>WEKY01050564.1:36110-47635 GCA_013390045.1 Picathartes gymnocephalus
CCCCAATTTTTGTGCCAATTAAATGTAAGCTGTTATTTGCAGATACTGATCATTGCACTGAGCAACTGGGGGAAGATGTTGCTGGTGCTGCTAATAGATAGTCGGATGTCTCTGTGTCACAATTCATCAGATAAGCTGAGGAGATTGCCAGCTCCAGAGAGGTCCAGCAGCAATTTGTTATACTTAAAGCATGCTGCTTTGCAGACAAAGGCTTTAGTGGTTTGTTGCCGTCAGAGGGGAGTAATGGCATTTAGGCAGTGCTAGACAAAGTTTTCTGTCTTGTACCTTTTCCTGCTATAGGTCTAATAGCTTTAATATGCTGCTGGATACAAAATGCCATAATGCTTTATGGCACAACTGTCATATGTGCTGTTTGTTCAAGCCATCTCTATTTCTCCCATCTCTTTCTGCCCTAGCCAAATGATGATTCTAAATAGACTCTGAAAATGCATTTGCAACTATAGGGTTATAGAAATAGGATAAGGGATACATATGCTGACTATTCACTCGTGCTTGTTGCTTTAGATGTTCTGGTTTCCTTGTGCTTGACATTTGCAGCCCATTCAGTGGTAAACTTCGTTTGGTAAGCATTAATTCATTTGCAGATGTTAGTGTTCCACTGATCTTCTAGGACTGCCGTTCACATCCAAGTTCATTTCGTAAGTGGCTGATGGACTGTGTTAAACTGTTTTTTCTGCTTAAGTCAATGTACTGCCAAGTATCCACATCACTAGGAAAATCACGATTGTCAGGGAGAAACTGAAGATTTGAAGCCAGTCCCTTCAGCCAGTTGTTGATTATAGTATATTGGAGCCAGTGGAGCGATGAGAAATTACTCTGTCTGAAGATGTGGTTCTACACACAGTTCCATTTCATCAAAAAGCAAAATGTTTTCTACTCAGGCCAGTGCTGAGTCCCAGTGCCTCGACTCTAGAGGGTGTTTGGCAGCTGCTGTTCCTGCAACTGTCCCAGAACTTGCAGAAGCCTTTTGAACCCAGTGGTTGAACTGCTGATGTCTGTGCTGATGCGTGAAATTTATCAATAAGGAAAAAAAGTGAAACAAGTAATCAAAAATATCTATGGACCAGTTCTCCTGGAAAATGTAATTGCAAACCAAACTATTAGGTAAAAATGGGCATACACATCATTTCACCACATATCCATCACAACTGGATAACTAATGTTGGTGATACAAAAATATGAACCCTAACTGAGACCTTTCCTATTATTATAGGAACTTGCTTTAGCTTTCATTGTGTGTTGTCAGTAGCTGTAGTGTTATGTATACAGCCAAGGATGTTGGTGAATAGCCTGACAAAATCCAGAGGTGAAAGAAGAGGTTGTAGAAAAGCCTAATTTCCCAGAGGCTTGCCAAAGCAAGAAGAAATTTGACTGTTTCAGAACTTGATCCCTCCACTGAGGGTAGGAAGTGATGCCGGAGGTAAATCGTTGAGTGGGCTCTGGAGGATAAGCTTTTGAGAGCTGTCCAGCTTGTCATTGTCCAGTGTTTCTTTTCCCAGGACTTCAGTTATTGTAATATCCTGTGTAGGAATGGACTAGTCTTCCTTTCTCTCTAGCTACAGTACTGCTGGAAGCATCCTCTGCTTACAGAGAATGTTCCTACAATTGTATTTTTCTGTCTTTATGTTCCTTTTTGCTTTTGGCTTCTGCTTCTGTGCAGTATATCAAACAGCTGCTCATTGTCAGAGGAATTAATGAGCTGTGGATACCTTTCTTACCATCTTTCCTTCCAGACCAAGAATTCGGCACTGCTGTTGGTCAGTCCTCATTGCCAACATCCCTGGAACATTTGTCCCCCTTTTTGACAAGCTCTTCCTTTCTATCCTTCCCACTTGTTAGGCAAAGAAAATACCCTAACATCTTGTTCCTCTTTAAAACTCCTACTTTCTGTAGCGAAGGAAATTTGATAAACAGTAAGACTCTGTCCTGAGACCACAACTTACTACAGTAGTGAATATTTCTCATTTTCTCTTCAGTCTCTCAAGGTCTTAGTGGGCATGTGTGAGATGTCACGTTTTTGGGGGCAGAAATAATGGGATTTGTTCTATGCTCATGTCTCCTTGCTTCATGAAGGATGTTGGTTCAGAACCTATATTCTAAACTTCCTTTTAATGTGTCAGTATTTATTCACAGAATGGCTTGTTTAGGGCCAGAAGGGACATTTAAAGATCATCTGGTCCAACCCCCAAATAATGTTAATAATACAGCACTGATAATAATGTCAGCTATTTGTTTGGCTGAACAGGGAACTCAACTTGGAAGTCAGGAGGAAAAATAAATCGTATGTCCTCTGGAAACGAGGTCAGACTTTGCAGGAAGATTACAGGTGGTCAATGCTTCCAGCCTGTGACTGTTTTTTGATGCTTTGGGATAGTGCCTTTAATACAGTGCTTAAATTTTTGATAATACCTGAAGTAGCCAGACAGTTTGACTATGTTACTGTTGTAGATCCCTTCCAGATAAACTATTCCTTCCCTTCTTCTGCGCTTCTTCCTACCACCTACTTTCCCTGCCAATACATGCTGAGGTAATCTCTGATGACATTTCTTCCCAGCCTTGCACTAGCAAAAGGAATTGAATATCCATAACTGTGCCCCAGCCTAGCCATCCGCTCTGTCACCATGTAGGTCACCTTGAGATAATGGGACAGTTTGCACAAATGTACAAAAAGTATGTGTGATGTGTGGTTTTTGAAAGTCTTTTCATCCAGCTGAGATGGGTTTTCACAGGATGGCAAAACCCCACATCTCTGACATTGGCGAGGCCCGGAGATCAAGCCCTGAGTCTGATGCAGGATGTGCTTCTCATCTAAATGGTTTCAAATATTTTGGAGGTGTCAATTTCCCTGTAGTTTTTATTTTTACTCCTTGTACTCATTTTCAGAAATGCCTTAAACTGTTTTCCTTTGAAAAACATAGTAAAACACAAGAGCCTGAGAACAGCAGCACTCCCTCAGAGGGAAGGTCCATCTGGCACAATACTCTGTCTCCTAAGTGTCGAACTGCCAGTGTCTGAAGAAGAGCATATGAGCACTGAACTCTAGTCCTGCCAGGGTCCTGGGGGTGTTCACAGGCCTCAGTGACTGGGACTGGCCTCCCCTGGGACCCCCAGCCCCACCATCTCCTGCCAAGGGCCCAGGGGACGAGTCCCAGCTCAGCCTGGGACCCTCAGTCCCTGCCTGAGCCCTGCTGTGGGTGTGCACATCTCTGCCCCTGTCTCCTGGGTGGGCCTGGGACCTGCACTGCAGAGAGCTGCTCTCTGGGGTGGAGCCCTCAGACCTGCGTCAAACCTTGTCATGCAAAACTCTGGGTTTAATGTGGCATAAACTGCTCTGTTCTATTTCCTGTGCTCACCATAAGTTAAGTAACAGAGAGGCTGTTACTTGCCTGCCATGACAGCTCCAAAAACTTAAGAGGACACATAGCACAAAGTTTATGACTGAAAATAGAATTTTCTTGTTTTTCTGAATCTGTTTCAGAGCCGATGCTCACAACCATTACCACGATGTGCATGTGTAGCCAGGAGCAGGCTGCTGTGTTCTTCAGTTTAGCTTGAAAATACATCCTTTAAAGTCTGGCAAAGGCAAGTGACAGAGCTACAGAAAATAGCAGCAGGAATGCGTGGCAAGCAGCTCCTGTTTCCTGAAGAGAATGTGAAGAATGATCAGGACCAACCACACACAAAAGAAAAAGAAGAGGAGGTGTGTCAAATTGTAGTGAATTTCTGAGGTATGACATACTGATGCCAAGCACACTTTTTGCTTTTCAAATCTCACTCTGTTGCTGTGCTTCGTGTCCTCACCAGTGGTCAGGCTCAATGCTGCAGAGGATGGCAAACACCCCCGGGGACCAATGCCAGTCTACCTCAGAGGAAAATTCCTTCCTGACCTGGGTGAGGGCAATCGAGTATTCCCTGAGCACATAAGCAAGACATGGTTTCTCCTCTTATAGGCTGATCACACCTCCCAGGAGATGCCCAAGCCCTAATCTGCCCTATATAGAGTAATTTCAGGAGCTTCTGAGACTGATCTCAATATGCTGGACTGATCTACCTTGACGGCAAGAATCCGTCCTCCACCTGCTTCTTGCACCAGCAGGTGATTCAAAGTCCTGCGAGCCCTGGAAGCATCTCTGCACCTCTTCTCTTATGGCTGCTGCCCCTGGCTTCACAGGGAATGAGAACAGGGAGCTCTGCAGTGCTACTCAAGAAGGTGTTTACTTGGTATGGTCACAGCTATGTTGCTGAAAAAGATTTTCATCCCTCGGACGAGCTCTGAAGGTGGCCTTGCAGCAGAGAACCTCCACCAGCCGTGTCCAGCACTTGGTCTCCTTTTGTCAACTCCCTCTAAGTAATTTCACCAAATCCTCAGGGACTTCTTCCTGGATGTCTTTGGCTGTCCCTGGGCCCGTTCCAGCAGCAGGACACAGGAGGATGCTCCCTTTTATCCTGCCCCAGGGCATTGTGAGTGCTGCACTGCTGGGTGGTGGCACTCTGACATGGGGCTGATGGGACCCCCATGTGTAGCACCATCTCCCCCCATCATCCTTCATAGGAGGGCTTTTGGGTGCCGGCCCCAAGGCACTCCCTGTGCCCAAGAGGCCCAGGGTGCTGTCCGTGCCCTTGGTGACCATGCACTGGGCACGGCTGCTGGATGTCCCCCACACATCCTCTGCCACTTGGCTCCCAAGGACCAACTGTGTGCTGTTACTCCTCTCTCGGGCTGTGGCAGAAACCAGCCCCGCAGCCCAGAGTCCCCTCCATCAGCTGTCCCCTTCTGTGGCAGAGCTAATGTCTGTGAAGTCCTGCAGGGAGGAGGACGGGGGACTTGATCTGTCTGGATACAAACCCTTTTTCTGGGGTATAAGGGGGCTGATTTCAGGAAATGCAGCCTGGAGGAAAGCCAAAGTGAAACCAGAGCCATAGGCTGAGATGGACAAAGCCAGCAGATCACCATGGAAATAATACAGACTTTGAGAAATGAGTAAGTGGAGGTGACATTGGTGTGATGGAAAGGTTGGTCATTTTTGGACATAGAACATTGGATCTGTGCCCAAAGCAGAGTCAAGCAAATAAGAGCTCTTCCAAACCAGGAAGTTGCTTTCGCTATCATGTCCCCTTGTTCCGCTGAAACCAAGCTGGGTGAATCCTCTATTAAATGTAGTCACTGGCTGTGTTTGTAAGGGATACAAAACACACTTCAGCCATGGGAAAAATTTTCATAGCTTGTTTATCACTTTATACTTTCTGAAAGTTATTCGTGAGAGAAGAGTTCAGTTGGTCGTGAAATTCACTACCAGCTTGTTTTCAAGCATAACTCAAACCTAAAATTTTGGCTCATAAAATCCCATGTTAAATGGGATGTACGGATTTCATTTTCTCAAAGTCCTTGGGACAGGAGCACCAGTGGCAGATTTGTCTCTAGCCTTGCTCGGCCTACTGATCTCTCCAATCACATTTGGACACATGCAAGAGCCTGTCTTGTCACACTGAGCTTCCATCAAAATGCTGAGATTGTGTAACTGAGTGGATATAGTCTGGCAGCTTTCTGTACTCGTTGCACCAGTTTTGCAAACTACCTACCAACTGTGTGCTAGACGACTGTTTTACATAGTTTCTTTTATTAATTAATACAATCTATTCATTTTTATTTGAATGATGTCATGAGTCACACTGGCAGTCTGAGATGGTTCCACATGGGCATAAGAGGGAAACTCTTCAGTCCTTCTTGGCAGCTCTCCTCCAGGCATGTAGGGCCTCTAAAGAGTGGCAGTTGCCTTTTAGTGTTGGATGCCCATCTATCCAACCACCTCCTTATCCATGTCAGCAACAATCTTCCTTTTCACTACATGGCTGTAGAATTCATTTAAAAGTTTATCAGCAACTTTCGCTCATTCTCCTGGAGAGTAAAGGGTATCCCCACAGAGAGCAGGGACATGACCTGCATCACACTGACCCATAAGGGTTTGGTCTCATGTAGTTTCTCAGTACCTGAACTGGTTTGGTCCTTTCTCCCATGAAACTTCCCAATGGAAGCTCAATTAATGCCAACCATGGATATTTTCTCTTTTAAGAGGCAGATGCCAGTTCTGAAAGGGGCTGGACTGACACCACCAGCCCCGTGTTCAGAGCCCACCCACACACCTCCTTCATGGCTCAGCTGGCCAGTGGAGGCTGGATCTGGTTGTGACTGCGTGGAGCTGGACTCCAGCAAGTTACTTATGGGTGGAAGCCCCCTTGGCACATCTCTCAGGCTCCACCCTTCATGCTTTGCTGTCATCAAGTGTAGAAAACAGGGAAGTTCATGGTTAGGCCTTTTGAATTTAGATTGCAGAAAACCATTGTTCAAGAATGTAGGTTTCCTTGTCCACATAATATTCTGGATTTCATGGCACCCATGAGGGAGAAAATCTCTATCTCATGGTATAGTTCTACAGCCCCCACCCTCCCTACCAGCTGTGGCCTGGAGAGAAGACCATTACAATCTGGTGACTTCCAAACCTGGGCTGCAAATTGAGAGCAATGTGGTAGATTTGCAAATTAGTAAATGGAAGATCCCACCTGAAAATGGCATGAAAATGTTGCTATCTTTTTAATTTGCCTTTGGTGTAAAACAATCAGAGTTTTCATTTTATATTAATATGTATAAGATTTTGTGCCTTTACTTGAAAAAGCTGGAGTGCTTTCCACAACAGATATAACTCTGATTTTGAGCCAGATTTCAACGCAACTGAGGTTTGTCTCTGGGCAATTAAAATCCTCAATTAACATATGAATTATTTTTCCTAATGATATTGCATTCTTTTTGTCTTCTGAAGGGAAAATGTTTAATTTGTATACTGGTTTGTGAGTTATTTAGCTAATTTACACATGAGAATTTGCTAGGATTTATCTTGCAGTCACAAAACCATGCATTTATTTCAAGGGATTTTATATATTTCGTCTTCTAGTAGCTTCAGCTGGCAGGTGTAATTACCAAACCTTAAAAATGCAGGAGTTTGTCTTACGTGTTTGTACTTGTTGAGATAGAAGGAACAAACACTTCTAACATAAATAACTGCTGCTACCTGTCTTTCTCTAATCTTTATAAAAACTGAAAAACCTTTCAAATATCTATCTGTGGAACTTTTAAAAAAAAGTAATTCTCTTCTGTTCGATGGTGTTCCAATCACTTCAATGCAAAGACGGTGCTTAAACTGTGCAGCAGGTAGCTGTAAATTGAGGCAGATGGTGGCAGGGGCGAATGAAGAAGGGAAGCAACAGAGGGACAGAAAAGCAACAAACATACCTATTCTTCTGTCATTGTTAACAGGATTGTTTAGTGACAGAAAAGCATGTTCTGTGTTCTGTTAGGATGGCTGCGTGTGGGGCTCCATCTCAGTCTGAAGTGGCTCAGGAGTTTGGGCAGCTGTCTGTTCTCAAATGTCAGATCTGCCCCTGTTTCAAGTGGCGCCATATACGGAGCACACGTATTTGCTGTCTCCGCAACAAACTGTTGAGCACTGAATGAAATAATTTTTCAAGCTCGGATAGGTTTTCTTGCTTTTATTAGCCTATACTGTACATCATGGCTGGAGACCTGTTGGGTTAATTGCTATGGAAACTATACCATGGGTTAAGAGGAAGCAGTATAGGAAGCATAGGCTGCAGCCAGAGGCCAGGGTACAGTAGAAATCTAAACGTGTACAAGCAGATGTGTGCATAAGTATGTAGAGATTTAAAAATACTGATTTTAGCTGCTTGCATTCCAGCTTTACTGTGATCAGGGTTTTCTTGGCAAAAAGTGTTTTTCAGTAAAGGATTTGAAGCAAGATGGCAGCTACCAGCAGGATATGAGTCTTAAGATTACTTCAGGCAGGACATGGCATGCATAAAGATTATGTTAATATACTTGTATGATAAACTGAAAAAACCCAAAGGTCCACAGAGACTACTTAAAAGGCAGGATAGGAGAGTCAAGTGTCAGCTGTGGAGACCAGCAATGGCTTCTACAGGGAGGGGGACAAACCTGAAGGAAATGAAAAGTGGAGGGGGAGAAGGGAAAGATGGAATCATAGCAGAAACTAAGGAGATGGATAAGGAAACTGAAGAGAAAGGGATTGAGACATAGCTGGGCTTATCAGGGCTGAATAGCAAACAAGAAACCTTAATGTTAAATGACGGTTGATGAAAGTGAAGGTGTTAGGTAAGGTGAGAGAGATAAAAACAGAAACCAGGGAGGTAGTAAACATCAATTGAATCAACTTCAATTCGCTTCATCTTCCAGATGGAGAAATAGCTTAAGAAAACTCCACTGTTGAGTGGACTCTTCTCCCTACTTTTCTTCTGGATCATGATAATCTCATATGGAGACCTAAGAAGAAACTACTCATCCTCTGAGCAGGTCTGATTTTGTTGACAAACTCTTGTTCACAGATAGAAAATGTATGTGTACACAGGCTGTAGTAGTCTCAAAACAAGCAACACAACTCGTGTATTCCTTAGTCTGTTTCTCTCACCTCTTCATCACACAGGTTCTAAACATAATACTTCTGATTTTCCTGGCCCTTGAGATATGTTTGCATATGCATTTATTGAAATAAGTGCTGTTTAGACTTTCATTGCAATAGCAACTGGCAGACCCAGTCATGGACTGAGACGTACAAATGCTGTATGAGAGCTATGTGAAACCTGAACTAAAGTGCCAGGAAATGTGCAATCTGAATGTAAAGACAGGAGTTCATAGGTGACCAGAGACAGCCAACAAAAAAATCCAGAAAACTGTGTTCATCTGGGCAATGATAGTCTTTCTGATCATAGGCTTTCCAATTTACTTGAAGTGCATTTCAATTACAATTACGATTCTGAAGCATGTCATTTAATATAAATGTACCCCTGAGTAAGTCTGTCCATATGTAAGATAGCACTTTTCCTGTCTATTGCTGTTAAAGTCTGAATGCATACAGGCACACCTGCCACTTGTCCTGGAGCAGGGGCTGAATACAGCAGAGGGGACAGAGCCCTGGCCACAGCGTGGCACTGGAGCTTTGCTGTAGGGTGTTCCTGGCTGGCTGGGGTGATGGCAGCTGGGTTTTCTGTCATGTTTGCTATAAACCCTGAGCAATGTCATTCTTTCTGGACTAAATGTGTGAAGGGATCACAACACATTCTGCCTCTGTGCAAAAAATGCTTTCTGTGACTCGATATAGGTTTTGCATGATATGTGAGCCAGGCAGTTTAGGTAGATAAGCGCACCGGTTTATTTTTGCTTCCCATTCACAAACTGAGTGACTTGAATTGATGTTTGTAATGCTGAGATGCTTTGAGGAAGGAGGGGTGAGAAAATGTGTTGCAATACCTTGGAGTTGTGTTGTCTGGCACAGCAGGAGGCAGATGGGGAGCAAGTCTGGAAGCTCTTCCTCCTTTCAGAGTGGTCTTGCAGCATCCCTGCTTTGCATAACCTGCTGGTGTGTGGATGGCTCGGAATGCAGGAGTGAAGCTGTGGGGTTTTCTCATTGCCTGTGAGAATGAAATTATCTATGAAAGCTGCATTAGAACTGGCTTAGGAAAAGACCTGTGCCTGTGCTTTTATCCCAAATCACAAAAAGTAGAGAATGGAATGTCTCCACTAGATGTGGCATAATGTAGTTTATTACTTTTTGTTATGTGCAAAGCTACTAAGTCTGAAACCAGCTGCTGTGTGGCTGTAGAAAATTTATGGTAACTGGTTGTGGGAGAAGGATTTACAGTTCAGCTATTTGGAAGAGTTTTGCTGCATGTGCTTCTAATAGCTGAAAAAAGTGTGGACTAACTTCTCTGAGATTGCCTTTAAAGATAATGTGGTTCCTTGCCCAGCTTCAGGATCACCCTGCTTTTTTTCCAGTGTAAATATGCTTTTTCAATAAATGTAAAGGGCCACCAGACTACAGGCAATTAGTAAATTTGGGACTAAAATGGATTATGTCCATGAGATTTAGTGGCTTGTGAAAGACAAAGGGAGATGACAAAGCAATGGGTACTTTTACTTTGTCTAATTTCATGGCTATAACATGTTTTGAAAGTCTTTTAATAACAGGGGAGTATAATCAAATGGAATTGTTTTGTTTTATAAATATTTTTTTCAGCTGAACATTTCTGAGCAGTTGAGCATCTTCCTAATTCCAAAGCTTTTGGTTCTCTTCTTCATTTTTGTGTTCTTGATGAAATGACAGTTTTAGTAGTGGTGTTGATCATGTTGTTTCAAGGCTTCTCAGCTGTCCATGAGTGTGCAGCAGAAACTGATGGTGGGGATGAATAGTAGGGTGGGCCAACAGTCTCCAGAGGTGTGTGATGTGGGGAGATGGGGATATCAAACTAACTGGTGGCTGAGGGACTTTCCCTGTTAGTGCTGTGGAGAAGCTATAAAGTGTCAGCATGCCTTGGTCACAAAAGAGAAGGATAGAGAATGAGCTGAGGTATAGGCATTGTAAGTATTGCTGATGTGGCTGAATTGTGGATGTCTTTCAGTTTTTAATTGTATTTTAAAGTTCTATTACTTCATGTTTGAGAAGCCTTCTGTTCTTGCGGATTGGCTCTTCCTGATTCAGACTTAAGTTTCTCTCCTTGTTTCCTTGTTTCTCTCTGTGTAGTTTTGTAATGTGTGGATATTTCAGAACTGTTTGAGTCTGAATAGAGAAGCAGAAACTTGTTCACAGTATTTTGCAGTCTAATCTTGGACTATTCAAAATATATATTGGACTACTCAAACTGAATATCTGGTCAGCTCCAGTATGGTACACTGAAATTTATTTATTTTGTGGCTGATCCCTGCAATATCCATGTTTGTCAATAAATTGATGGGAAGAGGAAATACTTGTCACCTGGTGCCCATCTAAACTCATGCAATGTGATTTTGCGATGAAACTCCACTGAAGGAGTCTTTCGTTTTCTTTCAGTTTCTTGCTAAGTTAAATGGATATTATGCTTAATCCTACACAGTCCGAAAAGTTTGTTGTACTTAACACTGTTCTTAGTTTTTAAAACACATGTATATCATCACTGAAGTGCAAGACAGTGTCCAGCTCTACTGGAACATAATGTAGTACACTGTTAACATGGTAAGGTACACTCGCTACTGAACAGTGGAACAAATTGATTAATAAAATGTTGTCAAAGACAGACTTTGGTGGAAAAAACAATACTTTTAAATGTCTCTTTTGTTGGTTATGGGATACATGCTGAGTTAACCTCATTGAACTTTTCCCCAGGAATTGATGCGCTTACAATTGGCGGGTCATTATGCTGCTCCACCTGTGTAGTGTTAAGGTCAGTGTGTTTTTCTGATTATAAAAACCATCCATACCATTCCATTATAAATTCACAACCATTCATATAATGGAATGTGCCAAAGCTCGGAGCTCGTTGCAGCTGCCCCAGGTCCATGTTTAAGATCAAGGTGGTTCAGGTAATTTGAGCACCTTTTCAAGAACATGCCCAATCAAGCTTCATTTGAAGTGATGTTTCTTTTTTTTTTTTTTTTTCTTTTTTTT
>WEKY01050564.1:47651-59407 GCA_013390045.1 Picathartes gymnocephalus
TTTTCTTTTTTTTTTTCTTTTTTTTGGTAACCTGCTAAGCATCAATCTGATGTTGGTGTTGGGTTTTTGTGTGGCTGGCCCAATAATTCGTACTGAATCAAGACGTGGTGATTATACCATCATAGCAAGGAGGTCCTGGGAGCAGCAGGCAACTGTAACACTGCAGTTGCACGTATCCATGCCTAGGCAAAGCACAGAATGCATCAACCACTCACCTTCACAAGGCATTTTCTGAAACCTGTAGCTTCTAACTGTGAATTAATTCTGAGTCCTCACGGCACACAAATCAGCCATCATGGTAGACACTAATGTGTGAGATGCAGGGATGTATGACTGTGGCAGTAATCACTGACTAGAGAAACCTGTGAGATTATGTGCATGCATAACACACTGCTGCTGTATGCATCTTCCTGCACAGCTTAGTCTTCTCAATTGTTATGCGTTATCAAAGAGAGCCAGAATGTGCACTGAAGCTTATCTAGTGTTATTTCTGTCACTGAAATGTTGATATGGTTGGGCCTTTTGTTTGAATGTTTGTTCTACATTTTCCTTTCCTATTAATCATTCAAATAACTTGAATTCTGTGAAGAGAAAGAGTTCAGTGAATAGCCATGTATGTCATAGGGCATTATGTTCTTCCAGTTTCATGAGGACATAACCTTTCTGTTTAAAGTTCTGCACTTCATAGTAGCCAGTGAGAGCCTCAGGCATGAGCACTTCTGCTGGGGAGGCATTTGAGCCTCTGTGCAAATTAAGCAGTGCTGTAATGGCTGAGGAAATACATGAAGTCTCTTGATAACTGAGAATCTTTGTGGATGTGTCCAACAGCACTCCTTCTTTCACCTCTGTCTAGCTGCAAGCTCAGTGGTATTCTGCACACATACAGACTCACAAAATGTGATGAAAAATCACAGAAGGACTGTTTGGTGAAGAGTAATCCTTAAATGTCCTAGTTTATGAAAACTGTTCACAAGCTGACATTTCATATGACAAGCATTTGAATTTTGCAGCTATTGCATTAGGTAAGTACATCATCAGAAGTATTTGGCAATTTCTTTTATTACTCTGAAAAAAAAGAAAACCAACAAACTAAATTAAATATCCCCCCCCCCCCCCCGAGATGATGCAGGTTATGGTAGGATTGCATCTTTTGCTCAAGTGAAAAGGCTTAAAAGGAAGGACATGTTTAATAGCAGAAGGGGTATGAAAAAGGTTGAGAATAGGGTTTGTTTTAGTAAAGCAGAGTGCATAATACTTGTTTAACTTATGAGCAAAACCTTATTTGTCTTGGGCATCAGAAGGAATGTATTTGCAGAATTTTCAAATTTATCTGTGGTGATGATTTTCCTAAGTTTTAAATGATGGATCTCTCACTGCTAGCTAAGTGTCTTTAACAAATCTGGTTATGTTAAATATGTTCCACCAAGAATCCTGCCAAGAATAGGTAGCTGATGCAACAGGAGGAAGAAGACAAATTACTTACTTGCTGCAGCATATTCAGCTGACTGTGATGCTTTGTCTCCTCAGGGTGGTCTTGTGGTTGAGATAAGGGGCTCTTGGTCCTCTGTCTATGTGGACCAGCTGTATTCAGATGTACCAAAGTGATGTAAATCACATGTCACAAAGCGCTGTCTATTAGATATATTGCTTGTCTTTTGCTGACAAAATTCCTTAACTGCAGCTTTTGATTCCTCTATGTATGAAGGAAATAAAGCATTTCCTAAGTTGAAAAAAAGTCTTTCCTCAGTTCCTTGCCCCAGCTCCCCTCTCCCCATCCTGTATGGAAAGCATGTTGAACTAAGTTTATAACAAAATTTCCAGCTGGATACTTTTTCTCCTTTCTTGCTAGAAAAAAAATTCATTTCCGTTTTAATCTCAGCATGGATTACTTCAGGGAAATCAAACCAGATGCATAATTTAGTGTATGGCAATGAGCACTAGGTACCTGCAAGGGCATTTACTTGTCCTTCCAGATAAGGTTTTTGAGTTGCAATGTAGGCATTGGAGATAAGTGCCAGTATTTCTACGCAGTTTGAAGATTTGATGGGTACAAGGAGTGTAGGACCCTTCCAAATCCTTGCGGAGGCCTGAGCACTATTTAGAAGTGTTTAAGTATCTAATTTCATTTCTTAAATTAGTTTCCATACACATGCCCAATATAATCAACAGAGTGAAGTCATGCCGCTGTTGGTATTTCGGAGTACCCTTTTCTCTCCCTTAACTGTACAACCAGTATAGAAAAGTTACCCTCAGTCAAGTGCTCAAATCTCAATGCAGGCTATAAAAACTGGAAGGAAAATATAGAAACATGGCCAAAAAAATAATGTTATTATACAATCAGAATAAAGTTGCACTTATAAAAGGTCTTAGTGCTGTAGTATGTGGTGACTCTTCTGCAAGTAATTTCTGCCTTTGAAAAAGTCATCTCTAGATGAGACACAGGACAGCACATTAACCTTTTGCTTTGGATTTAGCCCTTTATTAGGGCAGAGGGCTGATATTGATTCACCACTTAAAAAAATTATCTCCAGTGTGAATTTTACATTATGTTTGGTTTATCAGGGACCACTAAAGCACATGTGCTTTTTGTAGAATTCTGTGTATTTACATTAAGACACACAGCAATATTTTATTCTTTAATTAGACTTTAACAGATGTAGAGTTCATTCTTTCAAAAAAAAGAGCTATTTATGGGAAAATGATTTATTGGTTTTCCTATGCCAAACATTGTTACTGTACATTTGTTACCTGGTGGGGCTGAGGAGGAGTCTGGCCTAGAACTCAACAGACAAACTTTTCAGATATCCTTTTGCAGTGTAATTCTCGAGAAAAAATAAACAACAACAAATAAGCGATAGGAATTATTTTTGATAAACCAGCACACATTGGTAGAACCTATACTGAAAGCTATTTCCCAGATAAGAGCATTTCCCCATATCCAAAATAAAGCCTTTTGCAATCCCTTTGCTTTAAGCTGTGCCTGATATTGCCTTTTTTGGTGTTAGTGATAACTAAAATATGTAAAGAATGTACTTTGAACTCTGCAACTCTTCTTACATGTTTTTCTGATAGGCAGAAGAGCCAAGAGATCCACCAAAATCTATTGGGTGCAAAAGGGATGGTGGTTAGCCAGCCTGCAAGGATGAAGGAACACCTGGCCCTTCCTGTAGACTCTCAGCTGTGTGCTGGTGGTCCCAGCAATGGCTGCAAGAGAGTGGTTGGAGGAGAGGTGGAGCTGTGAACCAGAGCCCTTGCTCTCCTAATGTCTTTTTAATTAGAGTATGTAAATATTGGCTGGAATGGCATTTGCATCCTAAAGGAGAAGTTAAGAAACAGATTGATTTTTGGCATTATTTCCCCTTCCTGTTTATGTTTGTCCCTATCTCCAGCACCCGTTTAATTGAAGGAACAATTCTCTGTATTTGCTTATTTTGTGCCAGACATGTAAGGGAATAACTATACATTTGGAAAAACACAAGAGTGCTTAAGGGCACTACCAGAAATTAAGACATACTTTAAAAAACAGCACAACTGACCAATATTATCATCCAGGTTATTAGGAAGGGAGCACTTAATAGGAAATTTGATGATGATTGCCATTCTGCCCACTGTATCACCTAAGTGAAAGGTTGTGAAGATGGTGCTTTCCATCTGACTTCAAGTATTTAGGGGGACAGGAGTATGGGACAGAAGTTGTTTCAAGGTCTGTTGAATCAACCTAGGCCTCATCTTCATCGCATCCAAGCCATGCAAAATGAGGCCTAGGGTGAATTCACTTTTGCACTGATCCATACCTACATGCACAAGCCATTGTCCGTTCTGGATAAAATTGATGACATTGGAAACGATGTGTGCCTGCAGAGTTTTGATGCCACTTTAAAATTTCTGTATTGGCTCTTGTCAGCTAAAAACTCATGAACTTTTAAAAAAATCTGAAATAAAAGGCATTATAGTTTCTTTTGGTGAAATGCAAATATGCTTATAACGTCCAGGTTTTCCATACTGGGAACCTACATTGTTTCCATAGTGTTTTGCAGCTTTGCTCTTGCATGATGTGTGGATATACTTTGGTTTTGACATGCACAAATATTTTGATTTTACTGGGAAATTCAAATATGTTCACAAAAGTGGCCCATCTCTTTAAAGCAGAGAAACTGGCTGAAAAAATCCATTATTTTTTGATCCTCTATATGATAAAAGTCTAATTAAAGTCAATTAATGTTTATTAATATTAAACAATTTACAGAACTAGTTGCTGAGTGAAAAAATTATTCTACAGTACACCAAGAAAGCTCTGTCAAATAATTATCTCTGACTCTTTATGTGAATATATACTTTAATTGAATTGGGAATTAAAAAATGAAAAATATAAATGAGGTTTTTTTGTACTTTGCATTTTAAATTAGTCCATTTTTCATGACACTGAGTTTTTACCTCTATTAATTTCTTTGCTTCTTGGAAAAATTATATACTTGATGCCTCATTTACTGTAGGAGAAAATATTCATGTCAGTCTTACTAATAAGCTGGAAATCTGTCACAAAATCCATAGAGAAAATATAAGTATATTTTGTTTAATTTGTAACTAAAATTTTCCACCAGGATGAGAACACACTGAACTCTGTATGACAAAATACTAATTAGGAAGAAGGGAGCTGGAAAGGGAGTATTGTTGTCTTACATATTTGATAAGGTCCTGTTCCCACTAAAGTCACTTCGATTAGATTTATGTTATGTGTTTCTAATGGCCTTTGAAATACCGTAACACCTATTTCTGCAGACTTCTACACAGGAGGAAATTCCCTCGTGTGAGTAATTAATTCAATCGATGGAGACTATGTATAATTTTTTTATAGCCTACCTTCCTGGGCTGATCAGACTTCTGGTTGCCCTTTCTGTCTGTCAGTCTCTGACCTAATTACTTCTGAAGCCATTGGCTAATTTCAAGTGCAACAGAAAGGAGTCTTTGAGATAATTAGGTATCTACAGGCCTCGGGGGCTGGGAAGAGGAGAGAGACCCAAGGTTGGGACTGGAGGAAAGACAGGTAGAGTCATTTGTCACCTGCTTAAGCAGCTGGCAGAGTCTCTGGGATTATCACTACCTTTGCCTTAGGTAGGTTTTTTGCATTGAAATGGACAGGAAAAAGCTGGAATTTTAATAAAGGTTTGATGATAATGAAGGATAGAGCTCTGCAGGAAAACAGCTGTATTAATTCCACTGCTAACATGGCTGCTTGTTTTTATTTCCAGGAATACTTTTGGAATCAGACCTGAATGTCTTTAATGCAAACATTTAGCTTCTGGTTAAAGGTTAGAAAAATACAGCAGTCAATTTGTCACTAATACTGAGAGAAAAAGTACCAGAAGCATTAGTATGTGGCTATTAAGCTAATGTGTTACAAGTGATAAATTTGTTAAATTAGTGTGTTTGTCTGCTCGCAGGTCTTATATTGTGGTGGGCTGACCCTGACTGGACACCAGGTGCCCACCAGAGTTGCTCAGTCATTCCTGTCCTCAGCTGGGCAAGGGGAGAGAAAATATAACAAAAGGCTTGTGTGTTGAGATAAGAACAGGGAGAGATTGCTCACCTGTTTCTGTCAAGGGAGAATCAGATTTGACTCAGACAAATTAAATTATTAGCAATCAAATTAGAGTAGGGTAATGAGAAATAAAACCAAATCTTAAAAAACGCGTTCTCCCCCTGGGGTTGTGGCCAGTTCTTCATGTTTTTTCTGCCACTCCTTCCCCAGGGGGAGGACTCCTTACCTTGCTCCAGCAAGGGGTCTCCTGTGGGGTCCCTCCCACAGGAGACAATTCTCCAAATTTCTCCAATGTTAGTTCTCCCCATAGTCTGCAGTGTACAAACTGCTCCTGTGTGGGTTTCCTGAAGGGTCACAGGTCCTGCCAGCAAACCTGCTCCAGTGGTGGGCTCTTCTCTCCATGGATCTTCAGTTCCTGCCAGGAGCCTGCTCCTGTGTGGCTTTCCCGTGGGGTCACAGTCTCCTTCAAGCATCCACCTGCTTTGGCTTGGGGTGCTCCTTGGGTTGCAGATGGATCTCTCCTTCACTGTGGGCCTCCAAGGGTTTCTGGGACACAGGTGCCTCACCATGGTTTGCATCCCAGGCTTCAGGGGAATCTGTGCTCTGATGCTTGAAGCACTTCCTTCTCCTCCTTCTTCACTGATCATGGTGTTTGCATAGTTGTTTGACACACTTTTTTCACCCCTCTCGTTGTCTTGTCTTGTGCTGAAACTTTTTACCTGTCTTAATAATGTTATCCCAGAGGTGCTACCACCAATCTTATGGGCTTGGCCTTGGCCAGAGATGGATCCCTCTTAGAGCCAGTTGGCACTGTCTCCAAGGGACATTGAGGAAGCCTCTGGCTGCTGCTCACAGAAGTTGCCCCTGTAGCCCCTGCTACCAAAACTTGGTCACGCAAACCCAATGTATTCACAGAAATGAATTCTTGCACTGCTTTGAAACCCCTAATGAAAATGCCTGTTCAAAAGTCAAGTTTTAATGTCACTGACATTCCAGTTTTACTGCCTATGGTTAAGTTGAATAGCATTTTATCTAGCAAGAAATATCATCAATTTAAAGTAGCATCTGTGGAACAAAGCATATTTCATTGCTTTGTGCACAAAATCAGACAGCAGGAAGCTCTTGTTGTCCTTAGGAGAACGTAACTGAGTCCCATGCCAAGACATCCAAGCAGGCCATGGCTGCTCATGTGGCCACAGCCTTGTTGCAGGGCGGTGTGTGTGACTCAGTCTTTCTTCCAGAACTCGGGTTTAAGGCCTGCAGAACTGAACAGTTTTCCAACTTGCTTACTTGTGCAGGCTTTTATAAATACAAATTAATTAAACCATAGACTTTTATTGCAATGCCCTAAAACCCAATCCTTGATGAAGTTAGGACACTTCCTTGACAGAGGATTTGTTACCAGAAAAATAGGTTAAAAAAATTTCTCCTTTGGGCCTTACTTTAAACGTAGCATTAAAAACTGTAATTACTTTTCTTCTGTGAGGACTCAGTGGCAGCAAAAAAGTGTTAAGTCTAACTAATGGTCTTCACTAAAATGAAATGAAACTATGGTTTGAACTTCATTCAGAACCATTCTCGTGCTTTTGTCTGTGAATGAGTACAATAGAGTATTTCCCATCACCTTTGCAGATGTTCTTCTTTGAAAACTCTCATAACCTTTCGAACACAGGACTTTCGAAAACACTTTTGAACTGGAGTAAAAGAGGAAAAAAGTAAATTAAAACCTTGTGAGAGGATGTATAGGCCTCTACATATGATTGTGTGATACTCCATAGTAATATTTAATTATTGAGTTGAAGGTGTACTGACAGCCAATTCAGTATGGATGGAGTTCAGAAATCATACAGTCACCATGGGGCTTGCCCATCTCTGTATGAACTCCAGGATTTTTTGAAGATGGTAATCACAGGGCTTGTTTCTCTTCTATGTTTATGTTTGCTCGGTGGAGCTTGGACCAGTTTGATCTTCTTCATCTCCTTGAACTAGACTGCTTCAGTTGTTATGGGTGGTTTCTGCTTTGAAAATCTGCCTTATGCCTGTAATTATTTTCCAGCAGGAAACTACCAGGCTGCATTTCATCTAGCCTTGGCTAGCATTTCCCCAGGAAACTGGGGAAATATGTGGCTCAGAATTTTCTGACGGTGATCCAGATGAAAACAGAGTCCCTGAATGCAGCTTCTGTTCTCTCATGTAGGAGTTTTTTGGGCCCTAGATAAAACCACCACATGTTCTTTTTTGTAAAATCTGAGTCTTGTTCCTCAACTAGAGATTGTAATACCAGAACTACTACTTTTCTCTAGGCATAGTTTCCCCGGTTTCTTTGCTTTCACATGAATACAATTATAGAAGCAGCTTATTATGATTTATACAATCAAAACATAAACAAGTTTTATAAAGATGAAACAGTAAGTAGCAGTCTGGTTTGAAGATACTTATCTGAGGCTAGTTTTACCTCTCCAGGAACAGAGGCATCTCACCCTTTAAACTATGCCTTGTGGGCTCTAAATCACTAGTATTAAGTTTTTAATTGTATCAGAATTATTTTTAAGAATTAAATCTTGGATCTGTGCCATTATTTAGCATAAGTCAATTTTTCCTTACCGTTCTTCAGTGCAAACTAGGAACTCTTGATCCTCAAAATGTTGGTCATAAGAGATTTTTCTTTAAAAACAACAAACTTCAGATATTTTGTTGTCACAGTCTCCCCAAAATTGTACATATGTGAGGAGATAATCTGTTGAGAATAATCATACTTAAATATGGAATTCAAACTCTTAGTACTTGCAAGAAATTTTCGTTCTGTCGTTTTCACTGACATCCAGTGACATCAGACAGAAAACATGCAGTAATGGTGACTATGCTTCAGTGTCTCATGTTCCAGTTTTCTTTAGAAAAAATGAAAAATGTATTGGTTTCTATTCTTATAGTTGCATAGGAAAAAAACCATTCAGATATCATGGTCTGAAACTAATTTTATCTTAAATTAATCCTAACCCATCAAATCACATTTTTGTTTTAAGGTTTTAAGATCCCATTCTAAGAGTAGGTGCTGTGATCTGTATTCCAAAATGCAACTTGCTGCTTTGCATGTTTGTGTGATGGGTTTTCCAACAGAATAGGTTGTCCATGGATAAAAACATTTGAAATGTTTTAGTTAAAATAGGAACTCTTTATTTTCCAGTCTGGATTAGTCCTTGTTAGCTGCAGCTGTTGACAGCTATATGGGTTTTCCTTTGCTTTACAAAATCACTCTGTTCCCCACTGAAATCAAGGGGAGTTTTGCCTTTAACTTTACTGTAAGCAGGATCAAGCACACTCAACTGCGTGGCATTTCTGTATTTGTCTGGAGGTAATATGGTAATAACAGGAGCTCTGTAGCCAATTAATTTTAAAATGTCAGGGAATATTGCAGGCCTCCTTTGAAGGGAGACCATGGAACTGAGGGCATGCTCTGAAGCTGGCGTCTGGTTGAAAGACTGGTTTATTGCGATGGTTTGTTGTTGTTCATAGATCAAAGGAGTGGTTGATACAGGCATTAATACTTGACAGACTGCTAATGGTACCTACCTGCCTCACTGCCTGAGGGAGGCTAAGAGACTGACACTTCAAAACACTTAGACTCTTAAAGAAATACAGATGGAGGTAAGAAGCATGACAGAGTCTAGCAGCAGTGAACGAAATAGGACATTTTTAATGTTCTCTTTGCCGTGGAGTGGGGGTCAGCCACCATACGCAGCCAGAAAGAACCATGAATGAAAAGAGCTTCCTTCCAGCCCTCCTGGGTTTTGCGTGTTTATTGTCCCCACAAGTTAATCCAGTGCCTGTCTTACAGCTGGTACAGCAAGTCATGCTGTGTGCCCTGTCCCTTCCTACCTACAAGTGTGGGGAGGGTAGTATTGACAAGTGAGAAAGGGGAGATAGGCCTTGAAAATAAAAAGAGATGGGGAGGATAAGGTGCATGGTCACCTGGACCTGGTCATCACAGCTATGGCATGAGCTGTGATGTTAGCGACATGGCACAGGGGAACAGGGTCGTTGCCAAAAGCTTGGAATAGAGGAAGGTAGGAGGGAAAGTGCACACAGCTCTTTCATGGGATGGCACTCAGAGTCAACAGAAATTTTACAGGTCATGGTGATAAATGCCTTGTGGTGTATGTATGGATCCCCTTGTGCTGCACAGAAGTGTCTGGGCAAAAGAAGTGTGGGTGGTGGGAATGCTACATGCATAGATCTGCAGGATAAATCTTTTAATACATACACACACGAACCTTTCATTTGCAAAAATTTATACTTGTGTCTGAAGGGAAGTTAATATTAAAAACTTCTCTTTTGATATCTGTGCTTAGTTGCTTTCTGTTGCCTCTTTTTTATATGTATATTTTATGCATAATAAGCTATACATTAGCTTACATGACACCTGTGTAATACATTAGACAAATCTTTTCTTCTTGTGTCTGGTAGCAATATGCACTACAGACATCACACAAGGCTTGTTTTCTAGCAAAACAGTTGTCTTAGTGGAAGGTACAATGCATTCTTCATGGTAGAGAATGGTAGGATTTTTATAACTCTCATGTAGCATAAGAAATTGAGTGCTTTCCACAAAAAGACTCCTCCAGTGACTGATCTTTGTGGAAGAGATATGGGAAATCTTGGATTGCTTCTGAGCAATGACTAAGAAATTACTGTACCTGACAGTTCGGGGAAACAGCGTACATTACTGAATATCTTTCCGCAACTCATATTTACATCATTTCATTGCTAGTGTCTTAAATTGTGCAGAATGTCTTCACAGCTTTTCCTGTAAACCTCTTCTATGTTTACTGGTATTACATTTTTTAAAAGATCTGTACACAGAGTGCATCCACTGTACTAAGTATTTTCTGTGCTCCGACTTTCTCTGGATGTACCCTCTAGTTTGCAATTTTATAGTTGTCTAGAAAATCAGACTATTCTTGGATAATCAGGTAGTAGTTTAGTACGCTTTTAAAATTGCCCTTATGATATTATTTTACATCTATTAATGTACTTGGAAGACACATTTTCTGCCGCCCTTAGAAGTGCTTTGCCCACTTACCTTTATATAATACAAAATTTTACAGCTTGAGAGGTCTGACTCCTTCCTGCCTAACCTAACATGCCTGACCTAGGATCCCAACAGTCACTGATTCCTTAAAAAAGGATAAAGAGAGGTGACTCTGAATTCTGTCTGGGAAAGCCTTACCTGGGTCTCAGTCATTTTCATAAGGAGCCTGTCCCTTCCCTCTGAGTGCTCAGGGAGTCTTGCATTCCTAAATTGGGTGTCTCAAGTACTCAGAACTTCAGTTGAATGAATCTGAACCTCTGTAGACATTGATCTTTTTCACGGACAAAGTACTTGAAGACCCAAAGCCACTGGTTATAAAAATCCATCAGGTAAGAGATGTCTGTTATTATGTGCTGTGCAGAACCTGAAACAGGACATCCAGCAATGTCAGGGCTTCTCAGTAGGAATATCAATGGATCACCTCACAGAAGAGCAGCAGTGTTTTTAGCCTGTGACGGAGAAGAGTATCCCTGTTCTTAAGCTCCTCCTTCCTGAAAGCCCCTTGGATTAAGTACCATTCCTGGGAGGCCAGCAGAGTCCCGCTTTGCAGTGGACCTCATAAATGTAGTGATGATTCTTAAACAGACCAGTATGGGACACACAGGCTTTTTGAGACAACACTCTTCGTAGAGTGATGCTTCTTTACTTTAAAAGGTGGATTAAACCAATACTAGTGCCTGGTACATAATGTTTGGTTTTTTTCCTGCCATGGTTGTTGTCCCTAAACAAACCCTTGGGTTTGAAATGATGAAGAATGGAGGGTTTTAGTCTTTGGCACGACAGTCACAAGGACTTGTGTGTCTGTGACTCTGACATAGTCCACACTGGCCTTTGTGGACATGAGGATGCTTGGTAGGAGGGTGTGTGTTGTGCTATGTACAAATGCTTCATCTTGCACCTGTTGAGAGGTAGTCACTCTCCTTCCTCTGTCTGGTACTGCTGTGGATTTCTCTGCCAGGTCTGGTGTTTAAAAACAACCAAGTAAAAAATACAAATTTCCTATTATGTGCATCATAAAGGATGAACAAAGGTGAGCATTGTGGACTTTGGAGTATTTGACAGTAGCATATGAGCAGATCCTAAGTTTATTTCTTTAATTTTGTAGTGTGGTGTTGGGGGTTGGGTTGT
>WEKY01050565.1:35680-65296 GCA_013390045.1 Picathartes gymnocephalus
TTTTTTTTTTTTTTTCTTTTTTTTCTTTTTGTTTTGAAGCGTGGCCAACAGCTGGCTAAAAATCGTGGAAATTAATGGGAACTCTCCTGGTGACTCCAGCCCGCTTGGTGAACGCGTCCCTGAATCGGGGCAGGAGCTGGCGAACGGGCCCGATCCTGTCTCCCTTCCTCAGGGAACTCCACCTGCCTCACACCCTGGTCTCTGTAATTTTGGGGGCGGTGGCAGGTGTGTTCGTTCTAATTCCCCAAACTGGGATGCCCCATCCCATCTTCCTCCCCTCCTCGCCTCCGCCATCCAACCTCCCCGTCCCGCCGCCCCACCACCACCACGCAGGACGAGCTCGGAGCGAGCAGCGGGATCGAGTCCCAGCTGCCTCCGGGCGCTGGATGTGACTTCCCCGGCCCTATCCCGGCCCCTCTCCGCGGGTACGGCTTGTTCCCCCCAACGCGTGTCCCCCCCATTGGGGTCAGCTCACCGCGAGGTGGAAACCACCCCACTCCCACGTGTCGGGCTGGAAACACCTCCCACGGCACGCAACACCTCTTCCTACACCCCCGAGTCCTTGAAATCCTCCTGAAATCTTCCCAATTGCAACTGGAGGCGGCGGCTGATATCACCGGCTGGGGAAAGGGGAGCTGCGCTTGGCTCACGGGGATTTTCACTCGGGTTTTTCACACGGGGGATTTAGGGCTTCTCTTGGACCCCGCTTTCTGCGCGCACCTTGCAGCCCCGGCCGTGAAAGGTTCATTGCCTCCCGCACGGGCATAATGCCGGGCTGGCAGTGAGTGTTTAACCAAAATCTCTGGCCGTGGCCTGTCGTGGGTATAACGCCCCGCGCGTTGCTCCCGGGCGCGGGACATGCTGAAGGTGTGTGCGGTGTCCGTGGGTGGCACTCGCAGCCCCGGCCGCGGGTGGATGGATGTGCACTGCGGGATGCCAGCCTGTGCCCTGGGGTGTCTGCAGAGGGCTCGGTGCCTCCGGAGCGCTTGGGGGACCAGGAACGGAGGGGGCCGGCCGAGGGGCACGGCCGGAATTATTCCCAGGCACCAAACACTGCTGTGGAGATTTCACATGATCTTCCTAATTCCACGTTTTATATTTTATGATTTCTTGCCAGCATCACAGTGTGTTTCTGTTTAGATATACTAAGCTCCTTGAGATTAATTAACCTGTGGTCAGCAACAAAAAAAAAAAAAAAAGAAGTATTACTGGTTAAGCTATATTCCTTTACAACGTTTGGTCACAGTTAGTTACAGAATTTTCCAGCTGTGAGGATGATGTACACTATTTACTGTAATTGAATTGCTGTTATAACACCTTTCAAGAGGAAAAGTGATACATGACAAAAGTTGAGCTGACGCAGGGCCCCCCCTTTTATCCCTCCCCGCTTATCTGGAATAAAAACTTCGCTGCTCAGAGCCCCCACTCGTGGGTGAGGACCTCGGTCCCGCACAGCGGTGCGGATCCTCCCCGCACCCGCGCTCCGCTGCCAGCCCGCGGCGAGAGGCGCTTCGGCCGCGCAAACTGCGCATCCCGCGGGGATTCCCGGCTGGAACGGGCACCGGGCTCGGCTCTGCCCGGGCGGATCGCTGCATCAAACTGCCGGAGGAGGGGGAGAGGGTGCTCCTTTGTAGCCCAAAGCGCCGAAAACAGCCGTTCTCGTGTTTGGGGAGGCAATTGGATTTATTCCCATCCGACCAGTAATAGATTCTCTAGAGCATCTGAGAGATTATTTTATAAAGCAAATTCGGACCAGGCTGTTCATTAGATCCCATTATTATGAAAAGGGAATGATCAGTTGGGAAAAAGTCTATCTAATTTGGAGGGAAAAGAGCACAGATTTTAAATAATTTCCGTAACTTTTGCTACCTTTGGCGGTTTTGGCAAGAGAACAAATAAAAACCCGGAGGAGCTAGAAGTGCTTTTTTCCTCTCTCTCAATTTTTTTTCCCTTCTCAGTGCCACACAGCAGCCTTTCCTCCTTCAACTTCAAAGAGGACTGAAAGGACAAACATTCTGATACAGCTAATAACACACGGAGAGAAAGAATTTGCATTCCTTAGCAAATATAAGTGCTCATTAATAGAATCATGTATTTGGCTAAGAACATCTCGCCAGTACAGCTGGGAGATAGAAAGTGGTGGTGTGGGGAGGCTTGGAGGAAGAGTTTTGATTGACGCTGTAGGAGCCACATCACCCCCCTTTCCCCCAGTCATCTATACCAGGTCAACGATTAGTATTAAAAAAAAAAGTAAAGTAATAATCATAAAGGAACAGATGGGGACAGGGTGCCCTGCGACTTCTGAAAGGCACAGCAAGGACTTGCTGCCTAGAAATTCATCAAGATAATGCTAATTGCACTCCCAGGCCGTGCCGCAACCGCCCTGCTGGGGGTCCCGCATCCGCGCCCGCATCCGCGCATATGTATGTCTCGCCGCCCTCCCAGCCCCGGCACTGCCCCGGTTCCCTCCGAGCCCGCAGCTTTGACGGGGGAAGGACGGAGCTGTGGCTGCGAGGGAGGGCGCGGAGGGGCGCGGAGGGGCGCGGAGGGCAGCGATCCTTTCCTCCATCCCTCCCTCCCCGCAGCCGCCGGAGCTTCCCCGGGGACTCGGGGCTGTCTGGGCCCCTCCCGGCCCCTCGCACGGCAGGGACCTGTTCGCACCCGGCCCGGCTGCGGCGCGGCCCCGCGGGGATGCCTGGCAGGGAACGCGCGGTTCTGGCTTCCCTCAGGGCCGTCACCGGGAGCTCTCTTCCCAACCAACGCCTCCTCAGGCTCTCACTGAGGTGCCTCTACCTAATAGGTGTGGTGGGAACTGATAAACAAAATTAAAGTTGTCTTCTGATTGAAACTTTGTTCGTTTAACTGAGCTGAAGACGATTCTTGTGATTATCCTAATTTTACCCTCATGAGAACCCTAATTTAGTTCTTATATTCCCTACTGTAAATTTGAACTTACTATTCCCTGTAGAGAAGTCTTCTCCAAGAGCGAATAAATAAAAATCAGCTTGACACAGACCCCGGGGAAGTTTACAGACACCCAGGTGGGCAAATCTTTCCTGTTCTCAGCCCAATAAATTATATAAAAAAGGGAAAACCTTAGAGAAATTTAAAAAACAACTCAGCCTTTTAAGGTGATTATCCTAACTTACGCCTACATTTACTGATTCCCACCTTTCTACAAAGGAAAAAAAGTAGAAATATCTGGCCAGCACAGACTGAGTGGGTGTGTCTGTGAGGAGACTCTCAGTGAGGAGATGCTGGGTTGAAATTCTGGCTCAACATCGGGACTATAATTTGGTTTCCTGAGTTCCCAGTTTTAAAAGTGTTGTAATTATCAGGATTTTAAAGGTGAACAATATTTCCAACTGTTATTTTGAAGGACCCCGTGAGTTTATTTTTCACCTCAGTCCTGAACATCACGTTTGGATATCTGTGTAGAAGATAACCCTTAATTCAGCTGTAAGGTTGAGAGCTTGGTGTAAACAGAGAGTGAGGACACAACACTCTGCTGAGAGTCTTACCCCATCAAACTTTGCTGCTAATAATTTCTTTCTAGAATTTAACTCTTTCAAGCTTATTTATAGAAGTTACCTTTACATGTGAGTTTCTTTAGTTGAATTTGGAAATGCTTTTTACACATTACATGAGTGTATTTTTGTTACTCCAACACAGCTGAACATAGCTTGGCTTTGACTTTAGTGGACTTTATTTCATTGGCCATGCACATGAATGCCAGAGGAATGAACAGGCAATGCACCGCTGTGGTTCTCTGGGACGGTCTGTGTATGACAAGAGCAGAAATGTGCATTGGTTTCAAAGAAATCCTATATTTTATCAACGTAATCTGTAGAAATTATCAATCAGGGGCCTGCTGTTGGTTCAGGCCCGGTGGTCATCAGTCCAGTAACCTTCTGACCGAGCTTGGGATTAAAAAGTCAAAAATCTCTGGTTCATTCAGCAAGTGGGACCCTCCATCTGAGCTCACTGATGTCTGCAGTGACTCTTTGTTCTGTCCCAGTGCTCCCCAGCCCACGCTGGCCCTGGGATAATAACATCAAGCAAGGAATGCACTGTCTTTTTAATTTTTGTCCTCACCTCTCCGCATCCTTTTTAACTCCAATGGCTGTGAGCAGCCTCGGAGGGTCCATAAGGTTAAC
Source organism: Picathartes gymnocephalus (assembly GCA_013390045.1). Lineage (NCBI taxonomy): Eukaryota > Metazoa > Chordata > Aves > Passeriformes > Picathartidae > Picathartes > Picathartes gymnocephalus. Next base: position 39,838 of record WEKY01050565.1, read on the forward strand.
AAATTGGGAATTTCAACCCCCTTTGTTTCAGCCTCCCCTGAAATACTCCTGTTGGCTTTGCTGCAGGGCCTTGAACCCAGGAATCCCTCCTGACCCACAGCCCCAAGGCCCCTGAGCTCGCAGGGACAGCCTCAGCAGGGAACAGCCCCAGGGTGAGGAGCCCAGATCTTTGGGGATGAAACAAAATGTTTCAGATGTGATGAATTGGACATCTGTTTCATCAGAGGAAAAAAAGGAAAAATTCATCAGCTCTAATGAGAGATGCAAAGATATTTTAGTATGTTGATAGGCTGCCTCCTGCTCCTCACAGCTGGAACAAACACACTCCCTAATCTATTGGCCCCTAGGAATGATTTTTTTTTTCCCCTGGGCAATACCTTTTCTTCACATCAGATCACTGGAGTATCAGTAGCACGCACTCGATGCTCTGCACTGTGCTCTTTAGCAGTTTTGGGTCACTGCCAGCCTCCAATTTACCTGCAAGTTCCCTTCTCTCTGGGATGCAGATCCACTCTATACTGGATTTCTCAAACACGATCTCGTATTCCTATGCAAGCTTTTATTTTTTATTCAACAGGTCTACAAGAACTAAAAGCATTTTGTTTCTCTGTTAATGCAGTCAGGGGATCTGCTTTTACCCGGAGCTTATCCTGCAGGATTCACCTCCTCCAAATGATTCCACACCCTCTAAATGAGGTGAACAGGCATGAGGGACAAGTTCCTTCTCACCCTGAGAACATCTCAGTGTCACCCAGCCCCGCTGTGATCTGTAGCTCAGTGCTGGTGGACACTCCCCTGTGCTGGCTGCTTTATCAAGGGATTGATAAACCCTCCTTGAGATTTTTATTAGCAGCTTCCTGTGGACTCTGAATGGTGCTACAGCCTGTCCCTGGACCTGGTCACCTTTTCCCCTTTGGACACGTGTTGGTTTTGTGCACAGAGTCAGTTCTTGCAAACCGAATTCTTCAGCTCTTTGTGCAAAATTATTTTTCCTGTAAATCCATTTTTATTGATGGAGACTTCTGTGGAAAGAATTTCCTCTCCAGCTCCTATTCACTCCATTCCCAGGTACTGTGTTATTCTAGGTGCGGGGCTTTTGCTTTTATTTGTACTTTCCTCCTTAGAAGAGGTGGCAGGAGGCCAAGCTCTGCCCGAGCCATCTTGCACACCATGGGCTGAAGGATGCTGTGAAAGATGTCTCTGCTTCTAACCCCAAGAGCGTGCTTTTCATCTGAAAGCCTGGGACCAGAGATGGTGCAAGCCCAGCTGCAGCTTTAGCCAGGCACCCGCAGGCCAAGTTTGACAGCACTGCCTGAGAGGGGCTGAGCAGACATCTGCCTTTTCCTGGACATCCTTGCAGCTGCCCCAGCAGTGGCCTGGTTCCAAAGTGCTGTCACCCACGTTTATTCAATACTTGACGTAGTAGAGGCTCTTCAGGAAGCTTCAGGACCCTGTCTGAAGCTCCTGATAACAGCTTGTTGTGCTGTTGACACGGTTGCAGATCCTGTGACTCTCCACATTTCTTTTTTTAGAAGTAGCATTCCAGCTCTCTCTGTTCCTTTTTTTTTAAGCCTCCTTTTCATTAAATTGTGCTGATGCCACAGAAAACTGTCAGCTGTCCATTCTTTCCCTAGTCAGGGAACATATCTGTATGTATATATATGTATATATGTATGTATAATCAAGGCAAGGGGAGGAAAGGGTCAGGTGTTGCTATGGAAAGGGACTATTAATCTGTGACAGAACTGGGGCTATGGGAGGTGAGAGCCTTCCCCTGCACAAAATAAACCTTTGAAGGGAAGCTCACCAGCCTTTCTGCAGGGGACACCTGCCTCAAGTTTGCTGATTTGGACATTTGCTCCCCTTATTGCTCGACTTTGCTGATGGCTTTTCAACCAGATTTCACTGATCCAAATGTAGCCCAGCCTCAACTAGCCTGGATTAAATTAGAAAAAAGAGGTATTGCCTTGAATGCTTTACAAAGAGCTTGATGGCCAGGTCCTGGAGATTATCAAAAGTTTCTCAAAAATCCTGTGATGGTTTATGCCAGACAAGCACCTACTTACACACATCAGACAGCTTTCACTTTTAATAGATGTATCCAAAAAGAAAGAAATGGAAATTGAAGCAAGGGGAGAGATGAATCCCTTTCTCACCTATTCTGTTAAAATGATGTCCCCTGCAGAGCCCACCTGGGTGTCACTCTGGTCCATCCTGGGCGTGGTTTCCCCAGGGACTGTCAAGTTAACCAGGCTGCAGCAAATGAAACTAGCTCTGCTTTTATTCACTAACCCTATCACTGACCAGAAGGGTGGAGCAGAAGGAATCCTCCTTTGGAGGTGCCTTTGCAGAGTGGTTTTTCTTTGCTCCATGCATGGACGTCCAAGCTCACACAAGTGGCTTCATCTTCCCAAGGCTCCCAGTGAGGAGGGGGTTGAGGAAGCCACTCCTGACCCACAAACTGATCTTCATATGAGGGCCCCACAAAGTCTAGGACACAAGTTGTTAACTGTGGCAAATCAATGACATTAAATGTTAATGTGATAAAAGGCAGGTTTTTCAGCTGAATGTGTCATCTGTAAAGCTTAGGCTGCACTCTGGGTGTTTCTACATCTTCAGAAGAATCCTCTCTCTGAGTATAATTTTGACAGCTTGTACCACAGCTTTATCCTGGCCGAGCAATGGAAATAGAAGTAAGGAGTTAAATTAATTTCTCCCCATACAGCAGGATTTTTCAATCCATTTCACTTTTCCAGCCCCTGCCATTCTCGCTGCTGGCTGCAGAGCTGCCAGTTGGCGTGGCCTCTCCTGGTCACTTGGAGGTTGCCTCATGGGCCACAAGGTCTCCCCGGGGCAGAGGCTGGGAGCGGCTCCCTGCGGGAATGTGAATGAGCACAACAAGCCTCTCTCGGGGTCGTTGGCCTGGAGTGATGCTCACACACACCGAGCAATGTGCCACAAGCAACATTTCAGTTTTGTTCTGCCTGGCACTCTCAGTTTCAACTCTTTAAAATTTTTCCTTTGCCACAGGAAGCATTGGAGGACTTTGCATTTGGCACTATATGCCTTAAAGGCAGTTGGTTTAAATATTGAAGTATTAACATTTCCTTGGGTGTCCCTTATCTCTAGCATTTTAAATTTTTCTTCAGCAGTCATTTGATTGATTCTGAGATTTTTGTACTGCTTTAGACCTTTAAATCCTGGTAAGAAATCACTGTGTCGGGTTTTTAAATCTTTGCAATCTGAACATTCCTCCCCACAGGCACAGGTGTGTGTGTGCATACATATGTGTACACAGAAAAAAGGGGTTATGTGCCTCTCTGGAAATCAAACCTGGAAAAATCAGGGTAGCTCTTTCCTCTACAGCACTTAGAAATATTCCATGACCCCTTTCTGCCTTTTGCAGAGTGGATTTTGCTGCAAAACCAGCACTCAGAGAAGGGCTGTGGCCTCAGCCTTGCCTTAGGGTCATTTCTCCTTTCTCACCCAGTTCAGCAGCAATGATTTTGTTCAAGAATGGTGATGGACACAGGGTATCAATCGCAGGGGCTCTCATGAACTTCCCAATAATGGAACAGGTAAAGTTCTGTGATCCAACCAACTCTGTTGAGGTAATTTGAACATCAAGGCATACAGAGCTGATGATCAGCTGCTACATGCATATTTACCAGGTAAAATAATGGGAGTATAATTAGGAAAAAACCCACCTGGCCTACTCAGAATTTTGTCATACAACTCAAGGTGTTGCCTGAGGTGATTATCAGTGGTCACTGGTGACAAGATGACTGGTGAGAAGAGGAAGGAGGTGATAAGTAAGAGCTCATGGTATGCCAGGGGCAGACAACAGAAAAGTCAGGAAGAAGCAAATAATATTTTCTGGAGCAAAGGGATTAGTGAGAGAGAAGGGCTGGTTTTGCAGCAAAGAGCAGGTTTTCTTCACAAATGGGCCTGAATTGCAATATTATAGAGATGGGGGTGCATTTCTCCTCTTGGGAATCCATGGCTTGTTTGCTAGTGAGGAAAGAGGTATGCAATCTCCTTTGTCCTACTGGTAAATCTATCCCAAATGAGAGCAAATCTGAGTAAATTAGGTGAGGGTTTTGTTTGCTTTTTGTGGGGTTGTTTTGTGTGTAAACATGTGCCTGGTAGGGTGGTGTCCATCCAGAATACTGCAAGTGCTCCTCGAATCCAAAAATATTTACAGGATAAATTTCAAACCAAGAAAAAGCCCCAGTGTCCATTTTAAATTAAGGGACAACTTATGAGACAGATTTTCTGTTACATTTGACCTATCCACTATGGTCCTGGCAATTTTTTAAAAACTTGTCACCTCAGTACCATTTCTTAAGTGGTAGGAAAGAGGGACCATCCACTCTGATGCAGAAGTGCCATGAAGGGAGGATTGAGGCAATGGAGGAAAAGAGGCAGTTTTACAAATTGTGGCTAAACAGATGATCCAAACTAGCATCACTGATGAAAAAAGAAACTGAGATATGGCAAGAAAGAATTAAATATGTAAAGGAAGAAAGAATTTGGGCATCAGGGAAGTGAGGCTAAGAAGTATGACCTTGCTGAAGGATGGAAATAAAGCAGTGTAAAGGATATCTGGAGGATGGGCACAGGATGGTGGGAAAAGTGATTGCCACTTGGTTTTTGGGATGGGCAGGCAGACAGGAGGCTGTGGCGAGGAAGGAGACACAGAAAGGGGCACACAGCAGACCAGGCTGGCCCTCAGAAGGAAGGTGGGGAAGGTGACAGGCTGGGGGGAGGTGGGGGTGGCTGCCAGCCTGCGTGGTGGTGGGGTGGCATTGCCAGTGCTGGTCCTGTCAGGGATGGCAGATGACAGGAGCAGGATATACAGGAGAAGAAAACACTCTCAGTCCCCGCCACTGACATGGGAGGGGTGAGTTCAGCTCCCATCCCTCAGCGTAGTTCCTCAAAATCTGGGGCCATCTGGACACAGTCCTGTCCCTCCTACAAGCTGTCGGCAGCAGCGAGGGATTGCTCTGGCAGCCGGGGCTCCCTGGCACATCCCGGAGCCTCCGTGCTCGTGGCCAGAAGGGCAGATGGCAGCGGCTCCCGCACGGTGGCTTTGCAGCACCTGGTGTCCCCTGCTCGGGGCGCCCTGCGGAGCCGGGTGAGGCGGGCCCGGGGCAGGGCGCTGTCACTCAGCCGAGGGCTGCAGAGCCACGAGGGGACACCTCAGCACCCGGGAGGGTGAGACCCGCCGTGCCAAGGTTCGGGGTGGCCACGTTTGGTTCTGGCTGGCTGCGGGGCGTCAGGCATCACCGGAGCAACAGCTCGGGATGGCTGGCAAAGCAGGAGAGCGAGAGCTCGGCTGACACGATGTCTGCAAAGGAACAGATACCTGCAGTGAGCAGCAGCTTCAACCCCAGCTCCTCAGCGCTTCCTCTGCCCATAAATTAAAATTTGGGCTGGTGTTTTGAGTTGTTCCTGCAATGGGCATGAATAAGAGTTGCTGAAAGTATTGGCCGTTCCTGTGCGTGCTCACCTGCACATCAGGGATTATTTTATTCAAGAAATGTTTCACTAACCCTCGACCTTCCCAAGAACAACACGGATTTATTACAGCAAATCTGGTAAGGGGGATCTGCAAAGTGAATGCTTTGGGGTTATAAAGTGATAGGTGGTTTTTTTTTTTTTTACTTAGAGCTGCAGAAAATAATGCCAAGGATTGCAGCTCTTCGTTCTACCAAAAAAAAAAAAAAAAACCAAAAAACCAAAAAAAACCCCAACCAACCAAACAAACAAAAAAACAAACAAAAAACCCAAAACAAAAACCCAAACCAAAAAAACCCAAAAAAACCCAAACCCAACAAACAAACACACAAACAATTAAAAATCAAGAATTGTAATAAGGAGAGTATAAAATTTTGTATTAGAGGAGATGACATGGGAAGCAAGTGGTGACTGTGAGTTGGTTAAAGGGTCAGTTCTCCCTGGCTGAGGAGGGCTGGCTGTTTCTCCTGTCACCCCAGGCACTGCTCCCTCACAGATGTTGTTCCTGGGAGAGGGAAGAGGTTGTGGTTGACTCACCCAAGCCTCAGCCCTAACAAACTCTTCTGGCAAAGAAGACCCTGGGGCTTTTACCTTGAATCCCACATGTGCATGTATTTCTTCCACTGGAAAATAAAAATGCTTAAAAATAAATGACGTCTATTTCTGTTAAACTGTGAGACTTCTCCAGTCTAGGTCTGACATTCTGGCCAAAACCTTTGGGGCAGAGATCCTCCCAGAAGAAAAACAGATTGACCCACAGTGAAGATATCCACAGAGTGAAACAGAAAGAGAAATAGAAGGTTTGAACAAAAGTTTTCTCTGCATGATAAACGGGTTCCCCAAACATTGATCAATTAGTCATTCAGTAAAGAGGAGGAGAAAAACAGAGAATAAAAAAGATTCTGGATTAATAAATTTGCAAATATTTAAATTTATTTTATCACGTAACATGAAAATACATGCAATGAATTCATACATAAACAAATAATGGAATATCTATAAACACAGTGTGCACACATAGTGAACTTGCAGAAAGCAGAGCCCAGATTCAAGAGCTGATCTCAGACCACACTGCACTGCCCAGCTATGTCACTTTACCCTGGGATTGCAGTCACTCTGTGGTTACACACCCTGCTTTGGGGCTGCACTAATGTGACAGTGTGGGAAGTGCATGTAAATTAATGATCTGAAGCATGTGACACCAGCCCCTGTGATGGCCCACCCCAAACTGCCCTTTTAGACAGGGTGAAAAGGTGAAATCCAGAAACACTGTAGCCCTGGCACAGGTACTTGGTAGAAAGCTGTGAGTGCGGTGGATGTGGTTCAGGGGAGGGATATTTTAGCTGCAAATATCATTAAAGCAGCTACCAATTTAAAAGTGCACAAAAGGTAGAAGAAAGGGAGTCATAGCAAAACCTGTTAGTGATAAAATTGGAAAGAGAAGCACTGCATGCCCAGCTGGTTAAATCCTGAGGGAGGGCAAAATCAAGTGAAAAATAAACACCAGATTTAGAAGCACACTGGATGTATCTGGCAGACTGCAGGAGCTGGTGCCACTATGGAAGAAGTGTCCATAACCACATCAAAACTGCCCAGTTCTGCTCAGACCTACACATAATATTTGCACCCTGCAGAGTCCCAGCCACCTCCACTCAAGCAGTGAGTGAGCAGTGACCCAGCTTTACCCTTGCTGTCCCTGCTGACAGAGAGAGCTGGACTCAGACTCTCAGAACAGAGTCATCTTTAGAGAATCATGGAGCCATAGAATCCTAGAATTGTTTGGGTTGGGAGGGACCACAAAAATCATCTCTTTGCAACTCCCTGCCATGGGCAGGGACAGCTTTCATTAGCCCAGGTTGATCCAAGCCCCGTCCAGCCTGGTCTTGGACACTTCCAGGGACGGGCAGCCACAGCTTCTCTGTGCCAAGGCCTCACCACCCTCACAGGGAAGAATTTCTTTCTAATATCTAATCTAAATCTACCCTCTTTCAGTTTAAAGCCATTACCACTCATCACTATACTCCCTAATATCTCGAACATCTATATCCCCTCTAAGGATCTAGATACAGTTTGGCAATCAACAGAAGAAATTTCAGGAGTATGGTATTTATAATTATTAGGCGTCTTCAGTGCTCCACATCCATTGATTTCAATGCAGGAGAAGTTTTTAAAACTTCTTTTATTTTCCTGATTAGCTCCTATGAACGCAGCTTCTGGGTGTCCAAGCTCTCATGAAAAATCAAAGGAAGCCTGCATGCAAAGCAAAAGCACAGTTGTCACTTTAGTTTACTCATGCTTGTCCCAGAAAATGAAAAGAGGCTTTTTCTCACTTTGTTTTTTTTTAATGCACTCGTGCAACACAATTGTGTTTGGAGCTAAACTTCTTATTGTCATGTTGGAAAACTAAACTGTGAATGCAAATCTCCTGATGGCTTAGTACTAGACCTCTGAGTTTCATGGCAGAGACATCTTTGAAAATTTGGCCTCATTTTGTAGTGACAAAGTGACAGATTCCTCTCGTAAGGAAATTCTGGTGAGCAGAGTGCCTGGAGGTTTGGCTCATTTGCTAGGATTACAGTTTGGGTTTTAATGACTGTATCTTAGTTTTCCCTCAAACCAGCCATCAAAATAGAGCCCTGCTTCTAGAGAAAAGCAAATCCAAAAAGATACAAAAGTAGATTTATCCCATCTGACTGGTATTCCAAAGCTCCCAACTAAGCCAGTGTTCCCCTTGTCACATTTCATCTGCTAGAACCTGGGTCTGGTTTTTAATGTTCTCCCATTGCTTTGAGCAGCCAGGATTCTTGGGAAGCTCACTTTCACCCTGTTTAACTCAGAAATTCATAAATTCACTGTGATTTCTGTCTCACACTGATCCTGAGTATATAACTTACCTTCTCCTCTTAGGCTCTCATTTAGGGTCCCAGTGGGATGGGTGGGATGGTTCCCCTTCTCCCATCCTGAGCTTGCATTGCTCTGCCACACAAAAGGGAAGGCTCGTGCTGGGATCAAGCCCAGCAACTTCTTCACTTGTTCAAAAACACCTTTTTGTGATAGAAATTCTTCTCAAGCCCTTGCCAATTAAGCTCAGTTTAATAACTCTGACCATTTATGTGACATATTTCGTCTTGGAAGAGCTAATAAAATCACAAATTACTGTTCACAGTGCTCCCAAGAGGCAGATCACCATTATCACATCCTCATTCCTTTGATAGGGAAACTGAGGCAAAGTGTTTTTAGGACAACAGAGGGGCCAAAACACCCAGGTGAGTTCAGTGCTGTGCAGTCCCCCATGTGGGACTAAATCTTCCTCTGCTGGGTATAACAGGAGAATCTGCTGGTTTTCTTCATCAGGAAGACGCAAAGGTGAAAAGGGGGAGCCAGGCCATGAAAAAGATGTCTCTGTGTGTCTTCCAATTCTCTGCTGGGCATTTGAACTTAAAATGCCAGCAACACTCTTCTCCCTTGCTCTCAAGAGGAAAGCTATATCTGGAGTAGGGCAACATGCCTTAATTTGAGAAATTTAATGCCTTCCAAGCACCACCAAAGTACAATTAGCAAATAAAAAAAGCCCAGAAGTCAAGGCAGGAGACCTGAGCATGCAGTTCAAACATCAAAGGAAAATTACCTGGGCTTTCATCTCCCTTTCCTCTTGTGAGTCAAAGATACAACATATTACTGCATATTTTAAGCATTTTCTATTTTGAAAGCCTAAATGTCAGTGTAATTACCCCAATGCTAATTTCTGTTGTGCTCTTCCAGGTTGGTACTTCAGCAGAATCTCCCAGTTTTCACACGATTATCTCCATCTCTGCCTTTGGTAGGTTTGAATCCAGTTCGCTCTGGATTTGAACTGGCTCACATTCCTTGAAAATCTGCTTTGGATGCTGCCAAACGAGGTATGGTACTGCCTTTTGTGGGGCACTTTTGATGTCCTACTTTCACCTGGTTCCCCCATCCTCTTTCCCAAGTGCAGGATCACCTGGTTGCACCCAGACCCAGAGTTCAGAGCAATCTGCAGTGTAACCACCTGGAACAGAACACAACTTTTACCTTTTTCTTTTTTTCCATCTTCCTTCTTTAGCATAAACTTTGCAGTTGAGGATTATTGACAAATCTGCTTGAAAAAGATGTGTGAAGAACATCCTTTATGGTCCATCTTGTGGTAAAACACGGGTATTTCTCTGCTCATTTGAATGTCAGTGGATTATTTATGCTGGTGCAATGTTTTCAAGAGATAAAATACTCCCCACTGTGCTACATGCAAATCTCTGCAATGTAAACATAAATAGTTGTTGCACATGCATAATCAAAGACATTTTTTATAATTATTGTTGGATAGTTCAGTCCTCTAATGGCATCATCTGGTGTAAATCAGTGTAGCTCTACTGAAGCCTGCAAAGCCCCTACCGATTTGTACCAGATGGGGCTCAAACTCTTCACTCTAAGTTTAGTTCTTCTAAAAAAAAAAATTAAAATAAAAAGAGGAGAGGCCTGGTAGTCCTTGAAATTTAAGTTCTTTGTTCATTCATGGGAAGCTGGTGGAGCAAGAGTAGCAGGGACTTTTCTTGATCCTTACTCAGCCCTTATCCAGGGAGAACATCTCTGCCATGAGGGAAAGCAGGAGCTTCTGTGCCAAGTGAGTTTGTGGCCCCTCTGCTCAGACTACTGCAGAGATTTGCCAAATAATGTCATTTATAACATGAACTCCATTCTGCCAAGATTTGGACCAAGACCACCAGCTCTTTAGCACGGCCCAGCAGACACTGCCAGATGCTAAGAATTGTCAGTCGTTCACAACCGGTGCTGTATTTTTAGGCATCTCAAGGTAAAGGGCTGGAAATCTGGTTTTCTGTCCCCAGAGTGATCTTGTTTCACTGTCACTCAGCATTATCTTTTCTCCAATGTTGTACACAGCACAAAGAACTTCCTAAAGCTACTTTGACACCTGATTTGACTCCAGCTGAAGACAACAACCTCAATTTTATCCTTCTGGTGTTCTGTAGAAAACTGCTCTGAGTAAATATAAAATAAATATTCAGTAGCATCTATATTCACAAACTAATTTAGACTACATCATTCAAATAGGTGCTAGTGGAAGTTGCCCATGCAGATTTTAATGCTATAAATATACATTTATTTCCAAATCATCAACAATATCTTAACTGCTGTACACAGCGTTTTACCAACAGACACAAAGTTAACTTTGCTTGCATAAAAAGAGGTGGAAAATTAGGAGTTTGCTCCCCCTATTTTGAAGGATGATAGCAAAAATTTTCACTAAATACTGAATATTAGCTATTAATAATAGATTGAAGGAGACAGTTTTGACAGAAGTGAAGAGTACACACGTACACATATTATAGATGTACCCACCTTTCAAAGAACTGAAATCTGCATTACTGTGAGCAGCTCTTTCAGGTTTACCTGTCAGATTTTTTTTCCCCGTGTTCTCCATTTTTCTACAAGGTCCTCCAAAAGATTTGCTGTTATTCTTGTATAGGCTTGACACAGACATAAACTTTTTTGCAAGAAGCCTGAGCTACTGTTAGCAGCTCCTGAAGAGCTCCAGGTCCGACGTGGGTTTAATTTGTGGTGAGTGCCATGGCAGAACTGTCTAACAATATAAGTCTGTTGGACATCTCGTCTGGGCTGTCACGTTCAATTTGCACATGACCTCCTGGCCAAAAAACGGGAAAGAAGTGGTAGAATGTAGGACTGAAAGCTTATATTATTGCTTTGACAGCTTCACTCATCTAGAAGTAATGCAAAATGCAATTTATATTTATACTCTCTGACCTTATGTACAGAGAGTGAAACTATCTAATGATGGGCCACGGTAGCAGAGAAAGAAACAGATCTCAATACAGCTGGAATTTGTCTACATTTTTTTGCTTTTCAACCATTCAATTACAGTCAAAAGATAAATGAAACATGAAGAGTGCCTTGGTTAGGTAGTGACACAATTATTTTATAGTGAGTAGGTTCTGGCTTTGAGCCTTGGCAAAGGTTGCCATGCACGCCTTGTTTCACTAGATACAGATAATCTGCCTGCTCCCACTGGACAAATCCCCTCTGCCTGGAGGTGTGTCCTTCTGCCCGTCACGGGAGGAGAAGAAAGACACCAGCAACTCGGTACCACTCTTCCCCTGCATTTCAATATCCTCCAGAAAGGCTGATGCTCTAATCCTATTAACCACCATAAATCAAGGCCTGGTCGCAAACGGGACGTGAGGCATTTCTGTGGAAAACAGGCAGAGAGGAAGGATGCGCCACGTTCTTCTCATCTGAGGAGCAGCACACGGGTTTGTGTCCTCCCAGGGAAAAGAAATAAATACAGCAGCCTTTGATTCTGACAGTAACCACCAGGTAACACCTGAAGATCCTTAACAAAATGTTTCAGAGCTGGTATTGTGCTGCCACAGCTCAGCAGCCTTCAGAGGGGTTCACTGCAGCCACGACTGTGCTGAGCAGCACAGTTTAGCTCAAAAATTCGGCCTCCAGCTGCATCTGCTTCTCCTTCCTCATCCAAATGAGACACAGGATTTGATGGAAAGGTTATTTGCAGGGATGAGCATTAAGAGAAGATAACAAACACAGAAAACAGAAAGTGTGGGGTTTTTGCATCTGTGTGTTTTGGACAAATACATCAGTTTGAACTCATCTCTTCACTCCATTGATCCATCCTGCTTTAAACAGGAGTCGATCCAAAGTCCACTGACCTTAGCAGTGAGAGTTTCATAAATGCTTGGAGGCTGCGAAAAAGATTTAGAAATTAGATGTTCATATAAACCAGTTACTTGTTTTCTTTTCTGTTGTAATTGTTTTCTTCTGGTTTGCTGTGTTTTGCTCTTGTACATAGAATTAAATAAAAAAAACCATCATTGGCTGAAGATGTCAACCGATATCCAACTTTCTCCATGGAATTAATTTTTTAAAAGATATGTGTTGACCATAACAAACCATGAAACTGATGGTCACTATGCAGTTAATATGAAAGAAAAGAAAAAAATGCAGAAGCAAAGGTTATGAGAAGGTCATGTTTCATAAATAAATACAATAAGATGAGATACCTAAGACAAAATTGTTCAATGATGAGAGGCTGAGTGAAGATTAATATGCAATTTATCTTTCTTTTGGTTTGTTTCTCAGTGAGAAAGAGCTGTTTGTCCAAACCATTAGTTATCCTACAAGTTAAAAAACTCTTACTTCTGCGCCTTTCAGAGCAGAACATGATTATATTCATTAAATTATCAAGAAACTTGGTATCTAGTTGATTCGTGGAGCTTCTTCCCCTGGTCCCTGCAGGCTGGTGCACTCTCCTGGCTTTCCTGGGTGGAGGGTTTCAGCCTGTGCGTTTGAGCCAGGGGCCACACGTGAGGGCTGGGAGCCCTGGGGGGGCTCCCTGGAGGTGAGGGGCAGCTCTGGGGTGACCACGGCTGTGTCAGGGGCACTTTGCAGCACGAACCTCACAGCTGGTGCACGTGGTTAAATCAATACCCACCTCCCCAGGGCTCCTCCAGCCACACAGCCCTGCCCCCAACCAAGGGGGTGATCTAACCAGGGGATCTGCTTCCTTTTCGTTCCTTTTCTCCCAAGTGGACAGCTAGAATAGAAAACGTGAGTTAAAACTACCCAAAAACTTCCCCAACACACCTAATAGGTCAAAAACCTTGTCTAGGTCTGACTCCTGCTGGTGCCACCACAGGCTTTGCCCTTGGCAGAAGGAGGAAAGGGATGAGGCATCTGATTTGGGTGGGAGGGAGAGGAACGCCTCCGGGTAATTGCAAGGTTGCTTTTGTAACCTCTTGCCCGGCAGCTGGTACAGCAAGTAGCATCTCCTCTCACACACTCCACAGATCTTTTCCAGCTGAGTCACTAAACCAGGAAAAAATGGAGCAGTTGAGCTGGCATTTTAGAGGACTTATTTGGAGGGGGGTGGGAGGAAGAAATCCCTCTCCTTTGTCTGTACCTTTTTAATTTTTTTTTTTTTTTCTACCAAGCTGCTGGAGCGAAGCAGTTAATAGTGATATTTTTTCCCATCATTTTTAATCCACAACCCTGCCCTGTACCTGCCCTTATAATCCCCTAGCATGTGCTGGTGACATCACATGGCCATCAGCTCCCAGCTCCATCCCTGTGACTGTCATTAACTGTTGCAAGCAAATGAAAAATGACTGGGAGACTCGGTGGCTCCCACCAGTGACCTTGGGTATTATTAGAATGACCTCGCTTTGGCTGGACCATAAAAAAAAAGAAAAACCTTTCTTGATATCATCGCTGGGGCTGGCTGAGGCTGTTTGCAGCGAGGAGCAGGGAAAGGAGTGGAGAAAGCCATTAAAGAAAGCAAAGTAAATGTTATGCAAAGATGCAGTGGCCATAAATACTTGATCAGAGGCACGGCCCCAGCAGCAGCCCCACAGCCTGACCCCTTGCCAGGACACGCTGGGCAGTGCTGGGGTTACAGAGCACCTTGCTGGGAGTATTTTTTAACCAACCTTCTCTTTGTGATTTGTTTGCTTGGGCTTTAAGGGAAAATAAATAATGTGTAACCACTTAAGGGCTTATTGCCCTCTCACACCTTATATTCTGACATGCTTTTCTGGTTCTACACACAACTCTGTAAGTAGAGGAAGGAGCAGACTGGGCAGGATGAACATTTTTTTGCAGTATAACAAGGAAAACCTGTCTCTATGTCTCTGTGTATGTGTGTACCTCCTCTCTGCAAACACACACACGTGTACAGTGCATGTTTATTAATGTACATATGTATGAAAGCATAAATACATACACAGCACTTACAGATGTTCATATTTATGGTCGTGCATTATTCTCAATGCACAGGCATGAGGACATAAAAGGAAGAAATATTCATTGCACGTGTCTGATGCTGCCTTCTATGTAACACATAATAGTATATTTATCTGTATCATATAGAGGTCATGTTTCTTCCAGTGTACTCTGCAGATATTAGCAATAAAAATAAGGGATTAAGAGTCAGAATTAATAAGAATGTGAATGGCAATGAGAAAAATAATAAATAAGAAAAATTCATATATCCGGGCTGGGCCATGAGGATGTTCTGGTGTTCAGTGCCCTCCCTGGCAGGGACTGCAGGATCCCCTGGGGGCAGGGGCTACCCAGGACCCCCAGCCCAGGTCCCGGTGTGGTGCTGGGTGACCTCGCCAGGCTGCAATGCGCTACCCAGGGGGGCTGGGTGGTGACCGGCTGCCCTCGGGGTGCCTCGCTGGGAAATAGTTGAAGCCCTGGAGGCACACAGAAGCGATCCTCCCGCCACTCTCCTGCCTGGCTTCTCCGCTGTCAGCTGGAAATGGATCTGATGCCCTCTGGACTTTAACTCCCGACGAAAAGGGCATTTTATTACAGGTTATGACAAGGTGCAGAGAGACTTGGAGAACTCAATAAGAAGAAACATCAAGTGGAATCGGGGGGCAGGAGGGGGGGTGCTGCAGATGTTTGCCAGGCAGAAGGGAGATGGGTTCAGACGGGAGGGGTGAGCGGGACACTGATGCCGGAGGTGTGAGCGGGACACTGGTGCCGGAGGTGTGAGCGGGAACACTGATGCCGGAGGTGTGAGCAGGACACTGATGCTGCCAGCGGGAGCGCAGCGCATCCTCCGCCGGGCAGGGGCTCCGCCGAGCGGGGCAGGGGCTCCCCGGCAGAGCTCCGCTACCAGCGCCAGCTCCTCATGGGGAGCAAGGAGCAGAGACCACCAAACCTCCATTTTCCCCCTATTAAATCGGTGCTTCCTGCGTGTCTGGAGAGCTTCTCTCCCCTGTGCGCAGCGCTGTGCGCAACTGAGGCGGGAGGGACGGGCTGCAGGTGCTGCCCCACCCAGGTCCCCCGTCCCTCTCCTGTTTTGGGCCAGGAGGGCTGGAGGGATCTCTGCCGGGCTGCAGGGGGGTGCTATCGGCCCGTGGTGGCTGGCGGAGCGGGCAGGGAGCGGCGCTCGGCCGGGCCGCGCTCACCCCCCGGCTCTCACATCCCGCTCCTTGGACCTGTCACGTATCCACAAGGATGCCAAGGACTTTATGGAGTCTGTCAAGCACTCAGTACTTCTGTCTTTAGTGGCATCCTCATAGACAAACTTCGCAGGTGTTAAAAAAATATGCGGGAAAATAATACTACTAATACTAATAAAAAAAAAAACGTCAACAAGCTTAACAGCTGCTCAGGGACACTGCAAACCATCTGATTTTGCAGGATAGGGCTACCATCCTAATTCTCCCTGGCAGCTTTTCAAGTGCGTTTCATCGCTGGCTGCCAATGGAGGATGGCTCTGTCTCTCCCTTCGAGCCCTGCCGGGTGTCTCTGGGAGCGGTTTGGCACCGCGAAAATCAACTCCCATCTCGGGAGCTGGGGAAAAAATAAAAAAAAAAAAAAAGTGCTGGTGTCTGGAAAAGAAATAATAATACTTAGAAAAAAAATTAAAAAGTTTGGAAGTGTCAGACTGTGAATTTAAGAGTTTCAGCCGGGATAATGTTGTGCCTTATGGCAGGTGAGCATTGCACGGGGAGCCCCTCACCCTCCTCGGGGCAGGGAGAAAGGCGACAATCACAGACAGTTTGGGGACACTCGTGTGCTTTAAGAGCCCAAGGGTGACCTCTGTGCCAGGCTGTCACCCCTGTGCAAGCCGAGCGGCACACGGGCTTTCATCGGGAGGCAGGAATCACAGCACGGAGCACTTCTGCACCCCTTCCCAAAGGAGGCTCCCCCAGCCCTCTCCAGCCGGCCGGGTGACTCTCAGCTTATTATTTCTCTTTGGCTCATGGGTCTTGTTTAGGGTTTCTATTTATTTTTGAAGTGTTGAAGCCCCAGTAACAAAAAGAGTTTTCTCGGAAGGAAAAACAAACCCCAACGAAATCCCAGAGCAATCTTCACGGCAAAGCAGAGCTGCCTGTTTCTGGAAATGACGCTTGCAGAAAGGGTGAAAGTCATGAGCCTCTAACCAAAATTGTAACAAACCCTGGCCAGTATCACAAGGGCAAACTTCCCATGGGCCTCAGGGTTTGCTGTTATCCTTGCTTACACTGATACGTCCTTTTGCTAAATCCCCCGAAGTTTCTTGCTCTTCCCTTTCATGTATAAAGTTACCAAAATCTGTCAGATAAGACAGATTTACTGTTTCTGGATAAGTCTTATGGCCACACATAGGAGACCACACTGCAAAAGATCAGTTAAAATGTGCTGCTGCTTCAATGAAAGACTGTTGGGAAAAAAAGTGTTTTTACTTTAAACGATAGAATGAGGAAAATAATAATATAGTAAGAGGGGAAAAGAGGCAGCTCCCAGAAGAATAAAGACATTTTCTGCTCCGCTGTCACTCGTGCTTTCACCTGTATCTGTGCTTTCCAGAGCAGGCAGTGTGGCTCAGAGAACTGCTTTTCTTCTCCTCTTCTGTTTTATTTCAAAATGCAGCTGACACCTTCACAGGTACATGACATTATCGGCACTCACACTCGAAGATAGGGCTGGGGAATGTGGTGGAATGAAGTGTCAAGGATGAGGCAGGAAAGTGCAGATTTAAAAAATCCTGGAAGTTTTTCTAAAAGCCGTCTGAAAAGACAAATTATTGGGGATTCTTGGGATTATAACATATCATTTTTTAACTCTTTTCAGAGACTTTTATCATTTAAGGAAGGGTGACCAATTTCCTAAGAGTCAACTATTTGTTTCTGCCCCTTCAGTGACAAATTTTTGCCTACATTTGCAGTGGTTGGTGTTTTGTTACACCGCCGCTTTGGGGGAAGAGAGCCTAAACCAAACTTCCTCACCTCACTGCTAAATCTCAGCCTTCCTTTGGTTATCCAAAACTGTTTGAATTTGAGCCAGTGAGACCCGAAACTTTTACAAACTTGAATAGAGAAAGATTCGGTGTGAAAGTGTATTAGCACTCTGGGAGAAAAATCACAGCACGATGGCTAAAATAAAAATGAAATCAAATAAAGTACGGGTTCTCACTGAGGTTTATTTGCAATTTATCTGTTTTACATTTTGTTTTTTAACTTTTTTTTTTTCAGTAGTCAAAGAATCGAAGGGACGACTAACAGCTCTAGAGGCAAATAGGAGAGGCAAATGGGGGATCCAAGGAAGAGCGAAGCCAAGCAGGGGCGCGGCTGCTGGAAACCAAAATTTCCTTTGCTCAGGCTCTGAGAGACGGGCGAGCAGACACAACCCTGGAGCTGGGCAGCAGGAATTGCCCCTCTGCCAGAGGCAGAGAGGGCATCACCCTTCCCTGGGTTCCCCCAGCCCTCGGATAATAAACTCGAGTGACTGCCTATCTCAGCCCTGCCCATCTTCTTTAGCCAACTTGACAAAGTGGAAGAAATATGACATGTGAATTATTAAAGAGGAGGCAGTTGACTCCTCACCTCTGTTGCTTTTTCTCAGAACCCATTACCTGAGAATTTATCTTGCAGGAATTACAGTGTCTGAAAGCTTCGGGAGGAGCAGCGAGGAGGGAGGGGGGCGTTTGAATAAGAGTTTTGAAGGAATACCGCTGAAAAGCACCAGGTTTCACCTTAGCATTTGCACCACTCAAGAGGTGGATAACGTGTTAGAGAAAACAAGCCATTCCTCCTTAGAAGTGGATCAGGTCGCCACAGGGAGCCAGAGAATAAAATCCGGACTGAATTTAAAACGGCTATCACCACTTAAATACCTTTAAAAAGTAGAAAGGGGGAAATGGAGAGCTTTTTCGTGCTTAAAGTTTGTCCTTTAGCCCCGTTCTTAAAGTTAACGAGGGCTCTTGATAAATAATCTCCCCACCGCCCTGGGTGAAGAGGGGCTCTGCTCATCCCCCGGCACCCAGGGACGGGATTTATTTCCCTGCCAGGGGTGCAGAGCCCGGAATCTCGGGGGGAAAAGCACAGACTCTCGGTACAGACTCCAAAGTTTAGAGGTTCTGCCATAACCTTCCCTACAAAAGTTGGACAGTGCGATGGAACTGGCGGGTAACTCTCAGGCCGAGCAGAGTGTTGGCTGATTTTTTTTCCAAGGAATTCGTAGCAGAGGGACAGATTGAATGGCATGGACATTGATTTTCCTTTTCTTTTTTTTTTTTCCTCCCCTCTTCCCCTTTAAAAAAAATATTTATTTTATTTCGAAAGGCGAAAAAACACTTTGGGAGAGAAGAAGACGGGGGTGATTTTTCCGGTCGTTTGGGCATAGATTTGTATCTACCGCTGCCAAGCCTAAGGTAATAATTGAATCTCTCCCAAATCTTGGTGATAGAGCAGTCAGAAATGACTCCATCTGACAGCAGAGCCATGAGGCAAGTGATGGATACTATTGTCCAAGCCTGACCCTCCATTAACACCACCTATCAGCATCTGTATTCTGTCACCAATTCCCATGCCGGAGCCAAGAGGGGTGACTCTAATATTCTGAGCACATTGAAGGCTTCCATGCTGAGTTCAACCCTGCATCAACTAAATGGGTGGAGAGGATGACCTAAACCTTGCTCTCTCTATCTCCACTCGCCTTATTACCCCACTCCAATCCCATTGTTTTGCAGGTGCCTGCAATTTGCTCCTTATCTCCTCACTGTTTATGAGGGCTCCTTTTTATTAATACAAAGGGAGAAATGTTATTAATATTAATTAACAAAATAAAAAAATGAAGCAGTTTTGGGAATCCACCAAATGAATAATCTCATCCCCTAATTGGAGATGAAGTGGTGGTGGGGGGGAGGAGGTGTAAGAGAAACAGATGACCTACTGGGTGACAGGCACAGGTTGGAAGGGTGACATTTTATTGTAAGCCTCCCTATGAAAGGAAGAAAAGGAAAGGACCAGTCAATTTAATGCAGGGACCAAGAGTGCAAGAGTGTTGCTAAGAGACAGAGATGCTGCTAAAGTTCTGTGAGAAGCTGTACCCTGACCTTATGCAAATGGAGGCTTCCAACTCTTTGTGGAAAGGCTGCAAATTCCACCCACTGTGTCACCAATACCTGGCATCGAGCCTTTTATTCAAATGTTCTCTAAAAACACACACGCAGAGGATGTGACAAAGCATGACACATTTAGGGCTGGAAGAGGGGGGACGCGAAGGGGGGCAGCGGGGAGGGGGAAGGACGGATCTCATGGTGGAAATGTCACCCATCCATACCTCCCAGAGCCTGTCATCTTCCCGAGCTGAGAGACGAACCTAAGGATCCCTAAATTACCTTAATCCAGATCTATTAGGAGTCATAAATAGCATCTATTCCTCGTGCGTGGGAGAAGCTTTGGGAAAACAGATGAGCCACCACGATCTGCTGGCTAACAGATCTCTCTATACCTACATCTGCAGCAGCTGCAGCTGGCCAGGGACTTCCTTCTGGATCTGATCACACCCCATGGTCAAAAAGAGACAGAGAAAACCCCTGGGCACCCCTTAGCCACGGCCCAGAGCTATGGGAAAGCGTTAAATATGAGGGAACAGGGAGGTGGCAACACTCCCAGTTCAAAAACAACCTTCACCAAGGATTCAAGGTGAAGAGAGTGACTCTAGAGCTGTTTTTTCTGACTGCAATCAGCAGAGAGTAAATACCCGGGTAAATCAATACAGATCCCCACCTGATGGAAAATAAGGCTGGTTTCTTGGTGGGTTTTTGTTTGTTTGTTTGTTTTGTTTTGTTTTTTTAATGGAATCTGTGTTCCAGACCGGCATCAGAGTAATTGAAGAGTTATCTCCGGGGAAAAAAAAAAAAAGAAAAAAAAAAGAAAAAAAAAAGAAAAAAATTAAAAAGCCCAGCTATGCCAACTTTCTTCCTAGTATATTAAACACCTGTGGATGCTGCACGTGAGACTCCCTAAAGCCTCCAGACTTTTCTCTCCCTGCGCCTTCTTCACACTCAAGTGACAAATTTATATTTTGCCACGAACGTGCAGGTTCGCCATGCAGCGAAAGGAAGGGCTGTTTGTGCTCAGAATGATAAATAATAATAATAAAAAAGAGCAGAATGACCTGGGCACCTCCCTCGAATGGGAGCGAGATAAAGTGCTCCAGGACAGGCTCGTCCTGCCGGGCTGAGTTTGCAGTGGTTTAATTCGATACCTCTCTGTTTTCCACGCGATCTGGAAATTATCGGTTTACTTTCATTTCAGTTGATCCTCGGGGCACTTTTGGGACTCCGGCGGCCAATTTTCCTTTCACAGGAGATAGGATTTCTCTGTCCGCCCTGAGCAGCAACTGAAAAGTGACTCAGCTGCGGTCTGCAAAGTAAGGTGATGCCTGATTACTCATCTTGGAGACACTCAGGGCTTGCCCGGACTTCAAGCCGTCTCGGAAAGCCGAGCTGGCAGCAGCAGTCAAAAAACTTAAAACCCCTCTGTCACCATCGGATCCACCTGATTTTCCTCGGCCCCTTCCCTCATCGGGGAAAAGCTGCTTTGGGCATCTCCCGTCCTCAGGATGCCCCAGGCCAGATGGAAAACGTGACCCTTCACAAGGGAATGACTCAGGCCCGTGGGTGGAGGTGGCACTGAGAGGGCCACGCTGCTTCCTGCGGTGCCACCCGGCCTCCGGGGCTGCTCCCAGCGCGGTCCTACTCCGCCCCGCCGTGCCCCGCGCATCCCCCGCACCCCGCGGGGCCAGCGCTGCGGGTCCCCTCTGCACCAAGTGGACACAGTCAATGAAGTTACCCGTGCAAATTGCCCGGTGTATATATATATATATTTTAATAAGAAGAATTTTCATAATGTGCACAATACTATTAATATTTCATATTAGCAGTTCGTGTATGGTGAACTTTGTAATGGGAAATTCAATCGCCGCTGTAAATATTAATAGAATATGAAATGAAGCCACAGCTTCCATGTAGCACTGACAGTAAAACGGAGTGAACATGTGGTGGCCCTGGGGCAAGATAGGCCTTTCCTCTTGTCTCTCTCTCTTTATTACATTAGCCCGAGCCTCTCCTTACAGTCCTGGGCTCAGAAGCTGAAGTTCACAGGTCAGCCATGACAAATGTCCCCACGTCTAGCCAAACAAGACCCCCTGGCCTCGCCATTACATTTGCCCAACAAGCCCCTGGAGAGCGCTTAAGGGTGCCTGGTGCAGGTAAAGAGCTCTTTAGCGCAACTTCCCAAATGCATCCGAGGCGCGGAGGCGCCCGCAGCTCTTCCAGGGCTGGCTGCGGGGACCCTGCCACCCCCCCGGCTCCGGACAGAGCCTCCCCCCCGTGACCGCGCCCTCCGTGCGTGTCCTGTCCCGAGCTGTGATTTCCCCCCCGCTCCGAGGTGTCCCGGAGGCACCGCGAGGTTCGGGGCATCCCCGCGACGCCCACGCGCGACAGGGCGGTCCCACGGCGGCCGTGGCGCTCTCCAGGGGCCAAGGAGAACACCGGCAGTCAAACGCCTTTTTGGCTCCTCAGCCCCGTATTTGTCTGACACCAGCCCCGGATCGGCAGCCTCCAGGGCTTTTGGGGTTTTTCCAGTCTTTCCCCTATTTCCAGGGTTTTTCTTGTATAAACATCGCTTCCAACTGCTTCCTTTTTTACAGCGGGCATTAATCTCCATTTGTTAGGGGAAACCTTGTCAGAATTTCCTCCCGCTTTTCCCCACGGAGGTTTGGGCTGCCCAGTGATTTATGCCGCGTCTCCCCGGGGCTCGGTGCTGACTTTTCCCGTGCCTTGAGGAGCTTCAGGTGGGCGGAGGGGGGGCTGGAGCCCGCACCGCTCCCGCAGCCCGCAGGGAGAGCCGGCGGGATGGGGGCCTGTCGGGAAGGGGGGCAGAGGTGGGGAAGTGGGACAAGGCGCCGCGAAGGGAATTCAAAAGGGACGCTTAAGTGAGTGGAAAGCGGGAAGTTAACAAATGGGCGATAATCCCAAAGCGTACTCGGGCGATAGTTATTTTTATCTCAGTAGGCAAAACTTCTCACCTGAGAGGGGGGAAACACATTGCACCCAGAGAGCCCCATTCCTTCCTACATTAAAAAAAAAAAAAAATCCAACCAAAAAACCTGTGATCAGCCCCTACCAACAACTTTTATTTCAACAAATACCCGGGAGAACTGATTTCTTTTAGGAAATTCTAATCTTTTAGCATTTCTCTGACAAACTCTCTTAAAAAAATATTCTAAGCACCCGCGTCTCTGCCCCTTCTCCAGCCGCTCCAACTGTCCGGCAGCTGCGAGAGATGCCGAGCTGGGAGGGAAGAACTCCCTGTCGCTTCCTCCTTGGAGGGGCTCGTCCCTAATTGCATGCCAAGAAGAAACAGTTCTCAGGAGCCTTTTAGCCACCCGGGTTGTGAAATCATGAATGAAAAGGAAATAAACCCTAATGCGCAGCCAGGAACCGACTCCGGCCACTTCTACATTGACTTGTTCTTTTAACAGCTTCTGTATTTTTCCAGCATAGCGGCTCACGTACTTTGTACTGTGTCTGTGGCTTCATTAAAAGCTTTCTATTATATCCCCCAGGAAAATGCAACTGTTACCTCTCCGTGCCTTTTAAGAAGAGTTGCACTTTCAAGTAATATTTTTCTCCCCTTTTACTAAAAGAAACAGCACTGAATTCAGGTTTTGTAAGTGTTAAATAACTTTCCCAGCGTGTATTAAAGGAAGATTGTATTTTATCAACAGCTGATTGATGCGGCCATGTGATCCTCTCAGTTTGTCTATAGTATCATATTTATTTAACCTGCTGGGGGACTGTGTTCAGGGGCCGCTTGCTCCCGCTGGCAAGAGCACACACATTACACACTACCCCAGGTATTCTGATTGATTGTTCCCACCCCACAGCCTTTGGATCATAATTTAACACAGCAGGTCCTACCGCACAGAGGAGGTTTTCGTGAAATGCAGTGAGGGGTTTCTCTGAGCTAGTGCCGCACAGCTACCAGGTTTTTCTGAACTAAAAATTTGATGTACGGGGAGAGGTGGAGGAGCGCTTGCAGAATCGTGATGTGAACGGTGGCACACGCAAACGCCTTTAGCCTCTACATTTAAACCAAGCCCTTCGTTTTTAACAAGTTCTTCCTGCAAATGAGCATTTCCTGGGACTTTCGGAGCACCCGGGTGCAGCACCATCACGCACGTCAAACGCTCCATAGCAGCAGTCGGTCAATTATATTCAAGCATATTTAAAATGCGGAGAGAGTCAGACGTCAGTTTTCTCCTCACTTTCCTCAAATGAAACAGTTCAGAAAGTCTTTTGGCTGCCAGCTGCTGTTTGGCCCCAGAGAAGAGATAAAAACAAAACACCCATTCCCCCCTCCTCCCCAAAAAACCCCCAAACCCCTCAACCCCCCCAGTCCACATCATGCCCGCCCTGCAAATTGTTTAACAAGCTCTGTGATGAATTAATTTGCGCGGGGAGGTCTGGATCCCGGCGGCTGCTGGTCCCTGCCCGGGCAGCGGCGGGGCCGGAGCGGAGCATCCCTGGGCGGGGTGCGGGTCCGGGCTGCCGCCCCTCTCAGCCCCGCTGCGGGGCATCTAGGGCAGCTTTAATTAAGGTATTACTTTTTTTTTCCATGTTTATCCTGCCTGCCGCCACGTTTTGCTACGGAAAACAACGTTTTGCAACCGTTTTTTTTTTAAAGAATTATTATTTCTATTTTTAACCCCTTCCTCCAGCCGGGTCAGAGATGCGCTCCGGGGCAGGTCTTCGCCCTCCAGCCGTCTCTCTGTGCTCCTGAGGGACGTTTTTTCCCCTCTGGCTTGTCTGTGCCCCTTGGGGAAGGGGGGATCTCCCTCATTTACTCTCTGGAGGCTTCAGCCTTGTCCCGCAGAAGGCCCCAAACCCGGCCTGACCCCCGCGCTGGGTGCGGGCCCGGAGCTCGCCCGGCCCGGGCGGGTACCCTGGGCACAGCCTGGCACCTGCCGGTGTTTGCCCATGACTCAGGGCCAGGCGAGGGATGCAGGGGCTCGGCAAGGTGAGGGAGATGGCAAAGGAGGTGCCAGGTAATGGATCGGCTCCAGCCCCGCAGTGCCGCGGGGCAGAGGCGTATTGACAGATCACGTTAATCAGTAATTTTTTTACTTTTTTTTCCTCTAGTGGGTGCCGGTGACAAATAGCTCCACTCTCCTGGCTCGTAACCCTTTTGTGGCCGGGGCCCTTCTCCCTGTTCACTTCCCGGTACCGATGCGGGCTTGTCCCGCTCACCCCTTGGGTATCCCCCCCGGGGGAGGCCGGATGGATTTCCCAGGGCGCTTCTCCTTCCCAGCTTAATTTTGCTCTGGGAAAATCCCGTCACTTAGGACCACCTGTTCTGGGACCTCTTCAGGACAGGTGGTTTTACGGTCCAAATGTCTCTTTTGGAGGAGGGCACGGGGAACGCTTTTATTCTACAGCGGAGACTTTCCGCATTACCTGTTCTGTTGACAAAGTAAAGTAAATCCCACTTAAAAACATGATTCCTAGTCTCTGTGAGAATGAAGCATATATGTTTTTAGGGCTTGTTAGTGCCAGGTCATATTGACTGATTCCTGAATAGTTGCCATTGTGCCGCGCTTGCTAAAGGAACCCGAGCAAACACTGCCCGGGAAAGGCTTGCGGTTCCCCCTTACCGCCGGCCGCGGGCTCGCAGCCAGCTTCTCCCTCCCATGGCTAATCTCTTCCTTCTAAATTTGTTTAGGGGAAAAAAAAAAAAAAAGAAGATAATTCGTGGGGAGGGAGAACGGATCAAACAGCACGGGGAGGGTCATGCACCTCCGAGGCGGTCCCGGGGCGAGCATCAGCCAGAGGAAGATGGAGAGCGGCCGGGGGTTCCCATCGCTTTTCTCGCGGGGGTACCGATCCTCCCCGCCCTGGAAAGGGCTGATGCACCCTCCGGGGCCGCGGGGCACGGCAGGGCTGTCGCCTTTGGCAGGGTGCGGGGCAGGGGACGGCTGCTGCCTCTGGCAGGGTGCGGGGCAGGACCCGCAGGACCCGCGCCCTGCCCGCCCCGCGCTGCGGGAGAGCCGGGGCCGGACCCGCCCCGACCCCCCGTTCCCC
>WEKY01050565.1:65337-162778 GCA_013390045.1 Picathartes gymnocephalus
CTCCCCGAGGAGCTGTGGGAGGAAAACAACAACGTTTGTTCATTCCAAGCCTCGGCAAACAGCTAAACTAGTTTACACAGTTGGTTTTGACGAACGAATAAATTGTTTTCTTTAAGTACACCGTCCTAAGCAAGCACACACTCTAACTAGTTTTCCTAGGAGAGAGCTTTTTACTAGATTGCTTTTTCATTGCGTGGCTATCGGAATGAGATAATGACCAAAGAGGTGGAACCTAATCAGCCTTTTAGTTGAGTTTAAAGAGTCTAGAGGTAGTTTAAAGGTAGCTTTGGCCATGTTTGCTGGGCAGCTTCGATGTTTGCACTACCACGTTATGATGGGGAGAGTAATGTGTTCGATAGATAAGGGAAAGAGGCTAGCCAAAAAGCAAGGTCAGGTGTGATAAGACTTGACACTTTTACTCATTTTTCACACACATAAAAGGAAACTTTAAAATATGAAGCAAAAAGAAGGAAAGACTCGACATGCTAACATCTATCATAAAAACTGTACATTAACAGACCTCACTTCTTATTTAATTAGCCCAAAACCTTATCATAGTTTGGAACATGTCATACCATTAAAAAGAAAAAGAATTCTTCTATTTTGTTAGCACCTATGTATGCTCTAAAAATAAAACCTCCCTGTTCATGGGATAACCACACAATTCCCTTTCTCCTCCTTCATGTTTTATCTTTACTTTCTAAAGTAGTTAATAAAATAAGTTATAAGCTGAAGATAAGAGTCTGTGAGTGTAATCAATAGGGAAGGGAGGGCATAAGGTTCTAATAGAGACAAAAATCCTGGAGGAAAAGGAAAAAAAAAATTGTCTCTCTGGATTTAAAATCTGTGCAAAATAAAACCACCAGGTATCGATGAAGAAATACAAAGTGCAATGTAACCAATCAATGGCAAAACTCACTCCCTGAAATAAGACCTGCTGTGACTTGAATGGTATTTTAGAAATACTGGTGTCCAGGAGGACAGGTACACATTATTGATCCTCCATTCTATGGAAAGGAATTGATTTTTGCTATACATGCAAGAATTCTAAACCAGAGCTTACTACATTTCTTCTTTCAGGAAACTTTTCTGCCATCTTCAGTTGAAATCTAGGCTACATTTTGAAGATCAGTGTCTCCTCAACACCCACCTTCTATAAGAAAATTATTTCAGTCTCCATTCAACAAAAAAGTAGTAAGATAATATTTGCAGAGCCATCTAAAACCAATTTTCAAAGGCGACATGTGCTAGTGTACAGAGGCACTCACACACCCATGACCAAAATGTGGCTTCTCAGAATGCCTGTGCAGCTGCTGGGTCAGAATAAACCCAGCATATGTAGGCACTGCAGCTTTTTTCTTTGAAGCCTGGCAAGTGCCTACAATTTGCCTTAGGGCAGGTCTAGGGCTCTCTATCCCTTGGCAGGGCTGAATAGCTTGGTGTTTTCTGCTTTTTCTCTGAGCTCTTCGCAAATGCCGTTGCTGTGCTTGCCCAGCGGGTCTTTAAAATAGAAAATGGGCTGGGTGAAGAAAGAGACCTGACCTGCTGTCTTTTCCCTCCTGGAAGGTGTGATTTCCCTACCCTTCCCTCAGTCCTCCAGGGGTTAGACTTGCCCCAGAGAGGTGGTGATCTACATCCTCTGTCTGAGAGGACATAAGCTCTTGCTCCATCTCTGCTGGGAAGTGAACAGAAATGGGTCACATTTTCATCAGTTCCTCCTGAAATGGCTGCATTCTGCAGAAAAACGGAGCCAGAGAGAACGCAAACATGAGCACAGCTCCGTGTCTCAGTGGTTACAGCCAGCACCAGGGAAAGAGAGGAGGAAATGTAGCTCTTGGGTGAAGCTGGTAAGTCTGCAATCCCCTGTGTTTTCAGGCACCTTAAGCATCGCTGCTGCAAATCCCAGCCCTCAAACGCCCCAGTTATCATTCCAGCTCATAAGGGAATGAGATTGGATGTTGAATGGACCCTTGATTGGGACAGATCCCTGAGGACAGACTGAAAATTCACCCAGAGCAGCCTGGTGTTGGCACAGCTTTCCCAGGGAGCTCAGTGCAGTGCTTGGCTTAGAGGTCCCCGAGCAAACAAGATTTCCAACAAGATTTCCATGATGGCAAACAGCCATCCATGGCTGGCACTGCCACTGTGCCAGCAAACAGCTCCTAATCGGGTGGGGCTCAAATACCTGCACTGTTCCCAGCCAGGGCATTTCATGTGCACTCACACATCCAAGCACAGGACACGCGCGAGCACACACAGAAGGCTTAGGAGATTTAGGTGCCTGAACACCCACAATACTTTGGCAGATCAGTCTGACACACCTGAGTCACTCAGGTATTTTTTATGATACTGCTCTTAAGCACCTGCTTAGCTGATGCCACAGGACGGATCTCATGGACCTGGCTGAAGCACCTCATGCCTGAAAGGAAATGTTTGTGCTTTGCCGAGCAGGGATGAGCTCACACCCACTCGGGGGATCATGCCATGCCTTAGCACGCTGCTGGATCGCGGCCAGGGCAGCAAAGTACAAAAAGCACACATGGGATAAAGAAGGTGAGCAGCAGTTTCTCAGGCTTAGCAATAGTCCCTAAAATAACCTGGCTCAGGGTCTGCCAAACCCCGTGCTGCACTCCCAGCAAGGACCAGTGTAAGGATGATAAAGGGTTTTTCCACATCACCCCAGCCTGGGACAGATGTTTGTCTCCAGCACGTTTCTATCTCTGCCCCTGAGTCCCACAGGAAAACCAGTGGTGGCTGCAAACTTTCCTTAGAGTAATGGACAGGCAACCAGGTTACATTTTCCATATGGAAAAAAAAAAAAAAAAGGAACCTTGGGTCTTTAGGAATTATTTTCTTCCTATAGAGGCCACCTTGTACACTTTTTTTTGGTCTCATTTTAATAATCTATATCAGCGTTGTTTTTTAGCTGATTTTAATGTCAACTGGGGATTAATGTGCATTAATTAAATTGACTGTATTTTCTTTAATGAGCACAAAAGGATTTTATGTTAATACTGATGATCCTAATAAGGATTCTGTCTACTTATCTATGTTTTCTCAACATCCTGATTTTTTTTATTAGGAAACAAATTAATTTAGTTAGTATCACAGGGTAAAAACAAAAGCTATCAGGTGACTGCTGACTGGGTCTGATGATTAAGCTGTAAGTAGTGCACTTACTGTAGGACTGTTCACTGCAATGCACTATTTTAAACTTAATTTATGCCCTTTTTATGGCACTGACCAACTTCCCTGGATTGAAGGCTGCTATTAAATGACTACCTGAGTAGCCTTAAAAGAGATGCAGGAAGTGAAATCTTGGTAAGGGCCCATTCCCCGTGCCTTGGAGTGAGTTACTAACAAGTAGGAAACAGGGAATTAGCTGGGACCAGGTGCTGCAGGGTGATTATAGACAGGTAGACAGGTATGCATGTACAACCCCCTTTCAGCTGCTCAGATTGATAATGCAAATTAGTTTTTAACTTGTTAAAACCCTATAATATAATAACAATCATTCACAACAAATGAAAGAAATACATTTATTTGCATGCATGAATATATCTGTGTCAATATATTTTTATACATTCACAGCTGTTCGGAGCTTGAAAGACACTTGACTTGCTGAGCAAGCATTTAATAAAAAGCCCATGGAAATGTTAATTAATGGTATTTGGTACTAAATGCTCACTTTGATGCTAAAATGTTACGCTGTGCAGATTTGAAATTCATTCGGCATTTTTTGCCCTTGTTACCATCTGCAAATTTCCACCCCACACCCCATTCTCACATCAGGTTTCTGGAATAATTTGATAGTATTATAGCATATGCCAGTAATGAACACTAGGGATGGCTTCTGATCCCACTACACCTGCTGAACATCGTGGCTCTCAAACTCCGGATTCTTGTCAGTTGTTTGCCTCTTTTCCTTCCCTATCCCAGCCCAAACCACCCTGGGTTCTGCACAAATGTGTAGGAAGAGGCAACGTCCCTCAAAGTGCTCCCAAGAACTTCAGCAGCTGCCATGTTTTAAATAAACAACAGCAATTCCAGTGAGTAGAGATGTAAGAAACCTGTAGTGGCTCTAAGATACCCTGGGAAAAGGGGACCTGAAAGCTTTCAGGGCTAAAAGCCCACCCAGAGCATGGAAAGGAGCTCTGTGAATGATCTCTGAATCCTACTGAAGGTAATTCTGGTTTCCTAAGACCTGTGGTATTGGGAAATTCAGCCAAAAGAAGGGTAAATATACTTTTTTAGGGCTGATAATAAGGTAAATTGCAAACTCATTGAAAATATCTATATGATGGAGAGAAAAAATTGCTTACATTTCAAAGACTTTAAACTTCGTTTACAAAAATGTGACTGATCTGATTACAGAACTCCTTATCTTTCCAGTGACATTTTTCATAAATAAGAACAATTTTCCATGTAAAGGAAATCACAATAATAACTTAAACATACTTAAAAAGAATTCCTTTAGCTATAATGTTGGAAAAAGGAATGATCTCTTCAAAGATACAAGAAGGTTTTTTTTTAGATTAAAATTCCCACTGGAAAAAAAAAAAAAGCTGATTTATTATTTCTAAGGAGAGAAAAACCCCTATAAGAAATCTAACTATTCTATGAAATTCCAGTAGATAGATGGCTGTATATATGTAGATGTTTAAGCATTTATTTCTTTATACTGTTGCTTTTTGCTTAGTTCAAGTTTTATATTGAATGTTTATACAGGGTTTTAATAACATTTCTGTTTACCTTGTGTCTTTCTTGACAAATTAACCTTTTTCAACAGTAACTATAAATTACATAATCACATTACAGCATTAATTAATTAAAGATATTAGTAGATGACCTATAATTAATATAAAATAATTACAGAAATTATTGTTAGTTTCGACAATCTGGAGCTGAAACCCGCTTTGAAATGTCTCATGCCAGTATTCCTCAGAGTGATTACAGTCTCTGTTACAGTAAAATATCCCACTGCCACTTTATTAGTGTGTACTGGAGAATTAATTTTTATGCCAGCTATCCCAGCATGTCCAGGCATTGACTTTTACAAAATGGACTGGGGATGTAATTATGAGCAACACATTTTGTACAGGTCGCCCAAGAGCTCCAAACTATAAAAATATAATTGACATCTTCTACCATTTTCTTTTTTTATTGCTGTTGTCTGCTGCTCTTTGAATACTCTGTGATTTGTGCTGGCATCTCCTTGCTGTCCTCTAAGGCTGCATTTTTCCATCCTACCTGGCAGCCTCTGCCACATCCGTCTTGCTCCTTTTGGAGTATCTCAAGCACAGTGGAAAGGAAGGTCTCACTTTGCCTAAGGAAATGCAGCTGTAACTTGACAAATTGACCAAAAAAAATGTAATAGGGGTAAATTCTGATTTTAAAAAGTGTTTTGTGAGACAGTTAATGACCTACCCTAACTTATCTGACAACAGGGCGTGGAATGTGAGAATGCACCAGATGCAGACTTGAGGGACTCTCTTTAGGTCTTCACTCTGGACAATTTCTATATGTGAAAACTAGACCATAAATTGATTAAAATCCATCTCACTTTAATTATTTTTATCATAGTTTTCTACGTCTTCCTTTCCTATATATCCTTCCCCCTGAATAAAATGCGTAACTCAATAGTTGGAATCACAACCTTGCTCTGTCTCCAGAGGCTGGCTCTGAATTCTCACTTCTAGAAACACGGTGAAATCTCCCTAAGAAAGAGTAAAACAAACTTCCAGCTCCAGACTGCGGTCCCTCTCCTTCCTTAAGGAACATTTACCCCAAAGTTTGAAGGTAAAACTTCCCATATTAGACTTTCACAAGGGGTAGACTCATTTGCAAATATTTAGCAGGGCTCTGCAGCCCTCCCCAGGGGCAGCTCGGGCAGAAATGTCAGCCTGAGAACTGTAGTACTTTCAAGAGAGTAAAACCACAAAGCTCTGATCTGACAATAAATGTTACATTGCATTTGATTATTGGCTTGGCACACGTTATACAAGATGACCACAGACGTCTCTATCTGTGTGTTTGAATCTCTGTGCACACATCTGTCTTGAGGGATATTTTTAAGGTTGCTGCCTTGGTTAAATGAAGACAATACATTTATTTGTGCAGGGATTGCACTAAATATTGGCACGTGCATAAATGGAGGCTGCAGTCAGAAAACACAGTTCATAAAGATTTAGGGGATATCGTTCAGAGCACACAGATCTGTGCCTTGTTCACGTGCATCTATAAATAGCTGTGTAAGAAACTCGAGGCATCAGTGTCCAGTCCAGATCATGGCCTTATAAAAGCAGCTCCTGTGCAAGAGTCCACTTTACAATTTCCTCTGCTCTAACAACCTCCTTTCATTGCAAACTTAATGAGTGCTTTCAAGTGCATGACAAAAACGAGATGAGAGAGTTTGGGGAAACCTCCTTGTCGGGGAAAACCAACACCTTGAATTAAAGGCATCAACTACTTGAGCCTCTGCAGTCAAAGCCGTGTTTTCAGAATGTAAAACTAATAACATTCATTGAACTGCTGAAATACTATAAAATAAAGGAGAAAAGTCCAGTAAACACAGCCCCTAAAACCGCAAAGAGATGCTTGCTTTTGATCTGCTGGAGCCTCTGCTTCTCTTCTTTCGTGCAGGAAGGATCACTCAGCTTAACCTGTGGGTGCTGCCTACAGCAATATTTTAACCATTTGATATTTTTTAAAAACACCCTTGCAATTTCTTTGGACTCCTATAATTCATTTTCCCCTTTATTTTTTTCTTTTGTGTGTGTGTGTTATTAAGCTAAAGAACAATGGGATTTTTTTCCTCCTCTTGTTTTGTCCATAAATTGATTTATGTTACAGTGAATAGTTGAATTACACACCCTTGTGCAAAACATGCTGAACACTAAAGAATAAGTGACTATCTACCACTTGAAGATTAATCTTCTCTTTGTTTGAGTATCTGAGACTACAGGACACTCACAGCTGGAAAAGAGCATTCCAGCTACAGGTTTGTATTTTTAATAGCGTATGAAAGCTGTTGTCAGGATTTTTTGCTGCAGCATTTATTTATCATCATCATCACCAGAAGAATTCATTGTAATTCTACTGTACATTTCATCCCAAAACCTCAGAGTGCTTTGCAGGCATTAATTATCCCAACCAAACCATGCAACATGTAAATGATACATAGGGATAATTTACCAACTACTAAAAGGAGCTAACTGTGAGGCAGCTCCAGAGAGGTTGTAAATTAGTTGCACGGGCTATCTGAATGAGTTAGGTGTAGCCTGGGAGAGCTGAAAAGTACATTACCCAGCCAAAGCAGCAATGTGTCATTAGCAGGCAGAGCATAATTATGATTTGGACGAGCTGTAGGATCAAATTATAACACTAAAGTGAGACTCACACTGAGATGAATAAGAGTCCTCCTTCAGTGCCATGTGTGTGCTGGCATCTTTGTGTTCCCCATTCACCAGGGACGATGTGCATTGATGCAGTCCACAGAAGATAGGTAATTTTTACCTAGGCAGACCAAACTTGGTGACTTTTGGCCCCAAAACGTCAAGGAATAGAGAGGAGTTCTGAAAATTTTATTCTATTTTTAAAGAGAATGAAAAAAATTCCTCGTAAATCGCATTTGCAAGGCTTTTCTCAGTCGCATCGCGAAGACATTACCAACAGCACAGGGAATGGCACTGCTCTGCTGGAATATGGGTCACTTAATTCAGGCTGGAAATGCCAGTACTGAGCTGTTTTCTGGTGAGCTGAGATGGGATCACACACGAGGCAGAAAGGCTGAATTCTTATAGAAATGCAAATATTTCTATTGCACCTATACAGGAGCCAGAGGAGATGTTTCCAACATGACTAAGCTCTTGGTGTGCTCCTTGCCTCCAAGTGGAAGGAACACAAAACTTGTATTTTGAATGCTTTATAGAAACTTTAAGAAACAGAGCTCATTTTAGTCTTGAAGGGAATGTTGATATTTAAAAATTTTACTGAAGCTGCAGTTTATAGAATATTAATAGTTTAAAACATATTTGCAATAACAATGTTAATTTCCCTCCTTTTTCCAGGATTTATTAAAAAGTAATTGCCATACTTCCCATCAGCTGCTCACCTCAAAACCTGTCTGTCTCTGACATCAGTCAGGTGTTGCCCCAGGAGAAAGTAAGTAGTCTTAATGGCACATATTGTCAGCTAAAAACATCAGAGGAAACAAAAAACCAACTCACAGGCAAAAGCAACGACCAGGGAATGTTTGGATGTGCTTCTAACAAGGGCTGGAGTAAACATACAAGTAATGGAAACTACTGCCTGTCTTAAGACCAGCAAGTTCAATTTACAAACAACCCTGCTAAGGTGAGGTTTAGGGATGCATCTCCTCATCTCAGCTACAGTGACTAACTCCTGCTTATTTCAGGGATGTGACAGAGGCTTTCACTGGCTGAGGATGTGACCCCAGTATCACTCAGATGCCACGTGAGTGCTCCATCCCCTGGGCTTTGAAGAGGTGTGGAGTGGTAACCTGTACACATGTGTGGGTTTCACAGCAAAGGGTTTGTCAACAGGATTCAAGGTCAATACGTATCAAAACATGAGACCTGGCTAATTTACTTCCATTCATGCACTTGGAGTTAAGCAGCAAAGAAGGGGTTAACCATAAAGTATTTCACCTTGAACCTTGCACTCTCTTTATCTAGCACACCATAATAAAAGATCAAGAGTTCCTGCTTATTATCTTATTTTTCCTCCTTGTTCCACTAGGCTAGGGCCCAGACTAGTTATGGATTAACACTGTGATCAATAGTAAGCTTGCTGTCTTGCTCTCGGCAGGGGAAAATGAACTCAAAATGCAGTCAAACTCTTATTGATCAAGGATATAGGTCTCACTTTCATTACCTCTGTCTCCTGATAACCCACATATAATGTGATGAGTTGCTAATCTCTCTGCTTTTCAATGGACCCTTCACCTCTCCTGTCTGCACGGTAGAGCTTTTATTTTTGCCTCTTCTGTGTAATGCTTGTAGCATTAACTCTCACTCTATTACCGTCATGCCTGCTCAATCAAGACTCATAAAAGGACTTTTAAATAGAATTGGGCCAACAGTGTTATGATTTTATTTGGGTATCTCCAAGCAAATGAGTTTCCTTTCAATAACAAGCCCTACAAGAGTCCATAGTCTGGACTACTCAAACCCACCTCAGAAGATGTTTATGTGAGTGCTTGCATTAAAAATATATTTTCTACCATAGAGAATGTATAGCTCTAATTTCATTCTTCTGTCCATTGTGGATAAAGACTTATTTCATGTTCATCTATCTCATCTGTCATTTTGGATACTCATCAGGAAATACTTACGGGTTCCTTTGAATAAACTTGGTTGGGTGTACAGAGGCAAGTGCATTTTTTATGGAAAGGTAACATTTCCTCATATCCCCTGGAAAAAATTGCTCAGCACCAAGAAAGGCAGAAAAGCAGTTTATATCCTGGACCTGATAGCCAGAGACATGCAGAGCATTTGATCACCTTCTGCAACGTTTTAGTGAGCTCAGAAACTACATTCCACTCACAATTTTCAAATGAAGAGATATCCTTCTTGAATACACTGATTTGCTGACTAAAAAATAGATTTGTTTTGATTTCTTCATTGAATTTTTAGCCCCAAAATATAAAAATATTTCCTTCTGGTGGATTCCAATTTTTTTTTCATTTATTTCCCATTGGTAATAACATTTGTAGTGAGAAAAGTGATTAAAAAATAAATTCTAATCAGACGCTTGAAAGAAAAAAAAAAAAAAGGTTCCTAAAATAATGGATTTTGCTCTTATTTGGAGGAAAAGAATGTTTGAAATACCAGAATTCCCTGCAAGATGAGATTGCCTGTGTCAGCTAAATCTGCTATCTTGAAAACTGATAATTTGCTGGTAAGTTAAGTCACTGGATTAAAGTAATCAGAACTGTGTTAGAATGTGTTAATCAGTGTCCCCAAGCAGTGCTTTCCCCAGTTTGCCTCAAACAAGTAGCCTACGTACTTCTGTCAGGTAATTGAACCAGGTCCCCTCGCATGCAGTGTCACAGGAATTCAAAGGACAGCTCTTGTAGATCCACTCCTTGTAGATCCTACAAAGTCAGTCATTATTAGCATAATTATTTGTGTGATCTTCAATCGAGGATGTTATCACATTTTCTTAAACATAATATAGATTAAAAATAAGACGTTATTGATTTGTTCTGAAGGAGAAAGGTCTCAAGTTTCACGTGCACTGTTTGCCTTCAGTGGTAGTTTTCTTTATACGTGAGATAACACTCCTAACCTTGCAGCCATTGTGAACGCCGAGTTTCCTTTTGAAGCTTACATCAATCATATAATTAAGACATCTTAGTAGTATTTTCACAATCTAGCCAGATTGCGATCTGTGCTCCCTGGGCCTGTTTCTGAAACTTCAATTCATGTTCTTTCTTTTTTGTGTGTGTGCATGTGTCACGTAATTACCGCTCTTCTTTCTTTATGCTCCTTCCAGGTACTCTTTGCGGTTGGTCCAAATTTCTTTAGATTAGCCTTCCTGTTAGCTCTAAGTCTTTCCATTTTATTGCAAAAAAAAAAAAAAAATTAATTGGGTTCTAATAATGAGGTAGGCATACGGGGCACTTACCAATGAAATACAATTGTTTGTGCATAATAGAATCTCTATGGTGGCATCTGCTTGAACAGCTAAATCAAAGACCAACCAAAATCACTGGTTGGAGATAATTATCTTTGCTGTAAAACATGCTCAGATCTATATGGTAAGATAAAAGCTCACCCATGATATCACTAACTAATACCTTTTTTGAGGGGGAGAGGCACTAATGCATTAGTTAAAAAAGCAAAACCACAGACGTCATCTCAGATCAAAATATTCACATGCTCCACCATTAAGCAGCTGATCTTTCATTTTATCATCTTAATAAAAAGGGGCCTGGGCTTCAAAGGGATTCTTGACACTTCATGCTACCCTGACTGCTATGTCTCTTTTTTATTTCTTCTCAGACACGTCCTCTGACACCAAAAACATTCTCTGCTAAACGCGACGTATCATCAATTTGTGTATGAGAGCTGAGGTTTCTTAAAAGTTGCTCATTTAAAGGTGTCGGACCTCCCCATATGATTTTCTTTACTGCTTCTGTTCTGCATTGAATAGACACAAACAGGGAATGAAGAAGGCAGATGTGAGGAGGCAAAGATATTTTATAGTGGAAAATATCTTTGTGGAAATGACGAAGGCGTCCATCATCAGGAAGAAAAGTGAGCTGAATTTTTGATGTATAAACCCGACGTACAGTCCTGCATGTGTCAAATGGATATGTCAGAAAAAGTGACAGTGGTATTTTTTCACTTTATGACCCAATCTGATTCTTATCAAAGTCAAATCTGGCCCATAAAGATCATGGACATCAGCTACTCGATAGACCTAATAAGGCAGCTTTAATCTCACAGTCTCAAATGTATTTTATCACTGAAGACCTAAAGCACACTTAAAAATGTTGCATATAAAGCAATGTAAGCCCAGGGTATAATTTGATAAGACATGCTAATGCTGGCAAGATCCCCACTATGCAGACAATTTGTTTGTAAAAGATAATTTCACAACATAGAGATTTGGTGGAATAGCTGGGGTGCTAAACCAAAACCATTTAACCTTTAAATACAGAGAATGCTTGAGTTTGGTACCACATTTGTGCTACTTTTCTACTTAACTCAAGGCCCAAGTTTTACATTTAGTTATTATTCCCTTTTTCCAGAGAGACAAACAGGGACAGGCCATCACCATGTGAATTAATGAACCGCTGGCAATAATTACAATTATAGTTGACAGTCACACCATGGTGTTACACCTACTTGTCACGACACTACGAACAATACCTGAGAGGAAGAATTAAATTCTCCAGAAAGGAAAGAATGGGTTAAAAAGCCATATGGAAATTTACACTAGGGATAATTTAAAGCAACTGCTAAGATTAAAAAAAAAAAAGTATAATCACAAAATGTCCACCAATTAAGCCTCAAGAAAATATCCCTTTTTTTTTTACTTTTGTGTTTCGAGATGCAGAGTTCACCCTAGAGCGCTGAATTTCCATTCATGAGCACAGTACATACATAATTAATGCAATCTGCTGTCTGTTATGACTAGAGATGACAGAAAT
This sequence comes from Picathartes gymnocephalus, assembly GCA_013390045.1. Taxonomy (NCBI): domain Eukaryota; kingdom Metazoa; phylum Chordata; class Aves; order Passeriformes; family Picathartidae; genus Picathartes; species Picathartes gymnocephalus. Next base: position 77,519 of record WEKY01050565.1, read on the forward strand.
TTATGTGACAGCTACCAAATATGTATATATTTGGTTGTTGTGTATATGGCTGTTAATAGGTTTGACTGCATCTAGCATTGATAATATGCCACCAATGTGGTGAAGTTAAACCCATCCCACGTCTTCCAGGCCTGGTGTGTGGTAGGGCTATCCAATTTGAATAGCTCCTTTATGTTCTTTTTCAAACCAAACGTTTTTATTTTTGTCAATAAACTGTGTCATTTATTATAGTTAAGAAAACTCATGTTGTTTGAGGTCTTTATCAGAGTTCCTACAAATCAGGTTAATTGGTGATCAACAGAGCTTTTCTGCCTTTAATGAGCCCTGGTAGCCCAAGGCAAGGCCCAGCTCTTGATAAGGGACTTTCCCTTTCCTTATTCAGGACTCTTTGATCACTTTTTTTTAACTGGGAGAACAACCGCCGGGAATGTCATTGTTTTTTAATTGCCTGATTACCAAATGTTGGAGATAAAAGATAGATGTTCTCAATTAATAACATTTACATAGATTAGCATCACTAACAAGCCTCATTAGTAGCTGCTGACTTTTGTTTAGACTGCGTCCCATGTCAGTTGTGCTCTGATAGTGCACTGGTAACTACGTTCTCCATATTAAAATATATTTCTTTCTAACCTCTTTCCATTAATCAGGCTATATATATGACATTTTAAGGCACAAACAGGCTTTCATTAAAGTTAACTCTTATTTCCCAGAGCATTCAGAGCAAAATTGGATATATTAGGAGGCTTTGCATCAAAAAAGCCTTGCCTTCAGGAACGGGAGTCAGGCCTGAGGTACGTTAATGTATTTAGAATAATAAACAAGCCACTGCAGCCAGTTGCTTGTGTTCCTCTGCAACTTGTTTTGCTGATTTAGTTATTAATTTTGAACTGTCAGATCATTAGCTTTTGCTGTGCCTCAGTCTACTCATCCATGAACTGTTCACAGTGATACATGTTCTACTTAAAAGTGCTCTGAATGCAAGGGCAGAAAATACACTGGTGGCACTCACAACATATTGAATAAATATCTGTTGTGAGAAAATAAATCTCTTTTACACCACTCTGTTGGTGCAAGTGTTATCCTTGAAATCTGACCTCCTCCTGAGGCTGTTCCTCAGCAAAGCACCTCGTCCTAATGATTAAATCATAGATGTCAAGGTCCTTCAGGTTTGCACTCTTTGGTTTTCACCCTGAGATTGGCTTTTCCATTGGCCAATGCACAACCTGAGGGCTGTTGGGGTGGCAGGAGAAACCTCCCTCTCCCCTTCAAGGAAACCCTCATCAGGTTGGCTGTGCCTTAAACACACTTGATTTCTGGCAACAAAAATCTATTTGAGAACTTGTGCTTTTCTGCTTCAAGAGCAAAACAAAACACACATCAAGGAAAAGAAAGGAAACAACATGAGAGCTCTGTTAAAAAATAAAAAAAGGCTTAACATGTATAGTTTTCCACAAGGGAAGGGAAAATTATTTTCTGACTGAACTGTCAACGAAATTGAGCTAAAAGCTGAAATATATATAGAATGCCAAATACTTTGGGAGTTAGAGACACACTTCTGCATGTCTTTGTGTGTGTGTGTAGAATTGGAGATACAAACAATGTATGGACTTGTGCAGATAAAAAAATGCTTCTATCATTTTAATCAATGGTCCTCTTTTTTTATATCTTCAACACCTATTGCACTGATACACACAAACCCAATATTTTTTACTCCATCAGCTTGAAAATCTCTAGTGTCATGGCCTTTGCTTCAATGTTGAAGCTGATTTCAGGGTTGCATAAAAAAAGTAAGCTCTATAGCTCAGTCAAGCAGCAACAGTAAAGTGCTAAAGCAGAAGCTTCTGTGCTATCGGTGAAGGGATTAAATAAATAAATCAATCAATAAAGGATGTAATCTTTTAAAAAATCTCTCTTTTCAGTAAAAAAGCAAGACATAAACTCTTCTACCCTTAGTCTTTAAGAGAGAAATAGCTTTGTTGACTTCCACAGTGGTGTAAGATACTTCTCCCTTATCAGCAAAGGATATCAAGATGTAAAATCAAACAGAACTCAGGAGGGATAACGGGTTTTGATTTGTCCAATTTTCAGCCTTTTGGTCACGTATGTTTGACTTTAATATTTTTTAATAAGGGAGAATATAACATTGATCTTTATTTTATTAATGCACATGTTTCAAAGGGCAATACAAAGATTGAAGCAGAAAACAAAGACAAGAAAAATATGAGAGCAAGATATTCCATTTGTGGCTTTGCAGCATAAGATGACAGAACTGTGACTGCAGGTATGTACATGTACTTATTTTTTAATTAAGTATCTGTTTTAGAGGAGAAAAGGCAGTACCAACATCTCTCGTGTGCACAGTACCACGACTGCTAAGCACCATCATGCAAAGTGTCAGAGCTCTAACATGACAGATGTGTTCAGAGAGTGAAATTCATCTTTGTTTGTAGGGCCAGTGGAGAGCCTGTGAACCACTGAAACCCTGATATGGGGAGGGACACGGCCCACAGACCCACCAGCCCTGGGCCCTTGAACAGCCTGAGATGGCCATCGCTCCTGACTCTGGCTGGGTTCAAGCTGTTTTCCCAAGGGAACTGCTTTTGTGCCATTATCTGTCTCCTGGACTATCTACTCCACAAATACAAGTTGTCATTATTTTTATTTTAGTTCTTCCCTGCTTTTCCTTTTCAAAGTTTCACCCTTTCTTTGTGACCAACAGAAAAGAAAAATAAGTCGAGAGGAAGATAAGTCTAAATAAGCAAACCGGGCTCTTTTCTATGCCTACTTTTTGAGACCAGGTAATTCCAGCATTCTGGTCCTCCAAATTCTTTGATTCATGTTCAGCCAACCAGAATATTTTCCCTCTTGACAAGGTATAATTTCAAAGAAGCTGTGTTTTGTCTCTGTATGATGCACTTCATATTTTTCATGATTTTGCATCCCTCACACAAGACTCTGTCAATTAAAATGATAGCTACTTATGTGGGACAATAAGTGACTATGAGGGAAGGGATTTGTGGAGGCAATTTACAACCTCTAATTCAGCTCCAGGGATGTGCTCCAGCACAGCTACCCTGTGATGGCTGTGCCAGGTAATTTGGTGGAACACTCCACTGAGGCATCAGCCTGTTGATTGCTTGATGTGTAAGAGGCCTCAGACTGGGTCATATTCCACAATTAGTTTCAGTAAAAATATCAGGAATATTTCGTTCAACATTTGTTTCAAACTATATAAAATGCTTCCACATTGCAAGGGTTAAAACATGCAGAAAGAGGGAAGCTTAAATAGAACACTAAATAAATTAAATCACTGCTTTGGTTAAAACAAAACATTGGAGATTTACCTAAGATCATGCTGTTTGTCGCATTGCAATAAACCTTTACATCTGTCCTTAAGTACTGACGCAAATCTTATTTAGATCTTGACCTTCAGATGCAGAAGAAAGAAACCCCAAACAACTATTTATCACCTAGATCTAATCTTGTCCACATTTTCTCCTTAGCTAGTAGAATACTCTAAAAAGAAACAGATGGTTTTAACCATCTTCCCAGTACCAAAATATAGAGCTGGTTTAATTAGTGTGCAGGCAGTCATGGCCACGCACTGCATGTGCAGCTCCCCGCAGAATCTTCTCTCCTCTGTCAGCGAAGCGCTGCTGAAATCCTCCCATTCCCATCACTCCCATAAACCTTTAGCCCAGATCTTCGACTGATATAAATCAGAAAAGCTCCACTGAGTTGGATGGAGTTGTGCCAATTTGTGGAAGTTGAGGTTCCGTGCTCATGTCTTAATTTTTGTTTATTTTCCACCCCCCCTTGCCAAATGTATTACGAAAATAGGGGAATATAGAGGAAATTCAGAATGTGGTAGCACTCATTCATGGTTTGGCCCTTTGCACAAATGCAGATGCACCAGAATGTTTTTTCTTTTCCCCTGAATACTGTTCTTATTTACACATGGACTTTTAAATAAAACAGGAGATTTGGTAATGAAATGATGCAATTAGAAGCATATTCTCAGAGAACCTACAGCAAGAGGAATGGCAAAGATAATAACCTAAAACAAAACAGCTTTTGTAATTGCATTCTTCTCACAAAGTATTTTATCCTTTTCTGGTTTCTATGGAAATTATGATTTTTTTTTTTCTTTCACCAAAACAAACTGTTGCAATTTAAACCTCACGCCGATTCAGGGCAGCTTAGTGGATAAGGCAGGCAGAGCTCACTGCCAGAACCAGCTCCAGGTTATAACCTAATTGGCTTCCTTGTCTGAGCTCAGTGTCTCCAGGTCGGGCCATGGAGGGCTGCCAAGGCATTAGGGAAACCTGCAGCAGAGCTGTGTGGCCTGGAGATAGACAACTTCACTTACAAGCTGTGCCTGGCCTGACCCTGAGCCTTCCCTTGCACGAATATCCTCTGCCTGCTTAAAGGAAGAAAGAAAATCCACGCTCTCCCCAGATCAAAGCCGTAAATTTCTCTTTGCTTCGCAAGGCATCCGAACGAGGGAAAGGAATGAAGAGATGGTTTTTGTTTGCTTGGTTGGTTTTAATTTGAATAAGGAGCAGAACTCTGGGAAGAAGTAATAGAAGTTAATTCGAATTGGTGGAAAAATAATGCTTATGTAGTGGCTTTGAGGGAATTGGACTCATGTCATCAAAGATTTATGATTTCTAGGAAGGAAATAAAAGAATAGGTCTAAGAAGTGGGACAAATCCAGAGCCATCCATTATCCCAGCTGGAGGAACTTATTATTCAACTAAAATAAACAAACAAAAAGGAAATCACAGAATCATTAAGGTTGGAAAAGACATCTAAGATATCCAACAATTAACCTAAAATAATTCATTAATTCTTCTTCTTAAATTGCGCTATAATTGGACCACATCCATGACGAAACTGGTTTCAATGGAGCACAAAATTTGAGACTCAACAGCAGAAGATTGACACCAAAAAGGTGTCAGTAGGGAAGGACCTATACTAGACAACATTTTTTTTAAGAAATTAGATTTTTTAATTAAGTCCTCTGAAATATCTCTCTTGGTATGTTCATTGTTTCTCCTAAATGAAAAGTTATCCAATTAGGTCTTTCCATGTTTCTTCATCAAAGGGCTCTCTTTTAAAAATTTTCTACTGTTATTTGACTCTGTACATTAAAAAAGTAGATTCATTTCTTCAGCAAATAGGTACATAATTCAAGACTGATTATAATTTCGATTTTTAGACACTTTTTTTCCCCTTAAAATACCTGTTGAGGACTATTTTTAATGAAGACTATGTACTTATGAGTGAATAGATTGGCAGTCAAAAAATATTTCATTTTCTACAGAATTGTAGAGTATAACTACAAATCCATCACTTGAAGTTGAAATTTTAAATTTCTATTCTCAATGTGTGATTTTTAAAAATATTCTGAAGTTTTATATTTGCATGGGACAAAAATTGCAAAAGCATACCAGTGATTTATTTTTCCTTATTTTAAGCTTTCTTTTTTTTTTTTTTTCCAAATCTCTTTTTGCTCCTTCAGAATTTTAAAGTATTTTCTGGCTCTTGGAAAGTGGTCAAAGGAAAGAAGAAGATATAGTTTAGTCAGAATCTAAGTTTTTCCAAACTGGAGGAATATACTGAAGTTTATGGAGTAGACAAATAGAAGTGAATAAAAAAGTAAGAAAGTGGAGCCTCTGTCCTTTCAAATAAACAACACCAAACCCACCAAATAAAAACAAAACAAAAAAAGCCAAACGACAAATCATGTTGTTTCAAATGCTTTAAAAAGAAAACTAATGCCAAAAAGAGGAGGAGACCTTTTTTGGGGGGTTTTTTTACATTAATAAGTTGCAGGACTTGAACTATGGTGACAAGAATTTTGGAAAAAAAAGTCAAATTAAGTTATGAACAGGGTTCTCATTTTGTGTTTTTCATACTTCCTCCTCCCCAGTATTCTTTTCTTGCATCTCTTTTGCTTCTAATGACAGTGACGTTCAGTTTTACAGCGTCAGATGTGCCCCAGTTTAACCAGTTTATACTGGGACATGGAGCAAGACTCCATCATTTCATGCCCTGGGAAAGCCACTGTCACAGACCACGTCCCCTGAGAGCACTGGGACAGGTGACATGGAGATGGAGCTCCTGGTAACTCACCCAATTGTCATCCCAAAGATTGGCATAGCTGGACACCAGTGCCAATAATGGTTTTTGGCAGCCTCAGCATCACGTGGAAGTCATATCTGCTAGATCCCAGCCCTGACCTCTGCACCAGCTGAGAGGTGAGTTAGACTCCATAAATCCCTGTTTTTTCCCAGAAATTGAAAAGGAGGAAAATCCTCAGTGAGTGAGGAACGCCTGCCGTGACTCTGTTCTGTGCGAATCCTCATGGAAGACACCAAATCAAACCCTGACTAACAGGTAGCGGGTGCCTCTTGCAGTCCTTAATCCCATTATCAGCCAGGTTTGGCATCTCAGCCCTTGGCACAGGCACACTGTGACAGCACTGCCAGGTGCACGTGCCACGGGCTAAGAGTCATCTGTCATCCACTCCCCTGGAATCAGACAGAAATTATCTTTTGCTACATTTTGAATCTGTCGTTTGTTAAAACCATCACGCTTCTGGGCTGGGAATTTTCTGAGTTCTGTTAGGAATATCTTTTTGAGTCATTTTGCATCATTTGGAATTTCTGATGCATTCAAATACTACATTAGGTCCCCAGAGCAAAACCTCTCTGTCAATACAACTCATCTGACAGCAATTGTGGAAGGGAGCTTTAAAACTCAAGCACTAGTTCTGAATGCTGGAAAAAGCTGCCCAAGAGATAAGAAAAGAGGAGATAACTGGTAGTTCTCTTAAAAGTGCTTCATGTCACCCTGAGAATCTCTTGAATATTTTATAAAAGAAAGAAAAACCATAGCATGAATCAATTCAAATTAAATACCATAGAAAACATTTTCTAGATAAATCAGAATGCCTCTTATATAAATTTGAACACCTCAAATCAATTTTTCCATTGTGTGTTTTTCACCATATGAGTGGGTATAAAATGCTCCATGGATACTCCTGTCATCTTTCCCTATCACATTGCAAATATATTTATCCATGAGACTTGGTGCCTTTTCCTACAATGAAAATAAATAGCAAATGTTCTTTCCTACTCACCACGCTATATGTTTTAGAAACTTCCAGAAATAAGTCAGAACAGCAATATTTATATAGTTAGGCCTGGCATATTTGTGTATATTAGGTAAACATGGTTATTTGGAACCAAGCTGTGCCTGTATGGTTTCTTCATGCTGTTTTGTTGTCTAGAGGCACAACGAGGCCAATTTTTTAGAAGAAAAATGTGCCATATAATTGCCACTTTGTGATGCATTCAGCTAAAATTATGGAAAAAAAGAATCTCCGTTCCTTCTTTGATGCATTGTGCTGTTGTTCCACTCTGGCTTTTACCAGCTTCCCAATGCAACTGTCCTGTTCAGTGGGAGAAAATACCTGAATTACATACACAAGTGCACACACATACACACACACACGCATACTGATAAGGTTTGTCTAACCCCCAACTTGAGCACACAGCTCAAAAATTGCCATAGAGAATAGGATATGTCTGTTTGAAGGGGAAGAAAAGCAACACTGTTAAGAAAGGTGCGGGCTGACACGGTAAATAAAAGCAACACAAGTGAAGGCACAGTTGGAGCAGGAAATAGTTGGGAGATGTGATTCAGCACTTAGGCTGGGAGATTATGTTTAATGTGAAGAATAGAAAATGTAAGGCAGTTCCTCCTGCTGTACATTCATGTTAATATGGCAAATGGAAAAATGAGGCATCAAGCTCGTTTGAGACCAACACCAAAAACCAACAAAAGGAAAAGCCATGTAGCCCCAAGTTTTCCATATTGCCATTAGAACTGCAGGAAAACCAAAGGACTCTGTCACTGGTGCAGTAAATCACTCAAAACGTCCACCCAATGCTCTGTGGCAGCAGGGTGATATTTTAAAAGGGTGCAATTATATTTTCTGTAAGACAAAGATGGAAAACACTGAGCATGGCTTTTGTTCGACATTGTCACAACAGAAATGCAGTAGCGAGTACCTCTCCCCTCTGCCTGTAGACACTTTATTTATGCAAGGAGAAAATAGGAAAAATGCTCAGATATTTATGTTTAACATCAAAGAAAATTCAGGTTCAGGCCAGCACACAGGAAAAAATTGCTGAAAATCTGTTTGTCATGCAGAGGTTATCTCTGCAGTGCTGCCCCAAGCAGGAAAACATCGTGTTACCTGTGGTGTAACTGCCATCGGAGTGAAGGGATGGAGGTACCCTGGCCACGCCACTACTTCTGCAAAAACACTTGGTGCATTTGTGGTGGTTTTGCTTCTCTCTTTTTCTGGCTTCTTCACCATTCTCCCTTGCAGGTCATGCTGGCAAATGCATTCAGTGTATCCATAGTCTTCCCAAAAATGGCACTGGATTACAGTACATGTGTTTCGTTCCAGCAGGATGATCCGATATCTGTGGACTAAAAATTAAGAAACTGTGTGTAAACTTGGAATTTAAATGCCATTTTGTTTCTTCCTGATTTGGGATGAAAATGCAGAATTTTAAATCTCTTAAAAAAATTGATAGCTTTCAAATATTTAGCTTTGAAAGCATCAACATAACTATCTTACAACAAATGCTGAAACAAAACTTTCTGTATAGAATGCGTCATCTGAATATTCTGTGGTTTAGAACAGAATATCCTTTTAATTGAATATATTTGAAAATTCCTGGTTGAAAATGTAACATTTTCCTAATTATTGAAAATTTTCATGCAGATATATTGATACAGCATCATCTCATTAAAGTGCTACAGGAAAGGAAATCTCTGCATGGGGCATCGTATGCCAGAGGATATGTAATTTAAAACCAAAATATAAACATTTAATCAGAACAGTGAAGTCAAAATGAAATAGGAAAATCTGACAGATGATACATAAATAAGAATAAAATGAAGTAGGATTCCATTTTATAACCAGTCATCAGCACTGCAGATAGAGCTGGTAAAACTTACAAGCTGGTCCAACTGAAAGGAAATGACATGCTTCGCATAATTTTTTTCTGAAACTGTGCAGGAAGTTATATGAATTTAATTTCATATGAAAATGAAATTCCCCTGAGTCCAGAATCCTTCTCAAAGCACATACGCATCTCTTGTCATGAGACATGAAGACATGAAAGACCATCAGATTAGTTTCAACAACTGGAAATTTTTCCTGATGGCTGGACTCTGACCACAAAGAAATATATCAACACACATTTCTAATAGAAGAACCATTCTTTAATAAACAGGGTTTTTTTAGCTTCTTTAATTACCTGCAATTTTCCAAATGTGTGAAATGAGAACAACTTCCACTCCTTGCCATTGGAGAGGAGTAGCCATGTCTTAATTTTGTAGGGAGAATGGCTTGAGCTGTCTGCCAGTAGTTTCACAACCCACTTTAGATCAGCCACATCAAGGAAAACTTAAGGCTCAAATTATTTTTCATATTTGAAGAGACAAGGTTTATGATACCCCTTGTTCACAGGTGGTCAGTTCAAGGACTCATTAAAAGTTATACAAGTTCCCTATTGATAAATATGTGGGAATTATAGTCAAACCATCTTAAGAAGTCACAGCCATTAAAGAACATGTGCAGCATTAAAGGGAAATAACAAATTATTATTTAATGAGATGACTAGTCTTGCTATTGTTGCTTTATTTTCAAGCAACACTGAAATGGGCTCCCTGGTGTTTGTAGTTTCTGGCTATCTTTTTTTTTCTCCTCATTATTAATTCCTTTTTCTCCATGCTAATCAGCCGAAGCACTGTGTGTTTGGAAGACTGATTTTTATACCCCATTCCCTTTGGATTTAAGGGTTACTTGTCAGCCTAGCCAAAAACCTGAGCAGTAGGTAAAGCCAAGGGCACTCCTCGTGACCAGCGCGACACCGCTCACGCGCAGAGTTTATGCGGCTGCCACACCTCCGGGTCAGAGCTCACCGAGGATTTCCATAAATCCAGTGGGTAATGTGCCAAATAAGATTAGAGAAGACTTCACGTTATTGTACAATCCAATGAAAATATCATCTGCTAAGCTCCTTCTGGTGGCGACGGGGAGGAGGTGGCTAATATTAGCAGGTGTTTGTCTCAGAGGCAAAGAGGAGGCAGGAACACCTGCCTGCGCCCATGCACAGGGTGGGAGCAGCCATGGTGACTTCACCTGTGGCAAAGTCTTCAGTAAAAATGCAATTTTTAAGAGCTGAAATTCCGATCACTGCCGTGTTGTGTCAAATTGTTTTCTCTACCTTTTATTACATTATGTTTCATCTCACCCTGTTTCGTATTCCCAAATGTAACTTTATTCAAAAGTCTTTTAAAATTTATCTTGCTGTACTTTCATATGCTACCTGATTCCTGACACTGTATTTTCACATGCAGAGTTGCATTAATAAATGGAGCAGGTGGATTTTTACATCTGATCTGCGGCTATTTTATCTATACACATATTTTTCTTCCAAACCTTGACCTGCAAGAAAGCAAGAAGGAAGAGTCATCTGGCACTTAGGCAATAATCATTCAATATGTTTGTATTTGAGAATAAAGGAAAATGATGGGTTTTTTTGTTCCGTGAGGCAATAGCAGAGGGAGCTTTAAAGAGGCAAGTGCATTTGCATTCTGTATTTGTCTCCTTCATAAATGTGCTTAACTAATTGCCTCTCTTTTCATCAGTTATCAATCCTTTGTTCCTGAACACAAGCAGAATCAGATTCTGATGCCATCACTGAACTTGATGAGCTCCTGACTCCATTAGTTATCCTCTTGAACTCAGTGGTCCAGATTCTCAAATGGTAAATCCGCATAGCCCATCCCATAACCAAAAAAGTTGACCTAAGGAGATATTCTGGGAAATAAAGTCCTAGATGATGACTAACGAAATTGGAATCATAATGTTCTAAAATTTTATGAAAAATCCTTATCCATAAAGCCTGAAAAAAGTGAAGTGGGAATAAATACTTTCTGAACAATTAGTTGTGTTATTCTCAGATAACATGGTTTGATGGAACATGATCTGCAGTTCTGCTCAGGAGTAAAATGAATATATAATGTATATAATAGATATAATATGCTGACACTTATACATTTAGCCTGTTTAAAGACTGTCCACTTTTTTCAATACAGCCATTATTCATAATTGTTGGATACTTGTGAATAATCCTAAATGTTACTCAGGATCTGTAAATTGTGAATGTTGCACACCGAGACCCCTGGAACTGAGATGTACGGCAGATGCAAATAAATGATACTGCTACAGCAGCCTGCCTAGATGGACCTTATCTTTATAACCTGCTGTGCTTGCATAAAAATGAGTTTTGCTTCACTGCAGAACAAACATGACTTCAGGCTGCCCACTGGCTGGTAGCTTGTAACTGTACCAGGAGTACAGCTGTAGTAATGTTTACAAAAAGTTGGATGGAGAACGCTGAGTACAAGATCCTGTCTAGAAGTGACCAAAATGTTGGAGTCACAATAAAGGAACAGCGCCCAAGTTTTAATCCTCTGATGCTGACAGGGAGGAATGATGAATTTCCACAGTTGGTGTGCAAAAGTGATGTCCCCAACCACGGCCTTGGCAATCACTCAGACCTCAGAGTAAATTAATGCAGTCTACAGCTGTTCTAAATTTTGCCAAATCAAAAAACATGACCAAAAAAAAAAAAGAAAAAAAGGAAAAAAAAGAAGCATGTATCCCATTTCTGGCAGGATTCTCATTTGCTTGTTCTCCTCCTGGCTCACTGCCATTTGCCTTCCAGTGACTCTGTTACAACACGGAGGCATGGAAAACATCTCTCATCTCCACTTCTCCCAGACCTTTAGCAGCGCACTGCTTGGGGGGACACATGCAGAAAGGGAGAGATTGGATTTTAGGCTCTGCAGGCTCAGGAAGACACAGACTTCAACTCTCCCTTTGGAAGCCTTCAGATTAGGGCTGCTGTCCCCGGGGCCATGGCCTGTGGTCTTCAGCTCCCACAGAGGGTCTGGAGATGCTCAGCCAGCACAAAGACTCCGTGGCACTCACTCGAGTCACAGCCACGTGTCCCTGGGTCTGGGAGTCTGTCCCCTCATGTTTGTAACTTACGGAGCATATACTACACAATTCAACTTTGTTGACTGCCCTAGAAACACAGGTAATCCAGCACTGAGTGTTTGTAAAAGACCAACCTGGTGCACGGTGAGGAAATGGTACAAAAATAGAGTTCTGCTCTTTGCAGCTACTTCCAAAAGTACCATCCTATCAGTGAAAGTAGGAAAGGTCTGCCAAGGTCACACATCCCACACCAGCCAGAGATGGAGGTTCACGAGACACAGGATGAACTTTATAAAACACTTTTAATCTTTGGCCTTTAAGCAGCATAGCCAACAACAGGTTCACATCAGGGTAGTGGCATTAGCCAAGACAAGTTTACAAATCCCTGAGTGTGCTTCCATCATCCTGAGCTTGAGATATCTGTCAGTCCATAGCAGATGCTGCTGTTGCTGTGCATGTGTCATGTTACTGAAACCCCTAGATAATGATTACCACCGATTATACAAGATGCCATGTTCCTTAATCATATCACTTACATTTCTGCTGAACAGCAGTGACAAGGTTTTGAAAGGAGAAGATCACAGCTGTCCAATAAAAAAAAAAATCAGATAAACCACACAGTGTTTGCAGACAGAAGATTATGCTAACCTGAAAAGTAGCTTTAGTGCTGTTGATATTTGCACTCTCCCTAACTGAGCTGAACCCTCATTCATCCTCTCTGTTTGGCATCGCATCTGAAATGGAGGTGATTGATGCATGAGCAGGTATATTTCTGATTTTTCTTACGTGCGTTATTTACAATTTTCTGTTCTCCTAGTGAGCATTTGAGTGGTTATTTTCTTTTTTTCTATATTTTTTTCCTCCATTCCCTCACTAAGACTGCAGGTTTCAGAGTACCAGGCACTGAATACCAGTCCCGAAGCAGACAGCTGGAGTGAGAAAATCCCCTCCTTGCCCCAGAGGTAACCCCAGCTCTAAGCTGAAGACATTCCCCTCCTTTATATGCTGGCTCATTTTGGAGCCTCACTCATGCAGAGGCTGCCAACTGTCCTGAATTAAAGGCAGTGCATTTCGATATGAGTAAGTGCCTACTAATGACTGAGCAAAACCAGCGCATTCATTTAAGCAAAGAGTTCAAGCAGGGTTCCAGGAATGAAGAGCCGTGTGCCCTGCTAACAAAGCTATCTAGCTCAGTGCACAATCTGAACTATGCAAAAGAAAGAACCTTCTACTTTTAAGCAGTTTTAATGCAGTTCTACAGCACTTAGAGTTTTCGGTGGAAAAGTCAGATGTAATTACTGTTTGACACAAAGGGATTTTTTTTTTCCTAGCTCTGCTGACGTTCTATTTTAAATAATTAAAAGTATAATTTAAAACTTAAATTGATCATTTCAATAGACCTGATCCTGTCCTCAGAGGGAGCCTTTTGTGTCATAGTTAAACTGTTGATCAGCCCAGTGTCACTGTTTCTCCTTCATCAGAACATGTACCATCAGATCTATAATTCTTTTTTGCTTATGATGGCAGAGCTCCAACATGGGTGTAGTTTGACCCAGGTTAAGCAGATTTAACTAAATGCATAAATCGTTCACATTCTGTCATGTGAAAGATGTAGGCCTTGAACCAATGTTGGGAATAGATAGCTCACCCAATGAAGAAAGTAATGTATTTGCAAATTTTCACGTGTGGACATTATTCTCTTCAATTCCTAATTGTCCAAAGGAGATATATGGTTTAAAACAATGGCTTTGATTTTTTAAGAGTTTAGATGACTGTGTGCTCTGACATTAACATTCCTCGCGAGCAAATTTCAAGGCTGTACAACTCTCTGAAAGTGGGCTTTCCATCCATTCCCTTTTGGTTTTCCTGGCCCATTTCCACCAATAAAATCACATGAAGAGTAAACCAATAAGTCAACTAATAAGTCAAAAGATTTTCATGGTATAAACCGCAGACCCAACAGGATGTCAATGCCTTGTAGAGCAGGTCCATTCCTCTGGATTTCTTGCACCATAACATGGAACCTGTGTGCATTTCAGTGCATTTCTTTCATGGAACTGTGCTATCAGAGATGTCCTCCAACACCTGTACTGTATTTTCAGACAAATTTTCATGAATGTAAAAGGGAATTATATTTATTCACATGGCACAACTTGCAGAAAACAGAACTGAGCCCTGAAAGTATCATTTATTTCTACCTTAAACTACAATTAACTGTTATTTGTCAAACTGTTAACTGTTATACTAACAGTCTGATGAGTTTAATTTTCCAGGATTTTCTGTTCTATAGAGGTTATTAAAGAAACTTCTTCACCAAATGTCCAAGTCATAATGTAAACACCTATAATAAACCTGTGTTTAACCTGTGATAATGGTTGATCTTGGAGGTCTTTTCCAACCTAAAGAATTCTATGATTCTATAAGCATTAGGACATTCCCTCCCAAAAATGTTCCACATGATGAAGATTTGCTCTTTTGACCTCATCTCTGGATACTGGACTTCACTAAAAATCAGAAATATGTATCTAAATTAAGACATATAGCCCTATAATTGCTGTTAAGAAGGTAAGTCAAACCCTGCTAAATAAGGGAAGCTGCTTGCCTATGGTTTGCCTAAACCCCCCAAGATGACATCTACAGCCCATATGTGACCACATGTGGTGTAAATAAAATGGAAGTATAAAAGAGAAAAGAGATAAACATATAATTAAAACCAGCATAGCAAACACTTGTGCTCATTCATTTTAATGACTGCATGCTCCAGTTTACAGAGCAGTTGCAGACCCAGGCCATAATAGCTGGGTTGACCACATGCCATAAAATACATCAGTGTAGGCTGGGTCCAAATTATCCAATACTTGTAATAAATCCATCCCATTAACTGGGTAAATATGCATAAGCAACAACTCTGGAGATAATGTTGGGAAGTGGCCTGTTGTTATTTAGCAGCAATGCCAGCTCACAGGATCTGATAAACAGCAATGCTATCGCCTTTTATTACAAACAAACAAACAAAAAAGATTAGTTTAGCTTTTAAGATGTCATAACTATGTCTCTCCTTCCGTTATCTGTAACTTGAACTGGAAAAAAGAAATTGTGGCCTTGAAAGCTTCAGTTCTGATTACTTTTTTGTAAGCCTAATAAAAGGCATCCGTCATATCATGTATTTGTGAAAATGAAATCTTCATATATTGAAGGTCAATTTTAGTTGAACTAATATAATCAGTAAAAGTCAAGGTTCCTCTACCATTAAAATTGTCCATGCTCTGAGTCTTTTGATACTCTATGCTTAACCTTGAATCATGCTCTGTGTGTTGTATGCAGGGAGGATGGTGAATTCATGTTACAGTATAATGACTGAGTCATCCCAGCCTTGATTTTCAGCTGGGCAAAGAAGATATCCAACACACAGAAGACTTCTTTAAAATAATTTGAAATTCATACACCCTTGAAGCTCTTCCTCTCACCTCCGAATAAGCAGCAGGTCACCCAAAGTCTACAAACAGCTTTTTGTTACAGTTTTATGAAATATTTAATATAATTCCTGAATATATTTCTGGAAGTTGAAAGATGGTTACACATAACTAGAGTGGGTATTGAGACTGAGAAATGCTTTGAGGTTTGCACAGCAGAAATCAGACAATAATCCTGCCAGGAAGGTGCAGCCAGGTGGGAGTTGGTCTCATCTCCCAAGTAAGAACTGACGGGACAAGAGGAAATGGTCTCAAATTGCACCAGAGGAGGTTTAGGTTGGATAATAGGAAAAATTTCTTCCCTGAAAGAGTTCTTAGCACTGGAACAGGCTGCCCAGGGAAGTGGTGGGATCACCATCCCTGGAAGCATTTGATTGGTTCCAAAACTTTTCCTTCTCTGTACCTCTTCCCTTTTCACTACAACCATAAAACAGGAATCCGATCATTTGTACTGAGGAAGGAAAAGGCAAATCAGTGTGATACTGCCAACCTCAGATCAGGGCAGGGTCAGGCTGGATGGAGGCTGTGTGCGAAGGACAGTGACCTGAGAGCACTGGCAGGGCAGAGATCCTCACAAAGACGAGTGCCACCTGATTTTTAAAACAGAGGTCTAATTAAAGAACACATTCAAATCAGTTGGCTTGGAGATGTGTTAAAAGCATCACACACAAAACTGCCAAAAGTAAGAAGCAGGGCAGGTTTTCAGCAGTGCCACACTGCTCACTCCAGTGGAATGAGCTCTGATTTTGATCTGTGTAAATGGGATTAGACCAAGGCCCGAGTATTATCTCTCTGGAACCGGATATATGGAGATGACATAAAAATATCTATTTTGGGTTTTGAAAGCAGTCCTGCATCAAGAGAGAGTTTGAGGGATTCATGTGCTGAAAGATCTAGAGAAAAGATGTACAATGGGAAGTGAAAATGAAATATATGGATGTACACATTGAAATGGTCATTCTATTAATGATCATTCTGTTATGGCAAAAAAAAATTTTAACCTGTGGATTCCTTAATTTGTTTTTTTCTTTCCCAAAAGCCATTCCTGTTCCGAGTAAATGATTAACTAGAAGCAAAGGATATGTTGATTTTAGTATTGATTATCCAGCTCTAAATTTTAACTTTCTTTTCAAAGTGTCAAGTTTAATGGAAGGTCAGAAGAACACTTAATTACAAATCCCAAGCCAGCAAAGACAAGTTTCTGATGCAGGACTGAGAGATAGTCAGAAAACAACTCTTTGAAAACCTGTTTCAAACTGGCTCAAACTTATTATTATTTTTTTTTTCCCCAGGATATCTTCACTGAAGAAGAGGCAGTGTCAGAAGTTTATAAATAGCTCAGGACAGTATAAACTTTTGAACTGTGAAATCTGGGGGATGTAATCTTCCTGCTAAACAGAGGCTTACAGCAGACATTTAATGCTCTGATAGGAGCATCGCCAGTGTTTGAGCTGTGAGAGGAAGAGAAATTTTGAATTATTGTTAGCACTGTGCACGGGTATGGTTGTTCAGGTTGGTTTGAAATCCCTCGCCCCAGATGAATAAGGTTGTTTTTTCTGTGTGCAAATTTGTGCATAAACATACTGCAGCCAAACAACTAACCAGCATTAGATGTCTAAAAAAGAGCCTTTGGATCTAGAGCAATTAATTTAGCAGATATTTAGATGTTATGACACACTCCCTAAGCAATGTATTTGTTGGAAGAAACAGCCTGTATTGCTGTTTTTATCACTTTTTGCTGAGCAAAATTTTCATCAACTGAGAGTCTGTCCAATGGGAAGTACCACTGGTAAAAGCTCACAGCAATTCCCCTGGTGCTGTCGAGTTCCTGCCTGTCACACCTGGAGCCCATGCAGGACAGGGCCACCTTTTACACAAGAGGTAGCTGAAAAGGAGCCTCACTTCCCAAAATCACTATCATGCTACAAATTAATGTTCCTGTCATGGCTAATCCCACAGGGCAGTTGTGCTGTGTGGAGAAGCTGCTTTTCAGTGACATGGGGGCACAGCCTGGGCACTTTGTGGGAAGGGGAAATGAAGAAATGAAGACCCCACACTGGAGTCCAGGTGTGTATAAAATGAAAAGGCACGTGTAACAATTTTTTTTTTTTCCTGGTAGCACCTGTATGTTTTTTGAGAGCTTTAGCCACCAATGTTTTCAAGCAACCACTATGGCCACAAACTGGACTATTTGCACATAAACCTCTTGACTCCAGGAGCTGGCAGAGCCCACATCAAGATACTGCAGTGTGGCGGACATCTCCCAGTTGGTGGCCAACACTAATTGGGAACACCCCCTTCCTGCTCCCACAGCTGCCCTGTGGATGGGGATGGAGGTTTTTAGCTGTGACCCCACCCTGCCCCACCACAAAGGAGGTGGAATGAGCTCCAGGAGGGTTTGGCTGCTGGGGGGGAGATCGTGGTGCTCTGTCACGAGTGTGGACATCTGTGGGGCTGCAGCAGGAGCTTGTTGGGGCTGGGCTGCTCGCTTCTCCCAGAAGTGTCCGAAATGAGGAACTCTGAACAGTTCAGAGCAGCCCTTCCTGCAAGGCCTGGTTCCTTCCACGGAGAGATGCAGCAAACAAGTGAGTAATCCAGCCTGCAAAAACCTTTTGTACCTTTTGGTTGTGTGAGGGGCTGAAAGTGGCAGGTCTGTTGCTGGGCAGAGGGCAGGCTGGGGGTGCTGAATGCTTTCCCAAAGCCAGCAGCACTTCTGGGTGCTCCTACCCTCGAAATGCTCATTTTTGGTTGTGGAAATTGCTTTAGTGAGCAGTGGATGGTGGGGGGACGGTTAAAGCTGGCACCCAGCTGTAGGAGATGGGGTTGTTGGTGGCCCTGGGGGGGCAGAGACAGCAGCCTCTGTGTTTTCAAACTGAGCATTTGTTTGTCCTCTTGCACAGGTGTTCGGGTTGTGTTTTCTGTTTGGCCTGGTGCTGTGGCCATGGTGGTTTCTGTGACACTGAGCTGTGTGGCTCACCCTGCCACAGAGTGCACCTGCCACACACAGGTTGTGGGCCATCGTGTTCATTAGTGCCTCAGAAAAGGGGTTTTTTGGGGCAGATGATCACGTTCTCCCTTTGCCTTTGTAAGCTGGAGCTTTGTGACGAAGGGCAGAGTGAGTAAGGACCTCCCCTCGCTAGTGGGCCAAGCAGGGATTTCTGTCTGGTAGAACAGTGTCCTTTGGGTCCTGGGTTTTCTTGGTGGGCTACAAGTGGAAAACAAGGCAGATGTGACACCATCATGCCTAAACATCAGCACTGACTGAAAAATCAGCACTGACTCTGCAGACCTCGAAATGTGGCCCTAAGAACGCTGTTCTCCCCAGTGAATTTGCCCTGTAAATTGCTAGAGACAGGGTTTCACTTACTTTACTTCTGTAGCTGTATCGATTTTTTTGCCATCTTTCTTTTTAAACCTGAAGGAAAAATTCAAATAAAACCTAATGATGTCTCTCTGTTTCTGCACAGTTTTGGAAATTGCAGAGCAATCAATATTAAGTACACTTTACACCAATTTAGAGCCCTATTCTCTTCAGACATGTGCTTTACAGAGCTCTGATTTTTGAGTAATTCAGGCTGAAAAGTAGGGTAATGTGGATTTTCTAATTAGCTCGTGTTAAGTCAGTGAAAATATTCCACCTGAATATTTTTAATAGCTTGGTTTTTAAAAGCATGTGTATCTATATCCAAAGTGAGTGAACAAAAAGGAAGATAATCTTTTCAGAAGGATGAAAGACAAGTGGATTAATGCAGAGTTTGAGATTTTGTGAGAAATTCAGTCACACAGACTGGTGCTGCAAGAAGAGCTTCTACTTGTGAAACTGTCACTTGTTAATTAAGTTAATGTCTACGCTGCTCTGAAAATGTAAAGCAGTATGTAAGTGCTAAGTATTATTATTAATGATGCCAATTTTGACAGGTTTACTGGAATAGGCTTTGCAGTACAATATAAGCTAATGTTCTAATGCTTTAGTCATTTACAATGAAACTGTTAAAAATAAGAAAGTGGGAATAGAAGGCCAGCAAAGGCCAGCTGAATAGATGGAGTCCCTCATTGGATGTTCTCCCCAGGTGCTGCCTGGGAATGAGGTCAGAGGTAATTCCTTCTTGTAGAACTCTTGGGGGAAAACCTCAGGAGTGTAATGATGATGGGCTACACCAGATGATTGTGGTTTCCAGTTGTCCTTTTAGGAGATGTGTTGGTCCTTGGAAGCTGTAACACAAAGCGTTGTGTCCATATGGGCAGCGTGTCCTGCCTGTCACCTAAAGACTCGTTCCTGTCACAGCCTGCAAAAGGGGAGTGGAGGAAGGTGTCAGCCCTGTGTTCCCTCAGACTGCTTGCTCCTCTAAGGCAAATCCCCACTGGCCAATTAATGTGGTTTGTGGCCCCTGCCTCGCTTGCCCTAAGCTGCAGAAGGAAAGAGTTCTGATGTTGGCTGTATTGGTATTATTGCCTGAGTAGATGCAGAGAGCTCGTCAGTAATCTATATAAAAGCACACATTAAAAGAAGTGACTAAATTACCTTTCACATTTCATGGAGTCGTAGTAGTTTGGATGTCATTTGGATATGGAAGCACAGCTGTGTGCAGGAATCTGACCCAGTAAATGGAATAGTTTCCTCAATGTCTTGGCTACATTTCCTTTCATGCTTTTTCTCTGAGCAAAGCTATCAAATCTGCCCTGTAAAAGGGACAGCCTAATCTTCAGATGCTTTTTGTAGATGCTCTTTAATTTATTTTTTTCATAACCAGGCTCAATTCTCTCCTGTCTTAATGGCTTCAAGGTGAAGAAAACATTGCATAGAAGTCATATAGAAGCCTCACAGAAATTGGAACTCTGGTGTTTTCCTGCAGGTGTGTCTTCCTGTGTGTTTCCATTCAACCTTACAGTAGTCTCCCCACAAGTCAAGTCCAGTGGATGTCCTATTGGCATGGTCAGGGTGGTCTGTGTAGCTTAATTGCTGCAAGAGAAACTGATGGATTCTCTTGCAGTTGGGCTGAGTTCTGCTAATATGTCGAGAATGCGTGTGCACACACACCTACACTCAACAGTTCCAGCCATATGAGACCAGCACTCCAGTGCCTAATTAAATTCATTTACTGGCTGGCAGATGCTCCGCCTCTCAGTGCCATGTGGATCCTGGTTGTGCTGGAAGAACTTCAGGGCCAGTTGTTTTGTTGTGTGTTAGAGACTGAATTGTTATGTCCTCATTTAACATGAACTTTGGTATTGTGCTCCATTAGTCAAACTGTGCAGGAAGTACTGGAAGAGGTATAATGTGGTTACTTTAGGGGCCTGAGAAATTATTTCTTTGAAATGTAGCAGCAACAAGAGGGACTCTAATAAAAGTATTTTCTTGCCTCTTGCTATGTCATCAGTTACTTTAGTGTTGGACTTGACAAAGGCTGCTGGAAACCAGCCAGGACTCTGTCCTCATGCATCCAGAAAAGTGAAAAGTTCTATCTTTTTCTTTTTAATATTGGTCACTGATGAAATGTTATGAGAATGTTGCACTCTTCACAAGATGAATCAGTGATCTGAGTAGGAATAGCTGTGCAGAATCAATGCTTTGATCAGTCAAAGCATCTAGAAAGTAACTGTCCTCCTCTGCAGGCAGGTAACGAGGAATGCCTTGGGTTGAAAGGTCTATCAGTTCACCCGATTTTCTTTCCATCAACACCAGTCAGGTGTTAATCACTGGATAAAGTAGTCTCGAAATATTTTGAGGGCAGCTTTGAATTGCTGCTACTCAGGCCACAACAGGGGTTTCTGCCTTGGCCTCCTTGGAGCTGGCTCAGCTCTTGATACCCAGGTGTCTCCTGAGCCAGTTGGTTTCCTAATCACAGAATTGCAGTGTGGGGTTTGCCAACTAAGGAGGTTCACGCTATCAAGACTCTGTAGCCTATTCCCCACACAGAAAAGGAAGCAAAGCAACACAACAGAAATAAAAGACGACTCCAGCAGCTGCTGATGTTTTAATACAGAAGGAGAGATTTAAAAATCTAGGGTCGATGACTGGATGTTAATCCTGGAACTACATTAAATATCAGTTGTATTGAGATCTGAGTCTTTTGAGACACAACCTTAAAAATTATAAGCTTAAAAATATAGCAAGGGCAATCTTCTTGCCCTTTTCTAAAGTGCAGGAATTCTAAAGCAGGTATATGGGCATCTGCTTTGGATGCTCTAGTTACAGAACATGGTGCAGGTAGTACATCAACCCTGTCATGAAAGCACAATAGTCAGAATAGAGTCCTTAAGGCATCACTGTCTATTGTAAATCAGTTAGAATAATTCATGCTATAGATTTCCCAGTGCTGCAAAGCCTCTTATTCAGCAGAGTATAAACATATATCACATCTTATAGATTTTTTCCCCCCTTCTTGGCATAAAACAGACTTAAAAGAATTCTGCAAGAGAACAATGCACCGTACAGACAATTCCCTAAAAAACGTTCATAAACAGGAGGTGGAATGGAAAGATATTATTTATCTCCAGGATCGTATTAACAGCTCCAGTCACACCTTCGTTATTAAGTTTGGAGCACGTTGTGTAGGAGCCAACAGCGAGCCTGTGTGTGGAGCATACAGGGGCTGTGTCTGGAATCAGGCTGAAAATGCAAATAGGAGTTTCTTTTCTGGTTTGGTTTCTCAACACAAGTTAGAGCAGCTTGCACCAACTGGTAAAGGCTGCAAAGGGCCATTTTGCCAGCTGGGAGGTGCAAGGGTGTAATAATGCTGCTGGCTCCTTGCCTGTGCCAGCCACAGGGAGGAGAGTGGCAGGGAAGCCAATGTATGTCTCAGTGCCACAAACCAGGCTTAAAGACAGCTTGTACCACTTGGGATTGGGGCGTTATGGACCTGAAGTATCCAAAGGCCTGCCATGAAATATTTATGCTGCAACTTCCCATATTTTCCATATCACTTACAAATCCCTAAAATTTCCAGAAACCCCGGTTAAACTGAACTGGTTTAAGTCACAAAGCACTGACCGATGCACAGTTCTCCAGGTTCTGATGAACAGCCTCGGGAGTGAAGGAGTTAACTGACCATCATCAATTACAGCATCAGAGGGGGTGATTAGGACTGAAATTGCAGGGAGGTTTTTAATTTAGCAGAGTAGAGGAGACTCCCCCAGCTTAGCCAAGCTATCAGATCATGCACGTCTTCCTGCTTCATCCGCTTACCACGCGCTGCCACTCAGGGCTATTGTGCATGGAGAGGGCACCGAGCAGACTCCAGCATATTATATTATATTATTCCCTTCTCCAGAAATCCACCTGAGGCTCACTGATGCTCTGTCTGCCACACAAGTGCCTAGCGTGCAAAATTCTCAAAGACCCCAACTCGGGAATCAATCAGCAAATTATGTGAAGGAAAAAGTGGCAAAGTTTAAAGCTTAATGTGACCTGATTTGTCTGATCTTTTTCTTTTATTTTGGTGAAGTAGGTAGGACTGCTTCGAGGAGTAAAGATGCATTTAGGCTTATGTGTTAGGATCAGGGATTAATCAGTTCAATCAGTATTTTCCTGGGCTCTGTTGTGTATTCAACATTAAATAAAGTGTATGGGGTGCAATGTATAGACTGCTTTAACTCCTCTGCTCTGTTTTCCTGGTAAAATTGGTTACCCGGGACTCTTTGGTCACTGCCTTGGGAATAGGGCAGCAGGCTTCACGCCATGAAGCGTTACAGGAGGGAATGGAAAGGGCCTGTAGCCCTGACATGAAGCTTTTTGGAGAGCTGTAGTCACAGGCTGCTGGTGGGATGAGCCTCCTCTGCCTGCTGGGACCCTCTTGGTCCTGGGATTGGGGGTCCCAGCTCCACCCTGGGACTGGCTTGGCACATGCTACTTGTTAGGTCTATGAAATGCAGGAGAAAAACATCCCTGATATGTCCCCCTTGGTTTTCATCTACTCTTTATTTTTCTGGTTTCTACTTCTATTACCATTTTCCTTGAGTATTTTGCCTCTGGATTTTAAAAAATTGTGGGGTTTGTAGGACAAACTGCAAGTGGACACTGTTTATAGAGGCAGACTTCATGTTCCTCATGTGGATGGGAGAAAAGGGAAAAGGAGGACAGCAATAATCCAGCTAAAAAATGTTCAGGATGGGCCTGACTCAAAATTCAAAGGCAGTTGGGCTTTGGTGATGTAAAGATAAATTTTTAGCTGCTTTTGCATTCTGAAGTCTTGAAACAAACCCTCTCTTCTAGCGGAAACTTGAGAACAACAAGAATTGAGATCAGAGAGGTGCTGGTGCAGCATTAGGGATGCAGAAGCAGTGGGAAGCAGCAGCCCTGTGCTGCTTCCCTTGGGTTTTGTTGCTTGTAATGTTGCAGAGCTCCTGCCACTGAGGCTGGAGTTTTCTATATGATCACGTAATTAAAGATTGACTCATAGCGTGCAGGCATATGGAGGCTAAAACAGTTGCCCATCAAGCGCTCGGCAGCATTTTGTGTGGTGTTTGACAAACCATTTTTATTTTGATTTTTGTTAATATGGCACTTTGTGCAATCACGGAGACACTTAGCATAGAACATCAGTCACCTGTGTAATCCTAATGAACTCATGTAAATGGAAATAAGGGGCTTCTGAACACTATTAACAATGAGGTGCCATGATGCTGGAGGAGACTTGGCAGCCCTCTCAGCCCACCCCTGATTCTGAAATGCGAGAGCATAGCTTTTCCCATTGCTGAGGAAGAATAATCAGACCTAGTCCTTGAAATGGTCTGTAGTGAAGCAATGGATGTTTTAACTCCAGGTTATCATTCTTACTCAAGCAAATTCCCATTGATTTCAGAGGAGTTGTGCCTGAGCACAGAGAAGTGCAGGGCTTGAGTAAGCCTTGGTGTGACCTGCTTCTGTTGTGTTTCTTCTTCAGCCCATGGTGCTTGTGAATTGTTGTGTTATTAACACCATAATCTGGATATATTGGTTACTGTCCGTTGCCCCTTGTGTGGTAAAATTCACATTATTCATATAAGGCCGCTGGAAAGGGAAATCTACCTCCCAAACCTGAGAGCAGCCGGTGGGGCCACAGTTTGCTTCTGGTGTGCTCTGAGCAGTGTCCTTGCATGCTTTCCCTTTGAAGAGGTGAAAAGGAGATCCTTGCTTAGGCAAGTAGAATTTAGGGCTATTTAAACCTTTTTGCCCAAGTCTGAGTGATCCACTGGATGTGGGAAATTTTATATGGCGTATCTAGAAGTGTTTTCTGTGTTAGAGGTGAACCCTGAATTTTCTGGGAATGGCTATAAAACAGGCTTAATGCAAAGTTGTTAAAGGGCCTGAAGTGGAAATTCGAGAGTTTTCTGGAGACTTGGGCCATTTCTTCCTTCCTCTTGCAATTAAAGTTACATTTTGTAAGCAAACATGACTGCTTTGTTCCACTGTGCCATTGGACACCTTGTGGGTCCTCTGCAGCTCCTAATGCTCACAGGGGTCTTTGCAGACCCCCCAGCACAGAAGCCAAACATTGCTGGGACTCACCAAGGAGCCTCAGCGAGTGACTCTTTGACAGGTCCGTGCCCAAAATTGCTGCTGGCTGTTTTTCAGCTGTCTGCTTTTATTGTAGTCTGCCTTGCTGCCCTGAGAGCTACTGCGTGTCAGAGCCCTGGTGTCATGTGTGCACCAGCTGCTTGTCCAGACCTGTCACGTTTTGTGGGCTTTTTTGGGCTGCAACTATTTCTGTGCTGCTGTGGAGTAGGAGGGAGTTGCACCCCGGGCTAAAACCAGCAGGGACCTCTCTGTGCAGGTTGATGTTGTGTATTTGGGGAAAGCTCCCTGGGCACCAATATTTCTGCAGAGGAACAAAAAGGAAAGAAGTCACAGTGTGCCCAAAACTACTCGAAAGGGTGTTTCTGTAAGGGGCAGATTCCCAGAGATTGCTCCCTACAGAGCCTTAATGGACAATGAAAAGTAGGACTCTAACCCTGGGAACAGGCACATCTTCTCATGCTGCTTAATGTCACTGATGCTCAGGCAGTGATAGCAATTCCTATTATTAATCCGAAAATAGATTATAAAGGAAAAAAATTAATCTGCTGTATGAAAATTCAAGTAATTGTGGCAGAAAGTCAAGCTGCAGTAGTTCTTCAATTTGAGAGTAGCTGAAATCAAAGGAGAAAAATTCTGTGAGCCTGTCGAGGATCCTGCTCTGAGCCCTGCTGAATTCAGGGGAACTATTAGAAAGATTTTGGTCAGATTGCAGGACAAGGACCTAATGAATATTTTTGTTTTGTTGGAAAGGAATTTTGCATCTTAGTTTGCTGAATTGATTAATACTTGCATTTTCTAGTACCAGCATATTAAATACTCTATACATTTTTCATCTTTTCTAATTTATCTTATTAGGAAAAATGGGCAAATAACAAATATGTAAATGTATAATGTTATACTTTAAGCTGTATGCTGCCTTCAGTAATGAATGTTGTTGACTACAGTAATTAAGTATGATTCCAGCTCCAGTTATTTACTTGTCAATATTAGTGAATGGGGTTCATCTAAAACTGCAGGCAGTTTTCTGTTTCCTATATAAACAGTAATTGTCTGTTTAAGGATTTGCTAAAATATTGTTTAAGTCTAAAATCAGGATTGCAAGTGGATTTCAATAACCTAGTTAATTTACTTTAATTTTGGAATTCTGTCTCTGCATGGGAAGAGAAATATGAAAAGTAATTTCATCTCTGTATAGTTGATTTAATTGTATGTACTTTTGATGGATTAAGTTTCCAGTTAATTGTGGAAAATGCAACAACAATGTTATAAAAAGAGGTTTAAAATAAAACAATTTCTGTCTGCTTTGCATGCTATTTAAAAAAAATGTTTAACATTATTAATTTTACAATGGTAATTTATAAATATTAGTTACGTCTTCCCACTTAAACCCCCCCAAACAGATGATTTTAATCACACTTATTGATATTATCTACATAATTATTTTTCATTATGCAAATATGTCTCAATTGCTGTGTAATAATGTGATGGAAACAGGTTTCAGTGCTTTAAAACACTTGCTTAACTAAATGCAGGAGACAACGGAAAACTGGTGTGAAAATCAGAAAAAGTGGAGCAGAGATTTTTTCTTAATAGCAACAGTGGTTTTATATCTTTAATATTTTATATTTTGAAATCGCCTGAAAATTCAGTTAACTGTGTAAAAGTGAATGAACAGTAATGACAGTTTAAGCTTTTCAAATAATGATCTTTAGTCATGTTACTCTCTAGCCCTTAGTTAAAAATGACACTAGATTAAAATCTCACTGATTTCTATTAAGTGGCATGTTTTGTTACTTTGTATATTTGTAAAAAAATATAAATAACCAGCTTCTAATTCACGTACATTTCTTAAAACATCGAGGGTGTCTTTGCCGAGGGAAAAGTGATATCCAGTGCTAGAAGATTCTGAAAAGTTTATTTGAAAGTATAGTTGACAGAGCATCTATTTAAAAAACTTACATTCAAAACTAGAAATCATTTTAAGTATTCCTCTGATTGGAATTTAAAGGTTGTCAGGAGACATATAATTAAGGGGGTTGCTCAGGACAAAATTACAGCATTAGATCTAAGTTTTTGGCTTTTCAGTGTAACTGTATGATGGTGAGCTTAAAATAATGTAGGCAATGCTGCTTTTTTTTTGTCAGAAGAAATTATAATTTCTAGCACTTGGTAACTTGTGATTTGTTCTTTTTGTGTGTGTGTAGATAGTTAAATAAGTAAATAAGGCTTTGTTGTTTTTTTTTTTGCATGAGGATTGTAACGAATCCAGTGGAATTTTAGCTTTGAAACAAAATAAATGGTTATTACTCCTAGTGAAAGAAGCCCAGAGTTGTCTGAAATAATTTCTTGGATATAGGTTCTCAGTGCACTTTTCCTTATAAAAGGTTGCTTTAGTGCTTTATTGTTTTGTTAAAGAAATGTATACATTTATGTAAAATCCTCCACATGAAAGCGTTGCTTCAGCCTTCATTGGAGCATCACTGTCTGCAGCTACAATTTCAGCCCTAAGCTTAACTTTTCTTTTTTTTTGCAAAGTATGTGGTTTTTCACTAAACCTGTAATTAGTATAATTAATAATCATTCCCTAATTGAAACACAGGTTAACAAACTCCCGTATGTAAAAAGTAAAGGGGGGAAAAATGTCATTCATTCACACTGGGCTTTATAAGCCTATAAAACTCTTCAAAGGACTTCAAGATATCAAGCAATCTTTTATTCAGCTAAACCTACCCCCCACCTTCCCTCTTACACACACTTAAATACGCAGTATGCTCACAGCTTGGAAAAAAGCAAGAAAAGCCTTAATGGATCACTGATTTTAACCAAAGAGGTAGGTATGTATTCCATATAAATGGCTTCCAAACCATTTTGGTGTTAGTATTAATAATTTTCATCAAATGCAAACAAGCGTCTGGGCACTACACAAAGCGACGCCTTCAGCTGTGCACTTATTAACACAGCTTTTGTTTCAAGCTCCAGACATCTAAAACAATTACACTGGAGCAACTGAGTCATTTGGTCCTTTCTTTGCTACACAGGTATGGCCTTGTAGACCGAGGCTAATAAAGATTTAGGGGCAAAGTGGTGAGTTGAGGTCCAAATTTTGTTCGTCTTTACGCCCATGAGTAATTAAACCAAATGAATAGACTGAGACAAATAACATCAGGAGAGGGATTCACGTGTGCGTAGGTTGCAGTGCCCAGTTCGAGTTAGATACTTTACAACTGATATAATAAATCAAAGAACAGAATAATTATTTCCCAATTTACCATGACACAGATATCTTGTCATCACCCTGGTTATATGTACCTTTAAGAAGTGGTGAATGCTAAAAATGTATTTAGGTACATCAGTGAAACAGAGCTAACACAGCAGGAAATATTCCTTTGTCTTTTTTCTTTTTTTCTTAAATATATAAAATCTCTTGTTAAGATATTTGCTCATATTAGAAACCAAATATTTTCCATCTGGAAGTGACGATTAGAATTTTGTACCTAGGACATAACTATTTGTTTTTAAGTTGTTACTTATTTAAATAATTTAAAATAGTTTACTGTTGGAGATATTTTATGTTCTTAGAAAAAAACACTAGAAAAGTTCTATATTTAGTTATGTGCTTTGTGAGCTGTGCATTTATTTGAAATCTTTATTTGCCGTTTAAAAATAGATTATATTGAAATTTGCGCAAAATATGTTTTTTAGGTTGGATAAGTCTGAAGTGCAGGTATAGACACCCTCAATGCGTGCTGTTTCTGCAGTTGTTTGGAACTGATGGAGTTATTTGTTCAGAAATATTTCTTTAGTAATTTCTCTCTGCATGTAAAAACATAACACTAAGCTAAAATTTAACATTATGGTAAGCTAAACACCAAAGTGTTCCCTTAATATCAAACTTTAATTTTAAAGTAGTAAAAAGTCATGGAGAGATTGCTGCCGTGAGGTCCAGCAGCGGGCACTGAAATATTATAAGCTCTGCTTTCATAATGCTGCCTTTCACAATCAGTTATCTGTAGTTATCTTAAAATTTGAGTGCTTTCCAGAACACCAGATTTAAAGTTTCTCAGGAGAATATACTGTTTCAATCAGATAGTTTTATAGAGTGCACGTTAACAAAAATCCTTACAATTTCCTGTTATCTTTGTCCTTTTTTAAATGGGAGAGAGAATGCAGAGGATAATGACTTCTGCTTGAATGCAGTTCAATGTATTTTGTGTTTTATTGATAAACATATGCATCTATATATATAAAACCGGGCAGAGGTGTGTGTTTATTTGTTATTAAGTTAAAAAATAGCTGTCACAGTTCCCTCACCAAGATTTAGCAAGTTTGTCCTACTTGCACATTACTGATAAATATCAAATCCAGCTCAAATAATAATCAAATTCTCAGGGTGGCTGAAACAGCATCTTTTCCTGACTTAATCTGTCTAAACAGGTATGGATGTATAAAAAAATAATCTAAAAACCTTGCTGTCCCTACAGCTCCCCTGCTGATGCCTGTCAACTTTTAAAAACAATTTTTAAGCTGGGGTTGGGAAGGCAGGGAGGGAGTAAAAGCTCTTTTCAATTACAGATGATCAGCGAGAACTGTGACATGATGGTCAAGCTTCTCTTAACTCTTAAGGGTGTCCTTCAGAGTTCACAAATATGTTCAAACACTCAGATATGTTTGAGATGCACGCTGGTGGTAGGGGGGAGTCGTCTCTCTGTTGGTATTGAAGTTTTTCGGAGTTGCTAACAGGTGATACCCATTTCTGTGGCTGAATCCACACACTGCGTTACAAACTGGGGATTTATTGCATCTATAGGATCCTACTGCAGTGCCCTCATGGATAGCAACAGCTTCTATTTTTATTTCTTCATCTTACTGCAGAAGTTTGTAGTATGTGCTTGTTATACACTCCAGACTTGTTTCACAGAATGGCAAATATCTAATAGCTAGAAAATTGCTAGTGTGGTTTAGTCATGCCACTTAGAGATGTGTGTTCTCTAAAAATCAATACTGTAAACTTGCTTGTTCATTATCTGACTAGTAAAGTGTTCTGTCTCAGTAGGATTTCATTTACACTGGGTAGGTCACCCAGGAGAGTAACAGACCTCTTAGTTAACTACTACAGGTTGTTTTGATTCTTAATTTGTGAGTAATTATAAAATACGCTTAACTATTAGTTACCTCATTTGAAAATAGCACAAATGCATTTGAATGCATCTCTTGCATAGATTTTTTTTTTCCTCACCTGAATTGTAAAGATGTTGTTTTTTAATTTGAGGATATAAGTTTAATCTGTTACTTATTATTTGTGGATGGAAATATTCAAACAGTGACAAAATATCTGAATACTCAGAATAAGGCATGTTTTTCTCCTTCTGGTTCAGTTTCCCTAATTTCTTTTATGGAGTAATTTTAATAGACTAGGTCAGTCTGACAAAAGTATTTTGCAAAGTAAATTAACTATATTTTTGTGGCAGTACAGAGATCTCATAAAGGGCTGAATCTTCTAGCATTTTTCCTTGTAAGGAAAGTAAGGTCATATATGTGTGAATTTGCTCTTGTGCCAGAGTTGGAATGCGTAGGTAGGATACATATGCACATATTTCAAGTACTGGAAAATAAATCAATGTAAAATAGCAATTATTTAAGGTAGGGCATAGTCTTGGCATATATCTAGGCAGCATTTAGCATCTGTGGCCATTATCATAGCAAAAAAGTAATACTGGAAATTAGCTTGGAATAGTTGCACTTGTAAAGCTGATTTTTTTAAGTGTAAAATACTAAACCTGTGTTTTGCAGTATGCACTGCCAAATCTTCACCTTATGTAGACAAAACGTTTCTGCTTTAGTTGGCAAGACACTTATTTCTACAAGAGGAAGATGCAGCCTACATCAAAAACATTCTGATTGCTCGACAGCTTTCAGCACTTAACACATTTCTAACCATGTACTGGAAAACTACTTGGGAGGAGATGTATGTACATGCATCTTACCCCAAAACACTCCAGAAACTGATTAGTCTGTTTTGTTAATCAAAGATTTCATCTTCACATTATAGCACAGCCAGATTAGCAAAGATGTGATGGTGGGACAAGGGATAATTTGCTAAGTAAAGTCAAAATTAATGGTAAATAAAATCAGTTTCCCTTTGTGGTTATTTCCAGCCAGCTGCATCCAAATATAAAAGAACTATCAAAGGGAGTAAAATAATCAACCCATTAATTATTAACTCAGAACAACTTCAGAAAGCACTTCTTAAACCTCCATTGACATCATCCTGACAGGCTCCTAATCTCGGGAAGTTGTTGGTAAGAGTTGCATTAGGCTCAGCATGCCACCAATTCTGCTTGGAACAACTGCAACTCGAGATGTGCTGCAGCAGAGATAGGAACACATGGGACAAACCACGGTCTCTTAAGACATCTGTGAGTAACATTTACTGCACAACATGCTGTATAATTCCCCACGCAACTCTACCTCTGCTGTCAGCATAATAGAGTTGTCAACAGCCTAATTGCAAGATGCAATATGTAGGGGGGTCATCCAAAAAAAAAAAGAAATCTCAGTGGAAAGTAACACAAATCAGCTGTCATTATTATAAAGCTGGACCAACCTTTGGCTAAACCATTTAAACCTCCAGATTAATCCCTAGATTTATCTTTATAGATTGGATCAAACTCAAAGTTTGACTGCAGATGAAAGAGGAACTTCAAAACGAAGGCTCTCATTTATGCCCATTAGACAATGAATTCGGCTAATGATCTACAACACACATTAGCCTGGAAACAGTGGTTTTAAGGCTTAACTGTTGCATCTTTTTTCCTTTTCATGTTATACTTCAACCTTTATTTCCAGCTTTTATTTCTGAAAACATTTTTGTCAGGTGAAAATATCTTTAACTGAAGATTTTTTTTTTTAGTTTCTGCCTTTCCCTTTCTGCCAACTTACGTGATTAAAGATCTAGTCTGGAAGTTAACTTGGAAAGAGCTTATTTGACTATGTGGCATCAGTAGATTTCTTTATTGTAAAATTTATATGCTTAATCAATCAGTTTAATTAATTTGAACAATTTTTTAGAATTTTACATCACTGATATAAAATACAAGCAGCAAAAACTCCCAAACAATTAAAACCAACCAGTGTTGGAAAAACAGTAATTCAGTGAATTGGGTTGGTTTTTATAATGGTCATCTGAAACTACTAAATTTATTCCTATGTATATTAAAAACCTGACATCATGAGGCTATTCTACTCCACTGTTTCTTTTTTGTTTTAAAAAAAAAGCCAAGCAAACTCAGTCAAAGCTATCCAGCCCCCTCCTCCCCCCTGCTGAACAGAACAGGCTAGTAGTTTTTATTCCTTAAAAAAAAAAAAGAAATACTAGCCATTCTCTCATCTTATGGGGAGATATTTAAATTTAGAGTAATTACAAGACAGCAATAAGCAGCACTGAGCATGGAAGACAAAATGCAGCTTAACTTGATTTTTTAATGCAGTTTCCCCCTCTCATTAGGGATGTTAACCCTTCTGACCACTGAAGATTCTTACCCTTATTTCCCAGACCGTAATGTGAAAGACAGCTTATCAGAATATTAAGTTTATAAACATGGATGAATGAACAGTGACTTCAAGTATATATTTTTCATATACTACCTCGAATTTCAAGACTCTTTGTTTCTTGCTGTTTATGAAATAGGCCTTGCAAGGAGCTAGGCAACGGATCTGTTAGAATTGTTCCTGGCTGGATGTAAAGAAGAGAAAAGCAAGTTTACTGCCTTATCTCAATCAAAATAATTAGAGTTTCAAGAAAACTAGAATCAATATAATTTCCTCTTTTAAAAAATTGTTTCCTACCTTTGCTGGCCTGTTTCATCTGTTTCATTAAAGGTGCAACTTTTATTGATGCTTCTGCTATGTTTTCATCAGTGTGAAACCTAAAATGCTCTTTGCCTAAAGTGTAGGTTAATATAATAGCTACTTGAAGCAGGAAACCTCTGCTATGTGTCTATAGTTGTCTTTATTTGGGCCTGTGCAGCATTTTGTTTGTCCTCTAGCCTTTTACGGCAGCTGGACCCTGACCTTCAAGTTCTTAAAAAGAGGGGGGGAAAGTATTCTTTTCAGATTCCAAGTTCCTCCCTTTTTACCCTCCCACTGACACCGTCCCATTCAATACTAGAGATAACTTTATTCATCTATACATCATTGTATCAAATTCAATAGGCAAACTGCTTCAACATGCTTCAGAGCTGGACAGGGCAGTAATGTCTTCATTTTTTCTTAATGCAATGAGTTTCTTATCGCAGTCCTTTCAAGCACAAAACAAACACTGTAACAAAAAAAAAAATGATCTCCAAGTTTTTCCCACCCTGCTATTTCACCATAGGCTTATTTCTTTGTTCCATCTTTTAGTGGACAGCTACAGAGATACAAAGATGTAAAATTGATTACATGCATACCTACCTAACAGGAGTTAAAAAGGGAATTGGGAGGAGAGGAAATCTTTTATAATTAAATACTGTATTGAGAAGATTTACTTTGGGCTCACACCAAGAGCGTGGAAGTAATTTGTTCCTTAATCAGTTGTCATCCTTTAAACAGGATACCAAAATTAAGTGGCATCCAGAAAAGCCACTAGGAATGCCATGTCAACTGCAGATCTGGCTGATCACTATCTGAAAAGGTGGATCTTTTTCCCAGCTCTAGTCAGTGTGGATTTATACACCTAATGTTGTAAGCTCTCAGTCTGTCATTAACTGCCAAGCTTGGCTTTAGGCCAACGACAGAGCTCTGTGGATGTTAGGAGAGCTCCAGCAGCAAGTCCAGCTTTTCTTCCTTGTTCTGAGTCCTGCTCACCTGCAGATGAGTTTAAAGGAAGGGAACTGAATGCTTGTCCCACATGTTCATGTTGTAGGGTGGTTTAAACTTGTTAGCTGGGCTGAAAAAAAAAGTGCTACGAACATACTGATAAGAGGGATAGATCAGCATTTTAATGACTCGCTTCAAAGGTTTTGTAGTGCCTTTTTACTGTAGCATGAAATATGTAGTATTAGGATACCCAAGTTAAGCTCATGTCTCATTGACATCTTTGTCTTTTAAATGGAAAGTAAGGCAGGAGGGGAAAAAGTTGGTTAAAATACAGAACTTTTGAAGTGCTTAAACCAGCTAATGGTAGTAGATCTCATTTTAGATTCCAGGGATGAAAAAGAAAGAAATAAAAATCAGAGTTACATCCCTGACTGGGTGTTTTCCACTATAGGCCCTACATGTTTATGTAGAGGGTATTGCGAACGTTTGGAGGGATTTGGGAGTTTCAAAAGGAAGAAGTTTATACATTAGTGCTGCAAGTTGCAAAACACTGTTGATATTCAAATGTTTATTGTGTAAAATCTGGGATAAGCTTCAGCATGAGAGCTCCTTTAAGTGCCTACAACTATTGCTAATTCCCCTCAGCATTGAGGCTTGCACAAAGGCCTTAATCCAATTCCACTTTTTTTTTTTTTCAGAAAGCCTGTGCTATTTTCTCTCACATAAACTAACAACACTATCCCATCACACTGCAGAATGGGTCAAAGAAAAAGGGCTCTGTGTTTATACTTCACCAACACTTTGTGTTTCTTGGCCAAGTATGGCAAGAAACTTTAAGTGGGTCCCCCAGGCCCCATGCCATCTTTAGAAAGAAAAATAAGCCTTCAGAGATTGAAAACACACTATTTTAGGCACTAAAAAACCAATGAGATGTCAACTATTCTTTCAGTCACTACACCTGAAAAGAAATTGATCACCCCAGTCTCATTCTTCCAGCTCTGATTTAAATTATGAAACACAGGATTTGCTTTGATATGATAGTGTATTCTACCTACCATATAAAATCCTTGGAGATATTTTAAGGTCTATTAGCAGATACTGATATTTGTGTGTACACATTTTACTCTACTAGAACACTGGAGCCTGCTCATCAAAATGGCTTAAAGCAGTAAGTTCCATCAGGGAAAAGAAATTTTATAATGTCTCTAGGTTTACTTTTATGAAGTGCAAAAGAAACTCTCTTGCTTTATAAAGCATATTTGTAAACTTCATTAATAATCTGTTCTGTACAGGAGATCCCAGTCCAGCTCCAGGTGGTCAGGTATTCCCTGTATATAAACCTTCACTTATTTCTGACAATGCCAGCAGTGTTGTCAAGGTTTAAACAACAACAAAGCCTGGGTTGCTTTAAGGATTGACCTTCCACTGGCAGGAGGGGAGAGGCTGGTCTGGCTCCCATCTGATCATCTTTGAAACCCTACAACAAGAATTCTGCCATAACTAGTGCGAGTGCTAAAAAGCCAGAGCGTAAACCAGCCTTTAAAAAGGAGAGAAAAAACCCCAGGGTTTGGCTTCAAGTAAGAATTTATTTTATAATCAGGGCTACGTCATTTATAGCACGAGAATCCAGGTATAGCACTAGTTGTGCTAATTTAGACAGTATCAATTCCAGTTGCCAGAGCAAGCGCTTAGGTATTGTAGCAGAAGGAATAAAAGGAATTCAGCCTGGAAGGGGAATCACTTAGTGAAGGTTTTGACAAGGTAGAAGTTTTTCTATCACACTGACTTTGCTCTTGAACGTGTGTCTTAGTGGCCAAGCAAAATCTACCTGTGGTGGGTTTTTTTTGTTTGTGGTTTTTTTTTGTTTGTTTTGGGTTTGCTTGTTTGTTTGGTTTTTTTTTTGCGCTCCTCTCTGACTACATTTATACAGCAACCACAGCTACTGCTGTAAGCTCGAATGAGTTTCTGAATGCCTTTCCATGAATTATATTAAACACGTTTAGTGTTCCTATGGGTTTTGGTTTCCTGAAGAGTTTTATTTTGTCCCAGGGACCTGTTTTTCCCCCACCTCTCTGAGGGCTTGTCCCCACGGGGTCACTCAGGAGGGGAGGGAAGGACCCGCTGCCCTCCTGGCCTTGCGGTGCCCTCTGCAGCCGCGCCAGCCCTGACCTGTGCCCAGCGGGGTTAGAACAGTGCGAGATCCCCACACAGGTAGTGAGCAGAGACTGTAAAATTGGTGTAGCCCATGTTGTGCACAGGAGTGAGGCTGAAGCAGAATATTCCAGCACAAGTTGCTCGTGAATTTACATGAACGTAATCCACTGTTTCATCAGAATGTGGTAAGATGCTGGAGTGTGCTGGTGGCTGCTTTGGGGCACTATTTCTTGCCAAATACTGAAAAAGCACGTTTTCCAGGGCAGTTTATTTCCTTCAGCACTTTTTCTGAAGTAGTTCATGTGTTTCCATGGGCTCCTTCCCTCCTGACTGGCTTTTAGCCTTTTGGATCATGTTATACCTGCTAGCACACATGGATTAGCTGAGTGCTGAAATCACACTTTGAGGGTTTGGTTTCTTTCTGGATGGCTTGCAAAGCTATAGCTGTAAGATGGTTTTATGTGTTGGGGTTAAAATTATCCTGCCTATACATACCTAACACAAAGCTTAATTATCGCCTGGGTCCTGTTTAATTTACTTGGAGCTTTGTAGCAGAGCCATGGTTTTTCCCACTGAAACTGCCTAAAAAGCACCTTTCTGGAACATCCTCTTTTTTTGTGCTTTATCCCTCGTGAAAAATATATCTGTGGAAAAAAAAACCCAAAAAAACCCTAATGTGCTGCCCTGAAGGATGTGCATTAAAGTTAAACCCCCAAATATTTCAGAAGAGGCACCAAAATTCTTCTTGAGATTTCATTTTGCTATACTAGAGAAGTTAAATTAAACACATGCACTTTATATCCACAAACACATGGAGAAAAGTTCATTTTGCCCCAGGAAATAGAAAATCTGGGATTTTCTTTTTTTTTAGGATCATCAAATGACTAAATCTTTCTGGTGAGAGATTAATTTCTTTTGCATTGTGCTGTGTGCAGTGCTTATTGTGGAGAATTTATAAGAGTTGATATTTTAGTTGACTGACAAGTCTCTCGATGTATTTAACAACTTTAATTATACTTGTCATTTTCAAAATGAGTGAAGAAATGTACAAAACCAACAGAAATATGTCAGTTGGTTATTAGTTACAGCAAAGTCTCTCTTTTATCTCTCTTCTCTCGGGTGGAAACCATCTTTTCTATTAAATAGGGAGTTAGTTCAAAAACTTGAGACCCATCACTGTCTTCAGGGTTTTTAATTACTCCTCTGCCTTTTTCTCTTTCTTTTGGATTGTCGCTGTTAGATGACTTCTGTGTTTTTAGATTTCCTCCTTGCCTTGCTGTCAGCACATAGCATCTTTCCTTTATCATGTCATGCAATTTAGATCCCTGGTTGTTTCATTCTGGTGCCATACTTGCTCAGCAACTGTGTGCTTTGTGAGGGGGAATGTGCCTTCACGAGAAAAGGAAGGGAGAAACTGTGCTGGTGCTGGGAGCAAGGAATTAAAGTGGAGGACCTATGAAGGAACTGGTGGGTGGGGTTTTTGCCACCTAATAAATTCCCCCGGGCCCCACTATAACTTAGTAAAGTGAATATCTTGCTATTTTATGAATTAACTTTCCTTAAATGCTGCATTTTTCTTTCCCCTCTATTTGTGGCTCTGTCTTTCTTGCATGTGCAGGTTCTTTCTGTTGTCACTCCTGTACTGCACTGAAAGGTTTCCGTGAAATGTGGATGTCTTAGAGGGTTTCCTTTTGGCCTGGCATGGTGCTTGGAGGTTCCTTCTGTGAGCGCTGGAGGTTTGGATCTAATATCAAAGGGTTTAAAGCTAATGATTTTAAGTATGGTTGAATTTTATTGCTCCTCTGGTGGGCTAAAACCTTCAGCAGCTCTTTGACCTCTTCCCAGTCAATCCAATTCCATCTAATACTCTGTGACTAATATGGTGGATATTTAATCTACTTTGCTGCTGAAATTAGTTTTAGAGTCACTTTTTTCCTGAAATCTTCCTCTTTAGAGAAATTGCTGATCGTAAGCTCTAAATATGTTGCACACTACCACATAGGTTTTTTTAAAAAAGAAGCTTTTCTTTTAGTAAAAGAAAATTAAGAGATGTAATTTCTTTTTATAACATAAATGAAACGAGGGGATATAATTATATTATGAAAGTAAAAGGCAGGTTAAAATGAAAAATTGACAGAAACCTCTCTGATGATGCTGGTAATGGAGATACTATGATGAATAGCCACACCTTAGCCAAATATTTCCTGTAATGTAATTAAGCTTTGAAGAGAAAATTAAAGAAAGCTCCTAGAGACAGTATTTCCACCCTCTAGGCAGTGGTTAGCTAAAATTTGGAACATGGGTCTTTTCATGTAAGCAACACCAAGAAACTGCCGAATTTTGCTTATACTATATATTTTTTGCCTTAAAAAGTGACCAGACAGAATAGTTCAGGCCATGGTTGAAAATTCACCGTAGTGCCTGTGCTACTTGGCTGCTTTTCCCTGTTTTCATCTCTTAAGACATCCAGGATTGCAAGGATTCTGCAGTGAGCAAAAGGGATTTGCTTATCTGATTTATGTGAGGACCCACCAAATTGGGTCATGGATAACGATCTCTACATCCACAATCCCGTGCCTTATAATTTAGTCATGGGCATAGGCACATTGAATTCAGTGGACTTGAGTAATTTGAATTTAATGGAATTATTTATATGCCTGAAATTAGGCATTTAGGCAAGTTTTTACAGGATTGTGGCATTAACCTTTTCCATATGTAACCTCTTTAAACAAGTGTATGATTGCATCAGGTGAAACAGTGCGGAGTTCAAGTCTCAACTTTTGTCTGAATCCAGAGAAGGCTGATTTAGTAGCAAGGGTGATAAGAAATGAGATTTCTGGTCACAGCCTAATTACCAAGAAAGGTGGACTTGCTGCACCTGAAAGTTGAGGCTTCCACTGCAAGGGGGGAATGGAAAGAAGAATCTGAATTCTCTTGCCTGCCCATAACACCAAGAATATTATTGGTGCAATAACACGGTGCTAAATTAAGGGTGGAAGTGAGAATAAATCCTTGAACTGTCTGAAGAGTGAATCTCAAAGCTACCTGAACATAGGAGCAATGGTGGGAACAGAGAAGGTGAACCCTCAGGCCAGATAGTGCTTGCTGGGGGTTGATTAGCCCGTGAAAAGGAACGTGTGGTCTGCCAGAGCTGGGAACTCGACTTGGTGATCCAGTTTAGTTTTCCTAAAAAGTTCTGTCAGGGGAAGAGATGCATTAAAGTAACAGTAATGGAAAGGATGGTGCTCTACTACTCTTGCAAGAAAGCGAAGGACTTCACTCTTCAAAGCTGCCCATATGGCAAATTTCACAGTGCTAAAATTAAGAGAGGGGTGAGGTGACCCAGCCCACATGTAACAAACATCCGTCCTGCTTTGCTTCACATGGAAGCCTGTGCCGAGGGAGTTGGCACAGAGCCTGGGGCGTTCTGTGATCCAGCCTTGCTGAAACAGGGACCCTGCCTCACAGGAGCACGAGGCAGGCCTGGGGTGACTTTAGAGCCTACAGGAAATACCTGGGATCCCTGCATTTCCCTAAGAAAAGTTCCCAGTAAGAGCGTTTAGCTGCTGACATGAGGGCTAATTGCTACTGGAGAGCATAAAGGAGCGGGTGGTGTTGGGATGGACACCGTGGGGCTATTGTGTGGGTCCTGCTGGATGACCTGCCCTGCTGGCCACTGCCACCAAATGTTCTTCTGTCTGTAAAATCACGGAATCAGAATGGTCTGGGTTGGAAGGGACCTTAAAGGTCATCCCCTCCCACCTCTGCTATGGGCAGGGATACCTTCTAGCAGACCTGCTTGCTCCAAGCCCTGTCCAGCCTGTCCTTGGGCACTTCCAGGGATCCACCACTTGCTTCAGACATTGGTATTTGGTTCTGCTCTTGAGATGCAATAGAAATACAGGGTTACTTTCTCACCTTTTTTACATATGGTTGATGCCTTGGGCAGAAATTGCGTATAAAAATGCAAAAATACGTAGCTATGTTTATACTCCTCCTCTTTCTGTCTGATGACTTGAGCTGTAATTGTGGGAACACAAGTGATGTATTAAATTTCTTGAACACATGGATAAAATAAGCCAATGTGAAAACCACCATGTGCAGTTAATTTATAGACAAATATATTTGGAGCAGGTACAAACAAAGGTGTAAAGTACTATGTTTTAACAGATTTTCATGCCATATGCATTTGCTTTTACTGCCTGAAGGAAAAAAAAATGATTGAACCAGATAGCTAAAAAAAAAGTTAAAATACCTTTTGAAAATTAACTTTTTTAGATTGCAGGAACACTACTCTTCATGGCTTATTAGTATGTTAACAGTTTTAACTATTTTAGATTATTTTAATAAATTAATGGCTTTTTATTGGCCACTTCATTTAAGAAAGCAAATTCAGAACAAAAAGACCCTGAACTTTGACATTCTTTCTTGTATTTATTGCATATGTTTGGAAATTACCTAATTTTAGCAATTCACATGAAAACAGTGGTCACATCTCATCATTTGAAATTAGGTCTGACAGCTCAGAAGTTAAACCAGTTTAGCTTATTTTAACAGCTACACTTCAGTGAGTGTGGGTTATTAAACTCTTTGGGAAACCTTGCACACTTTATTAGGGAAAGGAAATTTATACAGTGGAAAGAAGAAAAATATATGTAATTGCCAAGATATACATAGTGACTCTGGTAATAACATCACTTTATACAGATTGTTAGTATCCAGTACAGAACTGTGCTTTTGTGTGAAGGGAATTACATTGGCATGACGAACAGCTTCCCCTAAAACAATCCTCAAGGCAAGCACGAGTGGCTCTTTTGGGAAGCTAAATCCAGTGAAGTGATTTTCATCCAGAGCATTACTTCTTCGGACAGATCTCTTTACTCCAACATATATATTAAATCTGGTCAGGCTTGCAACTAAATCTGAACATGAGGTTTGTCCCCCACTTGGATCCTGTGGTGGGAAGATTTCGGGTAAGGTTCAGCCTATGTCCTGTCACACTCCTGTCTCACTCTCTGTCCTCTGGAGGCTGTAGACATGTTCACTCCCCAGGATGTGATGTACCTGTAAGGACCATGGCTCTGAGAACAGAAAAGCATCTTGCTCACCAGATATATTAATATTTCTCCCTCCAAGTCAGGCTAAGTCTTAAGTTTTGTGTACAGTCTATTTAGATTGAGGGCATGTTAGATCTCTTCCTACACAGCAGGTTTTCCAAACTTTGGCTGTTTATTTTAAAAATTCTGGGGGAAATGATCTTAGTTTTCTGTATCAAGTAATTTGTTAATGACTAAATATCACTGCTACATATATTGCTTATTCTCCCTCCCTTGCCTTTCATCCCTGTTTATACATCCAAGCATTACAAGCAAGTTTTAGTCACAGCTGGTGATCCAGCATATTCTTATCTACTTTGAAAATTTGAGTATATCCCTGTTTTATTTCCTTCTGGTTTGTTGATGTGTACACTGCCGTAGTAGATCAAGACAAGCTGTGTAAGGCACATCTTCACAGAAATGCTGTTTTTTGACTGATTCCCTATTAACATGTTGAGAAACATCACCCAGTTTTTAATCCCTTTAACATATGCACAATTAGTTTTAATAAAAATATTATGTAGTACTGATTGTCTGTGCATTATCATCAAAACTTGAAGCCCAAAATATCTCTGTCAAAACTATTTACCAAGGTTTATTTTCAGTATGTTTGCTGGCCAGCATTAGGCCAGCACCCTTGTCCTGAAGAAAGTGTTTTAAGGGCTTGTAAAATATTTCAAACTGAAAATAACTGCTAATACTGACTGGTAGAAGATAAGTAGGAACATATTTTGCTGTGGTTTGCAGTCTAGGTAAATACCAAAGTTTCAATAAGCATTCAAACAGATTGTCTTCATTATCCCTTGTGAGTTATTGCTCCTAGATTTTAATGAAGAGCAGTGGTTTGGGTGCTGATAAGGAACTTCAGGTGAGCCTTGCTGCAAGGTGTGAGGAGCTTGTTCAGAAATCCCAAGGTCATGCATGACCATTGTGGCACCACCTGATGCTGCTCTCCTGTCCAGTCAAGGTAATCTATGACCTAAATGACAATAATTTCCATCAAAAATCCCTCTAGAAAAGCAAGAGAGTGTGTGAAAATTTTGCTTGATGATACATTTTCTTTCTTTGATCTATCTGAAATAAATGGAATGCAGTAGTGCTGTTTAACTTTGCCACGAACTGTCAAAAAATGGGGCAAAAAAGAAGCTAACTGTTGTGTTTATTTTCAAAATCCTACTGCCAATGTTTTTTTTCTTCAAAGAAGAATTAAATGTCCTCTTTGCTGCCATGATCATTATATTTTATTTTCAGAAAAATTATGCTGTCTCAGTAGTTGAAACTTTCTGTACAGGTGGGCAGTGTGAGCGTGATTGCAAGAGATCATTCCAAGCAGTTCTTGTGAGAGCTAGTTATTAGGACAGGAGAGAAGAAAGGCAGTTTTAATGTACTTACATATCAAGGGCTAGAGTTATTACAAATGGTGCTTTTGGTTTGGAAAAACCACATACCATGATTATCATATCATTAGAGCAGTTTTCAATGCCTGAAGGGGTTACAGGGAAGCTGAGGAAGGACTTTTGACAAGGGCATGGAGTGGCAGGACAATGGGGAATGGCTTTAAACTGAAAAAGGGTGGGGTTAGATGGGGTATTATGAAGAAATTCTTCCCTGTAAGGGTGGGGAGGCCCTGGCACGGGGTGCCCAGAGAAGCTGTGGCTGCCCCCTCCCTAGCAGTGCCCAAGGCCAGGTTGGACAGGGCTTGGAGCAACCTGGGACAGTGGAAGGTGTCCCTGCCCATGGCAGGGGTGGAATAAGATGAGCTTTAAGGTCCTTTCCAACCCAAACCATTCTATGATTTTATGGTGGTGAGTGTAGTTTTAATACTTAGGCAGATGTGGAAATATAATGTGATCAAAGGGTGAGTGTTGATAATTTCTGGGACTTTTGGGGACTTAGAATGGTGAGGATATGTGTTACCATTTAGAAATGGTAAGGAGTAATGTTTTTAATCCCTAGTTAGCAAAGGGAGAGGCAGAAGGATGTTAAACTCCTAAAAAATCTATGAAGAAGTGCATTAATAAAACATGACTCTACATTTACTCTACACAGGGTAAAATTCTGAGATTATGTAGAACTAATTTGAAGAACAGAAAAGGAGAAGCATTTGGAAAAGACTCTGCCATAGTGTGGCCCACAAAAGAGGCAAGTGGAACAGTCAGAATATTCATTGCACATGTGCATTTGGAAAAGAAACAGAATAGTGAAACTGTGCCTTACCTCAGAAACATTTTCACAAGTCCTGTATTGGGTTTAAAAATGAGGGATCAAATTTGTGAAACTGCAGTCAATCATTTTTCCTGTTTGGCAGATGAAAAGACAATTTCCAAACTTAGAAGTTGACTCCTGGATGTTTGCATTGATGAGGGTTTCTCTTCAAAGCCATTTAAAACAACTGCATGAGAACACCTGATGTAATTAGGTTTACAGCATACTTCCAGGTTTACCACAGATGATCTGCTTAGCAAAGTAAGTTGACACAGGTTTCCTCCTCTCAGGCTTCAGATGTAAGAAGCTTTTTATCACAGCTGTTATCACTTGGTTCTCTTCTCCATTTGTGCATCCAGTAAAGATTTAGATGGCAACTTTATTAAGGAAGTTGGGATTTTAGAATCCTTGTGGATAAGCCTTCCTCTGACTAAGGGCAAGGTAGCAGAATCCAGCTCCACAGTCCTACAAGTATCTTCGATAGGCTCTCTGTGTTTGGGTAGATGCAGGTGTATGTGAGTAACAATACACACATAGTCTCAGTGCATCCCTGGATAAAAAGCGTGTTTCAAAAGAATATATTCATCCTGTGGACCATCTGAGTTGTGAAACTGAAACTTACTTTGCAAAGTGTACTTGAAATACATAAAAGAAAATACTTGAATTATCTGCCATTCAAACACAAGGACTACTTTTTTTGTTTTTATGAATACAGCATTAGGCTTGCAATGATGGTGGTGGGAAAGGCTTTAAAAGAAAGTCACACCAACAACTCAGTGGGAAATGCTTGTGTCTTCCAGCACAGGAGTCAGTGCAGGATAAAAGCACAGGGATGTAATCAAGGCACTGCAGCAGCATCATGATTGTTGTCTCTGATAACACTATGGGACTTTGCATGTAATGTAAACCCAAAACTGGACTATACTCGAGAGATTGAGATAGTAGCAATTAGAAAAAAATAAGGTAAAGTGGTTTTGAGTGCCAAATTATTCCCTCCTGAGCCTGATCAAATGTCCAGTTTAACCAGTGCAGACATGCATTGACTTTGGTAGGCACTGGAACAGACTCTGTAATTCAGGTTTCCTCTTGGTTTGTTGTTTATTTTATCAGACTGCCGTCAGAGTGACCTTGAGAATGACCTAAAGAAAAAGTCAAATTACACTTCTGACTTTTATTTTGTTTTTAGGCAAGATAAGAGAATCAATAATAAGCAGAGGGACAAGA
Source organism: Picathartes gymnocephalus (assembly GCA_013390045.1). Lineage (NCBI taxonomy): Eukaryota > Metazoa > Chordata > Aves > Passeriformes > Picathartidae > Picathartes > Picathartes gymnocephalus. Next base: position 122,063 of record WEKY01050565.1, read on the forward strand.
AACCACATGAAATAGTCTCCTGCTCCCAAAATTGGGAAAGAAAGAAAGAAATCTTTTAAGAATCCAGGGCACAACAAGATGCTTCCCCAGGAGACAGGTTTTTTTCCTCATTTACACAGATGTGAATCAGAAATGGCACATTGAACCATTTTGGGTAATATCTGCAGGGGTTCAGCTGTGCTGAATTCACCTTTCCGTGGTGTGAGGGCCTCGTGATTCTCCATCACTTTTTTGGAGCACGTTTTGTCACGGAATTTTTCACCAAGGCAGGCCTGATGGATGCTAGGGAGACCTCATGTGAGAGTCCAGGACAGGTTCAAAGTGGCTGATACCCCACTGTTGGGCAGTTTTGGGATAAGTACTGATCTTCAGCTCTTTTTCTCAGGTTCAGATACATCGAGTGGAATTTGGCTTCTTGCCTTGTTAGATCCGTGAAGGACTAGAGAAGGTTTTATGTGCTAAGAACAAGGACAATGTAAGAAAAACTCAGGATTAAACAGTAATCTATGTTGTGGTAGTAGCTATATATTAGTGGTACATGTAGTGACTAAAACTCCACCAGGGAGATTAAATTTCAAGTCTGCTGAAGGCCTGCACAATCTGGGCAATCTGTTAAAGGACTGTACATAATGAATGTTGTACTTCTTTGTAGCTGAATGCTTAAAACTCATTTTCACTCTCTGTTCTCTCAAACTGAGGTTGTCAAATTGGTGCCAAGTAAGACAAGTTTATAATATATATTATGTACCTTGGAAGTTGGTGGAGGCTAGTTCTACTCAATTTAACCGTGTTGCTTTTGAGGACAATTTGTTCTGACCCAGCGTGTGAAGCCTGTATATGAATCAGCTGTTTTACATATGTCACCAAAAGAACTTGTATGAATGATTTTTTTCTGTTAATTCAAGCAAGTCTGAGGGGGCTGGGAGAACATGGTTTACACAGAACCAGTTAATGAGAATATGTTCACCTACTGGTTGATTTCCCTTCCCCAGTTCAGCTGAAGAAAGATCTTATGTTTAAATTACTAGGCTTGGACTTGGGAGAGGTGGGATCCATGCTAGTGGTACAGTGGTACAGCCTTGCTGTAAGACTTTGGGCAGATCACCTCTCTCTCTTGTGCCTTTTCTTTTCTGCTGTGTAAACTGGAGAAAATGGTAATCATCTGTCTATTAGTTATTTTTTGGAAATATTGGAGCTATAGGCTCAAGAAAGCTTGTGGTATCAGCAAAGCAGAATGAGATCTGCATGCTGAATAACACATCTGAGAGAACTGTAGCCTTCCATTTGAAAGATGCACTTTGACTTCTTGTTGAGGTGTAATTTGGCCTGTGCACGTGTATCCAGCACTTTTAATTTGAATTGTGCAAATTAACTATGTAGATTTTATTGATAAGAGCTCTGAAATGCATGTGGCCATGTGAGTCATGAGACATTCTTGTCCCTGACTATGTAAGCTAGCTCTTAAATTTCAAGGACAGATGTTCTTATTTTCATAGAAAAAGTAGATGATTAAGAGAACTTTAAACAGTTCTTTCTGGGTGGATTTTCCGTGAGAACACTCATAAGTTAATGAGTAAGGCTGTATTTATTTCATTTCTTTTGTACAAAGCAATTCTATATCATTTTGTTTGATAGCTGTGAGGTTGGATACTGCTGTGGTTTATCTGAAAGCTTTGGAGCTCTGATTAAGGTATTTAAATACTTAGAGTACAGAACAAAGTGCTGGCAGGCAAGGGAGAAGACCCCATATTCTATTTCTTAATTTGGACATGGGGGGTGTTTTACAAATGAATAAAATCTAGGTTTATCAAGACACCACACTCACATGAGTAATGATTAGATTAAAATTCAAAGCCGAACTTGTGTAACTTTAGTACACAAGATCTACCTGTGAAGTGCTTGCTATGTCCTGCTATTACAGAGGAAACATCCAATCCATCTAAACGCAATAAAACAATAAAAAGTCATTATCTGTGTTTGGTGACCTCTCAGGCACAATTAGATGTTGTCTGAGAGTCACCTGTGCAGTGTTACAAGGAGCTGTGTTGCAGAGAATACAAATACGGACCACTCGGGCTGGTGATGAATAGTTATGCCAATTGTGATTGCACTCTGGTTTTCTGTTACATATCCTCTAAGGTACAGCAAAAAGAGATCTGCCATTTTAATGAATCTTTCTGCTGTGTAGAGAGAGAGAGTATAGTCAAGCATAGGTCATCCATAGCCCTTAGTATCAGCTGTAGCATACATGCCATTATATCATAATACCATTTTATCCCTCATGATCTTTGATCAGTGCTAATGATCAAAGTTTGCATAGCAGCCAAGAGAATCATGAGACAGTAGATATTTATAGCTTATGGCCAATTCTGATTACTCTATAGCAGCTTTCCCAGTGTTCTGTAGTTTGATTGATGTCATTGGCATGCTCCAGCATTCAGAATATATCAAATAAATTTGCTATGCTTTGAACATGAAAGGGAAGTAAAACACTGATAATTTAAGAAACCAGAAAGGTAGGGAGGATAGGAGATACACATTGCTGCGTGTCCTTTGGCCACACAATGCTTTTAGCAGTACTGTGCATGTAAATTGCCAGGCATCCTCTCCGAGGCGAGGCTTTACTTCCACGGTGAGAGCTTTGCTATTCAAAGGGGCTGGTAAATGAAATCTGAACTGCACATACTGCAACGGAGAGGAGGATAGGAGCAGGAGACAGCTGTTTGGGGTGACTGCTTTACAAGCAGAAGCCTTTCAGTTCCATCAATCAGGCAGTGTGAAAGGCCCAAATCCACAGACACCAGCATCCCACCCCCTTTGATCCCGATCCTAATAGCGTGCCAGTCACCGATGGAAATGCATTACAAAGTGAGAATGGTCCATTTTCTCCCTCCTTTTGCTGAGAGTCTGTATTTATCAGATTTAACTAGTTAATGATTCTGCCCTCTCTCTCCTGCGTGCCGCGAGTGATCGCGCTGCAGAGGTGGCACTTGTTTATTGTCACCGGGCAGAGGAAGCGTCAGCAATCCCTGGGATCTGAGGGACACGTTTGGCTGAGGCCTGCAAAGGGTTAAGCATCGATTCTCTTCAAAATCAATGGCAGAATTATACCTGTTTTCCTCATCAAGACAGTGTTTGGTGGAGCCCTGTGAGGCCACGCCATGGGGGTGGGTAACATTGATTCCTGTGACAATGAACTTGGGGGGGCCTTATGCCGAGGCTGCAGCTTTGGTTTTAGGAGAAGTGTGCTGTGTGCTTGTCTCTGCCACAGCCTTTGTGCCTCTGTCAGCACTCTCTGCCAACAGCAAGCCCAAGGTTGCCCACCACATGAGTTTTTTCCTACTTGTGAGACTGCAAGCACAGCTGCAGCGTGTCCTTGAGCCCATGTGGCACCTTGTCTGCCCAAATCCATCAGCCATATCACCGTGGATGAAATAGCTGTGAAGATGCTGAGGTGGACAGACTGTGCAGGAGGTAAAGCATGCCCTGTTCACAGGTGAGAGGCCATGAAGATGCTGGGAGTGATATAAACTAGATGGTCTTAGGCCTCAGATTGTTGTGGTGTAAGCTTCCATCTGTGAAATGGGCTTTACAAAATATTCCTTTGTCTGTCATAACCTATATAAGCTTTTTTGGATATCTGGTACCTTGCCCAAGGGCCCTGATTCCAAGCCCTACAATAATGAAAATAATACTTCTGTATAGGAGGCTCGTAGAACCTGTCCCTTCATCTGTAAAAGTCACTGTCTCATTTTTTCCAGTGTGAAGCATCTTATTTTCAGACTTTCTTACTGATTTGCAAACACGAACGTTTGCAGGGTAATAAAGAAATGGGCAGCACACTTGGGTGATCTTCTGCTTTTTTCTTCTTTAAAAGCAATTTTCTTGCAGTGAGTACGATAACAACTGAGTTAAGCTATGTCATTAATTTCCATAGATGGTGGATGGAGAATGTTAAATTCTAGGCACCTGAGTGAATCATCAAACTCTTCTACCACATAATGACTCTAAATAATCGTATTCATCATAATTAGTACCGTTAATAATGTTAAAAATAAACACTTGTACCTCAGACCATTAGTAATAGTAATCTTGTCATTGTCCATGAAAATTGCTAGGCCCGGTTATTTTTCACAGTGGGGCGCAGATATATGAGGTATATAATTAAAATATTAATTACATATTTGATAGAGCTTCGGCTATCATTATTGTATTACCAATGGCCTCATTATTATACTTTCAATATGTTACCTTGTATATACTGTGTTTAATAAAGTGTTAAAAAGTGGCTTTGGGTTTCCGAGATCAATATATGTTAGAAAGAAAAATGTACATGAATCCAGAGGTATGGAAGAAATGGGATTCAAACTGTGGTTAAATGAATTTCTGTCATTCAGCCCTGTACTAAGAGGTGACACAAAGCTGACACAAAGCTATATTATTTGCTAAATCCCCAAAATAGAATTTAAGTGATACTTAGGTGATGTTTAATGGTTATTTTTACCTGAGTAGATGAAGTGAAAAGAGTACTAGTTAGCTGAATGGGAGAGATGAGCTTTAGAAAAGAACAATGTGTTCTAAAGTTTTTTGCTTTTTTAGGTACAAGGTTTTTTTCTGGTAACCTAAACAGGAGCTCTTCTAATGTCCATAGGGGTAAGCAGGGCATTTGCATGCTAAACTGAATTAGTGTGAGCGAGGGGCAGGTGTAGTTTGAGGATAAGTAATAGTGACACAGCACATCTTATTAAAAGTGATGGTGCATTTAAGTTTGCAAAATCTTTTGTCAGGAGGGTTTTTTTTTTATTATTTGCTTCTGTCGTGGTTAATTGCCCGTTTACTCCTTGCCTGTCTGTAATAGAGTTTTGCAGGTTTAAGTTTGTTGCCATTATTTGAAAATAGTGTCATCGTTTTCCTCTAGTAAGCTACTGTTTCCATCTGTTTCAGATCAGGACATACTCTAAAAGTAAATGCTCTAGAGCTAAAACAGATCCCACTGTGATGCCTGTATCCTTAATGCTGAAGGATTTTGAGGAGTTCTCTAGGATGCTGTTTGTGCTGTCTGCTCCTGTTGCCTTGCATTGCAACATTCAGTGGATTTTGTAGTGTCTTTCAGGAATAGAAAATCACTGGAGATGATTTCACTATGAGAATGGACCAGAATTTGTTTTTCCTCTTTTTAAAGGTGTTTTTGCAAAAATTTCAGTGTTTAACTATTGCATTTAAACAGTATCAAAATAAAGAGTTTCTAGTCAGTTTTTTTAGTAATTTCTTGAAGAACCTTTAATGTACTTTTATTCCAAAACACCTCCACACCTTCTGAATCTTAAAAGATAATTATGTAATGAAGTTACTAAACCTTAGCTTAAAAAAGTGAAAAAACACCAGCCCCCAACCACCAAACCAGGTTGGGCAAATATGTTTGCTAAATATGGAATTGTTTTGGATGGATAAAAGAGAATTCTCTACAATTCCTGTCAATGTTGAGAAGCTTGTTCCACTGGTGTGGTAGGGAAGAGTGACAGTGTCATTTGCCTGGGAGCAGCTGATGGTTGTACAGACCAGGCATTTTTATTTGCTTATTCATAACCCGGAATTAGGGAAAACCCAAAGATGCCGGAGTTGTTTTCCAGCCTGTGTGTGCACGGCTGCCATCCTAACAGTGATTTTGGGTCAGAATTCTGGTGTTCTGGTGACTGAGCACAATTTGTGGGGACGTGACCCCCTCCTTGCTGTGCTGCAGAGCACTGAGGCACCCACACAGGGAAGCCCAGTGTGTGTTTTGCCATGGAGGGGAGATTCAGGCAGCCAGTTTGCACCTCCCGCCCATTAAAGGTAGAACTTTTTGCCCTCCTTCTCCTGGAAAGTCAGATTTCCTACCCAGCCTAAGGCTCCTCTAATGTACAGCTTCACACACACGGAAAGTAATTTCTTTCAGAAATAAGCAGCAATAATAAAACCTTATCATCTGCTCCAAGCCAGATATTATGAGTATGATTGTAAATAAAACCTTATCACCTGTGTTAAACCCGAGAACATAAGCCGTGATCACGCTAGGATTTCATTTTTTAGTTTGACCCACTTTACTGGCTTTATTTAGTGAGACAGGCTAAAGCTACTTTCCCCCTCAACACATCTGGTATTTCACAAGGTTTTGGGAAGAGGATGCTTTGAGTTATAAATTAATTTGGAGGACTCCTTTTAATAGTGTGGGATATCTCCTCTGGTAAACCATTAGCCAAGTCATTGTCAGTGTGGGGCAGTCACATGAGGACAGTCAATACAAAAGTCTGGGTGCCTGACTTTCCAGAAAGTAACGAAATTTTTTTAACAGCTTGGGAAAATTATTAAAACTTGCCAAAATGCTATTTTGGATGCTTTCTGCGCTATATATTACTCTTGCGCTGAAAATGCCTCATGGATTTTTTTTATATTTTTGAGACTCTTAATAATTTTTATGTTTACCCAGAGCTACTCGAGTATGACATCCAGTGGCAGGGTTTCAAAGTTTAGGACACGAACAAATTTTGTGATCAAATGGAATTTTCCTTGTGGAACTGAGATGTTTATTTTCAGTAAATTGAAGATAATCTCCTCCAGATTTCAGAGCTGTCATGACTGAAGGCCTGGACTTTGGAGGAGGCTGATGAACCTAATAAAATCTCTATGAAAAATTCAACTCTTCATTAGATCCTCCTTGTCACTAAGGCTTATTAGAGCCGCTTATTTGGGATTAGCATAGAAGACAGAATGTGTTTAATATGTTATTAAACTATTTAGACTTAGTTTTGTCCCTGTTTGTGGTATTGAGTCTATCAGGGAAAAACCTGAGTTGTTCTGTATGTACCTGATTTTGTTTTGCTTAAATAAGTTTGGTATCAGATTTTTGTTATGATGTCTAAGGCATAATTTGGGATTTTAAAATTTAATGTATAGATTATTAGATAATTCCCATCTTCCCAGAAAAGAAACAAAACTTCATTTTACTGCATCCCTTGATACTCTGAGGTGTAGCTGCTTAATACAGGAGTTGAATCACTTATGGATTCCTCACAAATGGTATTGTGGTAATGTGTAAGAATAGCAACAGCATATATTAAAACATCTTTATAATCAGAATAATAATGAAGAGCCTGTAGATATGAGAATCCCAAAGTTTTCCCAGTGCTTTAATAAGTACTGAGCTACCGTTACAATTCCTGAATTATTCAGGGCTATAATTTGGAGTCACAAGGCTTTAGTATGCTGTAGATGTAGCACTCAGGCTTCCAGGGTCATGCTAGATATTAAAAATTGTTATGGAGAGATCTAGATTGCTAATCACACAGTGGAAGAAATGTTGTGGAGTGCCCTAGAATTACAAATAATTTAACAGGATCCAACTGGTGCTAAATCCCCTCTCTCCCATTCCTCAAAACACAGGATGTACAGCAGTGCTGCTGTGACAATAAAGGGGGTGCAAAATGTCCTCAAGTGTACGTCTGAAGAATCCTATGAGCAATGGAATAAGAGGAGCAGAGCATATACAGAAAAAAGTCTCCTCATGGACTGGAATGACAGTAACTAACCACTACACTGAGGTTATAATTATAATTTCGTCACAGAAGTAGGGAAGTCAAGGTTTCACAAGGAAAAAAAATCTATTTACAGGAAAATATTATGCTTTTCATTTGATAGAAAAAGTAATTATTGCAAAGGGACCCATGGAAGATCTTGAAGACAGTCACCCTCCTTTTAATAAGTGCTTGTGGCAGCTAAGTGGGGATCAGGAGTATTCTTTATCAGGTTTGCATTCAAGTAGTACTAAATATATGCAGGTAGGAATTAAATAGTATCTGAGTTTAATTAAAATTATAAAAAAAAAAGAGGGAGAAGAATGGTTGGTAGACTGCTCGACTGCATTTTAACCAGTAACCTCAGACCCTAATTAGAAATGCTTTTCATATCTCCTCCATGCAAGGGCTTAATCTGACGTGAGTCTGTGAGCGAGGGCTTGGGGGACCAGTGTTAATTCTGCATTCGATCTTGGTTTGTATGGAGGCAGGCAATGCTGATTGACCGAGTTGCAGCACAGATCCCATGACCTTGCTGGGATTTTCATGTGAGGTGTTAATTGAGAGGGTGGGTTAATCTTTGAGCTTCATTGTCCCCGAGCTGAGGACAAAGTTTGTGCTCTCTGTTTCCTTACTCAACAGTATATTTGATCTCTACCTCCTCCCCTTCATGACAGTTTAGCAAGCCTGCAAAAAATTCACTCTTGATATATTTATTGGTAGGGGATTATCCCTTGCAGGTTTTGTTTCATTTTTATGATCTAGTTGTGAAGAAAGAGTGGGAGTGGTTAACTGGACTGAAAACCAAAAAAACTTCTCCTCACTGTCCCCCCACAACCCACTCCAATGAGACTATCATAGCGGGTGGGGGGAGTGACATCTTGAGATTGATTATACTAAAGAAAACTACAAGGCATGATTTCAAAGTTATTTCATCAGAGTGCTGGGAAAATATAAGCTCTTTTTATTCCTCCTGAGTAGAAAGCCTAAAATAATTACAAAAACAAAGAGATATTACAGGGGACAGAGCTTTTATAATAATATACAGGTTAGAGTTTTCATACTGGATTTGTGTAATGCAAGAAGAGACAACCCTGCCATTCTGCTTTTTTATAAATAATGAATGGCTTTTTTTTATTCATGTTATGTTTTACAGGTCTGTCATTTTCAGTGTAAGGGGGAAATTTTTACTCTGGGCAGGACTAATGTGCACTGGTTGACCTTAAATATGACTCCCAGGGAGCAGGATGGAAGTTAAAAGTGGCAGAAGCAGTAGAGCTGTGAAACAACAGTGATAAAAAAAGCATGAATGATATCTGTCCTTGACATGCAAAGAATTTGTCTTGTTTTATTGTAAAGTACAGGCAACTTGTGCAAAGACCAGCAGGGAGCTCTGGGCCTTCTGCAAGGCCCAGAACCCGTGGTGTGGATGGGAAGGAGACTGTCCAGTGTTGGGAGATGGTGGGGTGGTGTTGGTCCATTGAGGCAGAATGTGTTTGGGTCTGCTTGGATGTCTGTGGAATACATCCAGTAAAAAAGGTTTTTGCATGCCTGACTTGGTGGTTATGTGACCTTTGAGAATATTTTCACCTGAGTGGTGCTATTGCCTATGCCAGAATAATTCCAGAGGTCTGTGGCAGGGTGAGGTGTTCCTGTGCAGAGCCACAGGTAAAAGTGATGCCACTGCAGACCTAGCCTCACGACTTCCAAGTTTTCGTAAATAGTTCTGAGGCAAAAATCACAATCCTTAGGTAATTGCCCTTTGAAGGGACATTGGGAGATTTTTTTTTTTCTTTTCCAGAAATGGCGCATTACTGGAGAGTAACTTAAATCAGCAAGAATTTAATAGGTTCCTTGGCTGGGTGAAAAGCTACAGGTCAGCCCGTGGATTTATATCCCTCTATAGGTTCCAGTTGTAGAGAGTTTCTTGTAGCAGGAGTCAGCAGTCTTCCAGGGCTGTTAGACCAGATTGTATTTTTCCTTTTTAAAGTTTAAGAATATTGATAGAAACTCAGTGGGAGCTAGGAAATGCTGGCGTTCGCTCTGGAGTCTGTATTTTGCTTTGAAGAGAGGAACTGGAGCCCAGGCTTGAGCTTGGGATTCACTGGGAGCCAGGAGCTAGGAGTGCTGGTGTTCCAGTCCTCCCTCAAGATGCTCCGACTCCACGATCCCACCCTTGCCCCTACCATGCTAATGCTATTAAAATCCACCCACATGTTGTCTGTAATTGCTGACCACTATCTTAAGCCACCCTGCAGCCTTTGAGGGAAAAATTAATTTTGGAGCTGTGAAAAAGACAGAAATTTTGTTTCGCAAAGGATTTGGAGGGTTCGAAATCTGGCTTCTGTTCATCCTGGAATGAAATGTGACATTTTCAAATTCTTGGCAGAAGGAAAGTCTCAAAAAAAGCTGCCTTTCAGATTGATCAAAATGGTTCATTCTGGGTTGGACTTGCTTGATTTCATAATTTACCAGAAAAAGCCTGAAATAAAAGTCACTTCAAAATGAAAAATCGAAAAGGTCAAAACAAATCCCCCCTCCCCAAAAAATCAAAGCAAATTGGCAGGGTTTGTAAACCCACTTCACTTTTATTAGTCCACATTCTCCAATTCAAATGGAAACTATTGATGTTTTGTGTTTGGGGGGGTTTTGTTTCGGTTTTTTTTCCTTGTTTTTCTGCAAACACCCTGAGATTATCCCTCAGTTGCTTATGGAGGAGGCACTGAAATGAAGGTGGCATCTTGGGAACTGTATTCATACCCAGATTTTGATGAATTTCAGTAAAACATGTATTTATGGCCTGATTGTCTTCAGAGGTGAGAGTAATTTCTGGTGTTTGTAGCAAAAGCAACTTATGGGCTACAGAAATGCAATCTGCTCTTTGTGTTAATTGTAAAGAGTTATTGAAAGGATACCCTTAATCACTGGGGTGATGTAAATATTTTAAAGGTTTCACTATAGTAATAGTTATTTTTAACACTGTGATTAACTGCTGTCTACATGTAGCTGCACTGAGTTTCTTCACTAGGTTTGATGAAACTGATATTCTTAATCACTTCAGATGTTTCCCTAGGTAAGACTCAAGGCTTGTGCCATCCTTCATTAGGAAAAAGGAAAACTGTGAACCATTCTTGCTTCCTGCACTTGTTGGTGGCTACTTACAAACCCTGTTTATGCTTTGGGGTAATTAGGTGATTTTCTGAAGCTGATAAAAGGAGGAATGAGGATGATGAGGAATGGGTTGTAAGATACTTTCTCTTTCCAAGTGACAAAGTCAAAGGAAGAAACCAACAGCCAGTGTGGCATTCCCCAAAGGAAGAGCTGCTTGCTGCTCCAGGCTCTGTGTAGGCCCCTGTGATCTGCTGTGTAATTTTGTGTGGAAGAACAGTTCTCTGTTGCAGTTGGTGAAATGAAGTGTTGGAATGACCTGCAGCTTGAGGTCTTTTCTCTGTGTGCTGTGTTTCTGTAAGAGCATTTTGGTTTGGCCCTATCTGTAGTCAGGGAGAAGAGGGATGTCCATCAACATCTTCTTTATGAACTGACCGTAGCTCTATTAATAGGCAACTATAACTCTTATTAGCTGGATAGTTAATGTTACCCCGAGTAATTTTGGACAAAGTACAGAATGACTTGTGCAGCAGATGAATTACCAGTTTGATCTTTGGGGCTTTAGGCATAATGGTCTTACGGTGGTTGTTTGTTGTTTTCTGTCACTGCCTTTAATCTGTTTTTAAAAAATTCCACTGATTCTGTATTTATAGCAACCGCTTCACCTCATTGCTCTGGATGATCTTACCAGTTAAAATATGTCTGGCCTGACATAAGGAAGCGGTCTTCTGGTACGTTCCATCTGTGTGATGTACTTTGTCTGTAAGTAATAACAAAAGGCTTCATTAGAGAGCTAATCAGCTCCCTCACCTTTGAGACCTGAAGTAATCATGTATTTCAGATGCACATCTATAAGAATGAGCCTGGTAATGGTGGATAGGAGGAACTGTCTTTAGGCGAAGGCAGCAGGTGCTGTGGTCAGCTTCCTCCTCACCAGATTTTGCCTCTTAATCCTGAGCCCCTCTTTCAACAAAGTTTTACTTTGGCTTCTTGCAGAAAAAAGGTTTCGGAAGCTGGGTAAACAGAGCCTGAGCCTGCACGACGGGGATTAAGGAGGAGAGGCAAGAGTGGAAGGGAAAATGAGGATATGACAGAGGCCACAGTGAGTTCAAACAAAATTTGGCCTGCAGAAGGCAGAAGAAATCCCACTGGTGACAGGTGCCATCTTGTGGGTCATTCTGCCACTCTGCCTCCTGCCACTTTTTATAACGAGAAGAGATAAAGGAGGACTGGGTTCTTAGAGGCTTCGAATTGGAAAAGTAATTCAAAGGGATGTGAGCATGGTTGGCTTCGGGGTTTGCATGATACTGTAAACATCAATACTTTGCTTGTCAGCCCTCTATGCTATTTAAGAACGTTAAAGTCCTCTATGAATAGAGACTATGTGCGTGTCTAGGAACATGTAATCATAAATAGTACGAATGATAATCAAATTATTTTTACTTTATAGTAATGCAAATAAAATATTCATGCATCATGTAGGCCTAGGAAAGGTTACAGCCTGCAAACTGTGCTAATTAAAATATAATAGCACAGAGGAGTATATGTAAGAGTTACTAATGTCTGTATTTTCCCTCTTTCCTTTAAGATCTTATCTTTAATGAATACGTAAAAATGCAATGGTTAGCTGGTACTTTAGTTCTGTGGGGTTTTTTCAGGAAATTTATTTTGAAGGACCGTGCAAAAATAATTGCAGCATCTACTAAGCCAAAATCAAATATACTATGATAAAGTATATATGATTCTTTTTTTAAAGGAAAAGCTAGTATTTCAGGCATGATCCTGAATTCCATCAAAAAACTACAGCATGATTCATTCTCAAAGGTTTAAAAGAAAAAAAAATAGAACAGTATTTATGTCAAACATGATGGCATATCTCTGTATTATTTTTAAACCAAATTTGAGGGTCAAATTTTTCAGGAAGAGAAGAAGTTTGCATTATAAATTACTAATTTTAAGCACGGTCAGACAAATAAACCAAACTTGGAATTAGCCTTAATTTCCTTTTCTCGTATTTATACTCCTGTCTAAAATAACATTGCTGTTTTGTGGACGTTTATGGAACAAAATTACACTGGGGTGAATGAATAGCAAGGAAAGGAAGCTTCAAGCTGATGTGTACAAAAATTCTAAATATGCCTTATTGCAAGCATTAATGCAGTATTTGTGCCAGAAGCCAAGCAAGGAATATAACATTGTCTGGGTAGGGAACAGCAGCAGTGCCATCCGAGAGCACCCATGACAGCTCTAGGTGAGCTCTGTTAAGAATCTGTAAGGAGAAAGCAAACCCACGAACATGTCAAGTAAATTTGACTGATTAATGCATTTGAAAGGAATTCTTATTCCTTCATGAGCATTCCGTTGTTGTGAGGAATATGAAGATCATGGAGTGCATTATTCTGTCCCCACGATTCGCTTATCCCCGGTTGTGAATCAGTGCATGAGACTTGACTGTCAATGGCTGGAGTCAATGGCCGTATTGTGCATGGGCAGAATTCCCGGCGATGGAAACCGAGCTCAGCCTTCATATTCTTTAATCACCTAAACTTAGGAAGTTGCATAAATGTGGTCGTGCTTGAAGCACTGTAAAACTCTTCTTTGCACATTAAAAAAAAAAAAAAATTATATATATGTTCAGATGCTTAAGGGCAGTGAAAAACTTTGGGCTGTGCCTTTCGGTTAGTTGTTCGTGAAATTAAAAAATTATTTGTAATAAAATTTCTCGGTGGTTAATTATGACATTTTAATGGGGCGAGCTTGAATTCTTTCACGGGGTTATGAAAACAAATTAATGTTAAATATGACATTTTCCTTTGGATTTATGACATATGCCCTGGCCCCTCCCTCACCCCACACAACGTGTACAAAAGGAGGTATTAACAGAAAAACAGAGATGTTGTGTGTTCTGTTATGAACAAGCTTTGTGATCTCATCCCAAGGTTTTATCCAAGCTTGAACCATCTGGCTTTGAGCTGGGGAAAAGCATGTCAGGCTCTCCCCCAGAATTTCAGTGTCAGGCAGAAGGGGCAGAGTGCCTGTGCTTAATGCCAGGCCCCCTTTCCTTCCCTCCACAACCCTGCGAGAAAGACAGGAGTCAGGCATTGAAAAGCATACCAGGCATTTTTAAACACAACCCTGACATTTCCTCAGCATTTCCATAGCTAAGGCTTTCCTTTTCCCCATCCCCCTACCCCTCTTTCAATCAAATAAGGCACCCGCTCTCTCATGCCTAGTGCAAAGAAGGGAAGGGAGGAGGGGGGGGGGGAAAAGTTGGCAATTTAATTCAAACAAAAGAAGCTTGAAATCTATAAGCACAGCAACTCCGAGGCTTCTGGCAAATAGAATTCTAATTAGTATGCTGCTATTTTTCTTTTAGACAGATGAGGGATGCCCCCTATTGACTCTAGCAGGCAGGCTGGTTAAAAAAAAAAGGGAAAAAAAAAAAGGGAAAAAAAAAAAAAGAGGGGGGGAGGGGGGGGCTAGCCAGCAAACACTGCAGATTGCAAATTATATCGCAAACCCTGCCAAGTCCCAGCTCTTGGCATCAGATTTTTAATGACACCCTGGAAAAGGGAAAAAGAAGCCCTCAGCTAAGGGATAAAAATGAGGGGTTTTACACTGTGATAAGTCTTTGCTTAAAACCCAAATGGCCAAGCACACATTAGGGTTTTAAAATATTCATAGATAGAAGTGAAAATGAGGATATGAGGATGTACATTTGTTGCTTGGTCAATTGACAACTCATTCTGCATATTAATAAAAGGGATGATCTAATTTTAAAGGGACAGTCTGTCTTTTTCAACCATGACTTTTTGAGTATTATGAAGCTGAGGGCAAAACATCACAGAGGAGGCCAGTGATGACACAGAATGTTGTTTTCTTTTGATGTAGACCTGGTACTAACTACTACTTTGCTCAGGAATTCTGGGGTCTCTAAAAATACGATACCCTTGTTGTATAGTCTCTCTGATGTATGCCTGCTGAACACTTTGATTTTTTTTTTCCTCTATTTTTTTTTTTTTTGCAGTGCATGAGGCCTTTCACAGTTGTAGGATTTTATCCACAAACAGTCAGACCATCACAGAGATGGAAGCCATTTCTTTTAATAATTAGGCCACCTTCTGTTCCAGAGAACTGCTTTTGGCATGCCTACCTCGAAATAATGGTTTTTTTTAATATCACAGTATATCTCCTCCCATCCAATACTATACAGTAAGCATTCACAGCAGTGTGAGCTCATACTAATATTACATACACTACCTTAGTTCAACTAAGAGAAATCTCTGGTAAAAGCTTTGAAAAATAAATCTGGGCCCATGCATCTCAAGTACTTCTGTTCAAGATTCACTTGAGGGTTAATTCAAAAAAAAAAAAGGCACTTTGATTTTTTTACACCTGCAAATCCTAGTCACAATTAATGTCATGAATGTGTGTGCCTACCCTGAGTCATGGTTAGGCAGTTAAATACCAAAGAAACTCTGCTTATAATTAAAAATGCAAAACTGAACTAAAAATTATTTGCATTTACAAAACTGCAGACACTACAAAGGGAGGCTGTGTTAATACCAGTCTCAAAAGTCACAGCTAATATTAATTATCTTTAAATACACACCCGTATACAAATGAAGCATTAACTCAGATCATGTACCTTGCAGTATTTCTAACACAGGGCTTCAGACATTCTGTAGATTTTTATGGATCTTTTAGGCTGCGGATGTACAAAAATGAGGTTTTACATAATCATTTGGTTTACCTACCAGTCCCCTCCTGGTGAGGTTGCTTTTCTCAACTGAATTTGACAGAAGGGCAGAAATGTCGGTGATAATTAAGTTCTTATAAGTTTGGTTAAAATCGGTGGAGGAGAGAAAGCCAAAGGAGTGCCCCCACCGTGGGGAAGGTGGGCAGGACTCAACCCTTCCACGCTGGCTTTGGGAACAGCTGGCGGGCTGCAGCATCTCCTTGTGCTTCCTGAACAGAGCGTATGGTGAGGAGATAGAGGAGCAAGGGCTAAAGGACAGAAATCTGTAGGAAACCGTGCTAGCAGAAGAATTTAGATGTGTGTTTTTTAGGAAGAGCAGCTAGCTTACTTTTTCTGACACCTTGTCTTTTTCCAGAGCGGTAATTGTGTTGGCATTGTAAGGAAAAATTGCTGCTGTTATTTAGGAGAGTTTGCTAATCACTGTAAAAAAAAAAGACAGAGTATTATCCTGATAACAAGATTATAGTGTTACTAAATGTGTTCTTGAAGTTTATATTTAAAGATGCTAAGGTGGGAAGTTTCCAAAGTGGGATGTTTTGTTATGTGGATCCCGTTAAAATTAGCAATGTGATTTGAAAAGTGACTTGCGCCAGAGTGTGAATGACACAAAGAAACCTGTGTTAGGTTAGCAGTACCTGTGCTCTCCCATTGAATAGCTTTTTAAAGAAAAGGAACTGAAATGCAAGAAATTGAAGGGAAAGACTGCAATATGGAGGACCAGAATGGAATTTCTCAGTACACTGATGAATTAGTCTTGGTGCAGAAGTGTCCAGGCAGTGACACTGTTTGCATTTATTCCTGAAAGGAAGAAAACCAGTCCATAAAGCTCCCATTGATTTGTCAGAAACTTTCCAGGGTGACCTCTTGGCAGGAGCTCACAGCGATACCTCTCTGGTAGCCGTGGCTGTGAGTCAATGGGAACCATTACTGGTGTCATGAGAGTGTATGGTCTGATCTATACAGGCTAACATATGACCTAAAAAAATACAGCTGAGGTAAAAATATGGTGGTGTCTAGCTGATTTAATTGAGATGCCATTGAATTCTAGGGAAATGGGATCAAGTCCTTCATATAATTCCTGTGGTCACCTGATAATTCATTTGCATGGTAGTTTGAGAGATCGTGAAAAGATACCACCGCTGTTGTTGATATACACAGAAACAAAACTAAGAAACCAAACTCCAAACTTGAGCTTTTGGTTTAATTGTACCTACTGCTATTGAGTGTGAAGCAAATTAGGTATGCTTATAGAGGAGGGGTGGGAGGAAGAAATGTTTTCTTTCTTTTGGCAGTTGCTCCAATATTAACTGCGCATACCTACATGGAATTTTATGGTCAGAACAGTAAGCTCAAGTGTAAACTTGAACTGGGTGTCGAACAACATGCATGCAATTAGTAGATAAATTAGATTACCAAAAATTATCTATACCAAAGGAAGAGTTGAAATGGCTGTGTAACCCATGCTGTCTTTAGTGATCCAGCCCAGTGGGAAAAAGAAGGTAGGTTGAAGGTATCATCAGGAGTTCCAGGTAAGAGTATCAAATATTGCTCTCAGGTGGTTCAGAACTGCTGTAGGAAGAGTCAACGCCCTAGCAATTAGTAAAAATTGCAATTACTACTTTCAGGAAAGGTTTTTGGCAGAAAATAATTTCCCCCTCCTTTTCTCATGGACAAGTTACATTCAGTTTGCAGGTGTAGGAATGTGACAAGTAATTTTAGCACCCAGTGGCTTAAAGGAGTTCAAATGACCACTAAAGTCATATTAACTTGTCAAATTGACCAGTATTTTCTGCCACTGAAGCAGTAGAATGGATGGCTGGAGACAGTAAAATTGTTTCAATTATACTGCATTAAGCATCTTCAGGAAGTGAAAATGCAGAAAGCAAATAGGAAAGGATCTAGGAGACAAGCTCAACAATGACAAGAATTTCACTGGGACTCTTGAGTGAATACCCCATTAAAGAGCTATATTGGAAGAAATATCTACTGAAGGTGCATGCAGCTAATTTGTACTTAGAGTTGTAGAATCATAGATTTGTTTAGGCTGGACAAGACTTCTAAGATCATTGAGTCCAATTGTTAACCAGCGCTGCCAAGCCCACCACTAAACCACGGCCTGAAGTGCCATGTCTGTACATCTCTTAAATACCTCCAGGGATTCCAACTCCACCACTGCCCTGGCCAGGTTGTGCCAGTGCTTGACAACCCTTTTGGTGAAGAAACTTTTCCTAATATCTAATCTAAATCTCTCCCAGCACCACTTGAGGTCATTTCCTCTCATCCTGTCACTTATGTGCAAGCAGAGCCTGACCCCCACCTGGGCACACCCTCCTTTCAGGGAGTTTTGGAGAGTGAGGAGATTCCCCCTGACCCTCCTTTTCTCCAGGCTAAGCCCCTCCAGCTCCCTCAGATACTCCTCAAAAATACAGAGGCACGAACTTCCTCTTAGATATTAATGATGGTCTAGGAAAAAAAAAAAAAAAAAGGTCAATATTCTGAAAAATGTTTTTGGCCTTTAATATGTGACAAAACAAATGCTTACAGTGTCCAGGAGTTGCCAGACTCAGCATTTCCTTGAGTTTCCTATTTGGGAGAGGTGTTTTGCTACCAACATACACAAATAAAAACTTCACTGGCCAGGGAATTTGAGAGTCAGTTGTAGCTCTCGTCTGCACGTAGGAAAACCCTTCTGCTCTCCAAGTGCTTTAGCAAATGAGGTTTTTTGATTCTGTTATGTAATGCAGAAGTTGTTACAGCCATGCTTTTCCTGTATGTTCACATGATGATGTGGCATGAGAAAGACCAACCTCTTGGTTAGCTGAGTAGGGCTGCATTAAATTCACACTGAAAAAACACCAGGACTAAAAATTGTCTGCCTGTAAAGGTATTGCAGGATGTGATATAATGCAATCAACAGCACAGCTGCTTTTAAAGAAATAAACCAGCTATGGTGCTTGCTTTAAATTGGAGCTATTTCTGAGGGGTGGGGTGGTTTCAGAAAGAGGGATAGCAATTAGAAGAGAGGGCTGGAAATAGTTTTGGGGTTTTTTTTAATGAAACTCATAAACTAGAGATTTAACATACCACTGAATAGCTATGCAGCCTTCCTTCACTTCCATATGCCTATACAAATAGTTCCATGGATTTCAAGAGTTTTCTTCAAGGTGGTGAATTTAATCCAAAACGTGAGTAGAAAATACATGGGATCACATTCTGCCATCCTCCTCACAGTGAGCGTTTTTATAGTTTGCACCTTTTGGGCGTAATCTGAGCAGGAACAGGGCAGGAGGGGCAGAATTGCTGACCGTAGAGTTTGATGAATCTAAGGCTAAAGGGGTGAAGCCACCCCTTATTTTATACTGTGATGGGTGACACTATAAAAAAACATATACAGAAACTCTGCCTCTGGTCAACTGAATACCCAAAGCCAAGCTCCAGAGAAAAGTAATACGGAAATCAACTCCTGTACCCAGAAAAAATGTTGCTTGAATAAAACCCCCAAATTGCTGTTAGCTCTTGGGTATTTGTCAGCCCAAAGCTGGAAATGTTTCTTTTGTGCTTGAGTATATATGACTTTTTTTTTTTGCTCACTGGAATGCATTAGAAGAACATCCTGGAAAAAGTTTCAATTGGCAAAAGTGGAAACGAAATATATATTTTTAGAGGATAAAAATGTTACAAGCATCTACAAACAAGTGGCAGAGAGTTTGATATAGTAAGAAAATGACCACCCATGACCTTGCTCCAATTCAGTTCGACTTCTCACTTACTTAAGACCACATTTCTTTTTATATGTCAGGTTATATATTTTACTCAGTGAAATGTTTGGTTTATTTAAAAAATATAAAAGTATAGCCAGTCTCTCCATCCAATTTTTCTTAGAGCACCCACTCCAGTCAGTGTGCTCCTCTGCAATGAATAAATCCAGCAGTAAATTATGTATGATTCAAACACGCACGCAGATTTATATTTATGCTTACAATGTCAGTATAATTTTACAGTCAAGACACAGTACATATACTCTGCTGTAAGTACTAGCTTGATATAGTAAACTCAAAAGAGCACGTTGGGGGTTAGCAGTTAGAGCTGAAAGTGAAAATCAAGAAACAGCAGCAGGACTGCTTTTGTCTTCAGCATGCTCTTCAAGATGTGAGATGCTCCAGTGGGAGGCAGACCTATGCACCACCCCCCCAATTCTGGGGATAACCCCAGCAGATACGCTTTACAATTACCTTTTCTTAAAATGCCAATTAACCCTTTCAGGGTTTTGTGGCATACTGTGAGCAAGCAGGAGAGGGGCACTCATTTATCCCTTATATTGAACATCAAAACCAATTATAAGGGGATTGGGGTGGGAGGAACAGGTCTTATGCTGCTGGAGATGTATCTGGAGTGCTTCCTGGGTTTATTCTTGCGGTTTTTAACACTTAGGTGGGTCTGCAGTTGCAAACAAAAATACACTAAAAGTTAAAAAAAAAAAAAAAAGAAAAAACCGACTGCTCTAAGCNAAAGGTAAAAAAAAAAAAAAAAAGTAAAAACCTGCAGATATAGCATCACTTCATTAAACGAAATAGAAAAAAGGCTTTAATTCTCTTTGGCAGTATTGTTTGTACTTGTTAAATCTTACCAGCTCACAAGGCAATGACAGTTTTAATTCTATCAAAATGTTCTAGTGTTTATGCTCACAAAAAGTAGCCACCGGTGTAAATTAAGCCTTAACTCTATCAAAGTAATTAATACCAGGCCAGAGGGAGACTGAAATTTTGTAATAAAAATAAGCCAAAAGTATTAAGGTTCTTAGGGGAAATAGAATAGTACTAGGATGAACTAGAATGAAATATTGCTAGAATAAACCTAGAATGGCATTAATTAACCTGAAGATTAACTTAGCCCATTTAAATATGTTTTGCTAGTTGGACTCTGATCCTTCGAGTCTCACATGGAGATTGACTTTTCCATGGGGTCTCATTAGGGTAGGTGTTACTCAGTGTGAGTAAAGGTGAGGGAAACAGTTGTGTTGTGAGTAGCTGGTCACATTTAGGCAGTATACGCAGTGGGGGTTTTTTTGGATGCATTTGGTTTGTAAGTTGTTGGACAACTTTGTGAGTTCAAGTTATTTTGCCATTTACATAGGAAAGGTGAGAAGGAAAGAGTGTTAAATTTCTAAAGTGAGTTTTTGATACGTAAGTAGGTAATATTTTAATATTTCTGGTAACTTCCATTAAACTGCATCCATAGCCTTTCCACATCCCATACCTTCTGGGGTCAGAGGAAAGAGCAAGACCCTGATGTTTCTGATCACAAAAGCTCCTGTCTTCTGATTCAGGGTAAAAGAGTCCACAGAAGCTGTGTGATTGCTAATAACTGAGGTCAGGCTGCCTGTTTGAGTCAGGAAGAGATGATGCATATGGAACTGGCTGGTTGCAAGCTTTTAAGGGAAAGCTGGACTGTGACAACTTCTGCTGAGCTGGAACAGAAAGAATATGGGAAGATGTAGACTGTGGGTGCCTGCATTGGCAGCCTCACCTCCTGGAAACGATTCCCAGGCTCCCATTAAGACAGGATGAGTATCACCCTTACCAGAGGATGCAGCTGTGCTCTGTTCTGATGTCTCCAAACGTTCAGCTTGGAGCAGAGGGAATTTGGCTGAAGTAGATGAAACTACGCAAGGTATGAATTGGGCCTGGACCGGTGAAAGAAAGGTAGCAATTAGGTGGATTTTTGAGTAAAATAACTTTATTCAGCTCAGTTTCATCCAGAATATCTGCTTGTCTTTGCATAAGTGCAGTTTTCAGCTTGCCCTTGGTATTGGATCAAGATCTCAAATGAGTTAAGGATATGTTTTCCTTCTGGTCTTAAAAGATTCAAGACTGAGCACCACCAAACAAGGTGAAAGCAATGCTTTCTACACTGAACATTGTAGCCAATGTTAAGTCTTCAAGGTAGATTCTTCAATTATTTGTTATGCAAATACAAACTGTTGCTGATACTTTGAAAGGAGAATTTTCATTATTAAGTTTTTGCAGTCAGCAATCTTCAGGTACTAGACAATGAATGAGAGCTGACATTTGCCTTGTGAGACATTGAACATACTGAAAAGGTAAAACACACAAAATACATCAAAACAGCCATGATGACACCAAAGGCTGTCTTTGGAACATCTGCATTTTAAGAAGTGCAGCAACTAATGAACGGGAGATTTGCAAGCATTTAGCCATTTAAAAAAGATGTATCCTTTATATACACAAATGTATATATATTTGTATCTGGTTGAGTGATTAGGTTTATATAAACATACATATGTCAGTCTCGAACTGCATGTGAGATTGTTTACCGCACACATTAGACATACATCTTTAAAAGAAAATGTATGTAACCAAGACAAAAGTTAATTACCTTTGCTCTATCCAAGTCTCTGCCCTTTACCTGCTGAGAAAGAGGGTGAGAGAAAATGATTTAATACAGACGAGAGAAAGTGCTATTAATGTTCTTAAAGAAGGAAGCAGTGTCTGTCCCTGTTTTAACTGCTTTGTGGATGTCCAGATGTAACGCAGCAGCAGAACTCTGGGTGATTGTACATGCTGCCTACGGCGCAACAGTGAGGTAGAGCAGGGTAAAGGAGGTATAGTTTTAGCAGCCCCTGACAGTGCAGGTAGAGAAATAGGGCTCTATTATAATGATTTCCCATGGAGATGAGTGCCAATCAGGAGGAAAAAAGAACCTCTGAAGGTCATCACCAAGGAAGATGACATACTATACTTTTTCTGGCATCCAAGTTCGATCACAGCGCTCAAGAAAATAGCAGGAAGATCTGTGTACTGGGCACACACACCTATGTGCTTTGGTTTGCTGTGTACTACATAATAATACCTGGGGTTTTCAGCACCTGGGGTTATAATGGGTTCTCTTTGGACAGGCAGAGCGGAGGAAGATGAGATGTTTGGGTCATGTCTTGCAGAGAGAGGGTGAGAGCCTGAAGATGGTGATTCTGCAAGATTGAATAACACAAACATAACTATAGGGTGGGAGGGCTGCTGTGGCAGTTGGAACATCCCTGATGGGTACTTGCAGGTTAACCAGACAATGAAGAGACTTAGGGAACACTTACCATTACGCCATTAGCAGTGCTACATTGTGTAATTGAGACCTTTACATCATTGCTTAGTTTGTACTTCAAAGTTTTTACCCAGGTTTCCATCTGCCTTTTCATTTTCTAGTTCCATAAAATATTATTTAATGATATTATGCTTGCATTTTTAACACAATGCCTTTGTGTGTGATAGTCAGATTTTTTTTCACTTCCAAGTTACGTGGCTTTTAAATCTGTTTGTCTTAATTGTTCTTTAAATTATTGTGCACCTTACAGAGAACTCTGTTTAAAAAAAACCCTGGTATTATCCTTAACTCCAGAAATATATAAAGAGCACTAGTCTCTAGCACTGATTATGTCATAAATTCTGTCTCTCTTCAGGCTGTCTATTCCTCCTCTAATGATTCTGATTTTTAACCAGTTAGCAAAATACAGTTATATCCTTGTTAAAATAAACAGACTTCAATGGGCTACTGAATTCATACATATTTTAGAAACATAAAACCTGTGTTCATAAAGGCACTTTAAGGAGAATACATCAACATATTATATAAATTATTTTCTCACTTCTTTGCATCATCTCCCCCCCATCCTGATACAAATCATAGGTAGCAACTAATCTGGAAAGCAAAGTTGAATAGAAGAGAAGGGAAAGGAAAGGTACCGTTTTCCTTCTTGTCTAGAAAAAGCTTCGTACAGTGTTAATGAAAGACAGTTTCATCTGGGGAAGAAATGCTAATGTGAAATTTTCTCTTTCCCTCAGCACAGTCATACATTAGAGATATTTGTAGCAGTAGAGATGCAGACTGCAATAGGTGGATGGATATTTACCCAAGAAAATTTGAGCCATGCCCTTTCATTTTCAGAGAGCTGCTACCTAATCTCAGTGTAGCATCAAGACAAAGGACACATCATTCCGTTTGCGCCTGCCCTGCAAAAAAAAAAACGAGGGGGGGACTTGTGGGGAGAGAAAAAACCTACAACACTCTCTGAATGCTATTAGAATAATGGTCTGGGGGGAAAAAAAAAAAAGATAAAATACAAATTTCACTCCGATCTGGGCTGGATTACTTCCCCATGCCCCTGCCTTTATTGGGCGATTTGGAGTTTCATTAGAATTCAGAATTCCTGCAGAAAGAAAAACCACAGTGGCACAGACTTCTCTTTCAAGGGGATTGCAGGCTGACCCATCAAAATGAAAAGGCTCAATGTTTTGCTGACAGGTCCCTGAGCAGGCCTGAGTGACAGCTTCATTTCAGCACTTCTCAGATGAGATTTGAACTGGGGGGTGGAGGAGGTAGTAGGAGAGAGACTTTGTTCCCTAAAAAGTGTCAGTGTCAAACTCTGCAGTTCAAGTTCTAGTGTCTGAGGTACAAAACAGAGTCAGAAATCATCTTCTACTTGCCTGCTTCCCAATTTATTATTAATGTCTCTCCAATATTAGCGCACGTGAAGCTTCATTTAAACCTTGGAGTTCATGTCGAGTGTGCGTTGTTCCCTTTATTGGAAATAAAAAAAGGTAGAAGGAGATGGATTAAAGTACAGTGAACTGTTGTATGATGTCTGCATCAAAGATTACTTAGTGGCAGTTTTCTGTTGTGATAATCAAAACAACAGTGAGAGCTCGATCCTGCCTCTTGTCTGTGGGAATACCAAGTTTTTTCTTGTAAATGTACCTGTGTCTTTCTGCCTGCAAAATAAATTTGGATAGAAAAATACCTGAAGTATTTCTCAGTTTAAAGTTCAGTAGCAGCTTTGTGTCTACTTCACAATATCCTAAATGAGCAACTTTTTATTGTTTATCTCAATAGAAAAAAATGGTGAAAACTTGGCAAAACTATCCCTGCCATCCAGGCAAGGGGAACCAGAGCAGCATCTCAGCCTCCTCGTATTAGGGAAGTAAAATTCATTCACTTTCTACTTGTTCCCTTAGTAAAGGTTGATTTGGTATCTGCAGGGCCATTAGCAAATTGTTTTGCCTAAAAGTTTATTTAAATTTCTAGGTATCAGTTACTGGTATTCACAGCTTTTATGAATCATCTTCCTTTTCCTCCTGTCTTGTGCATATTGATGCATACCTTAGTGTGAGAAGAAAATCCAGCTGGTGGAGTTTGCTTTTAGGAGCCATCAAAAAAAAGTTAACCTATTTTTTCAGATAATATTTGAAATTAGGTTTCAAAATGCAGATCTTCAATGTAATGTTGATCCTTATACCTTATTCCTATACCTTAGAAGTCACTTCATCAGTAAGTGTATCAAAAAAAGATATTATTCCATAGTACAAGGCTGTTCTTCAGAATCAAACAGAATTTTATGTATTACATTCACTTTGGAACAAATTCCTCTCTAATTTGTATTGATGGAAAGCTGTAGTAACTTCAGCAAAAGTACAGGCTTTACCATCTAGGCAGAAAAAATTTTGGGCTAAGAGAGAAGCATATTAAGCTCTAATTCTCACGTGCATATGATGAACAGGGCTGCATTAGGGTTGTCGGACTGTGTTTCTGTTGAATACAACAGCCAATAATGGCATAAAAACCATGTAAATGATCAGAGTGTATCTTAGGACCATCCCATCTTGTAAACTTTTGCTAATTGTTCATGGTTTTCTTTTCTTTAAAGACATGTCTGCATTTGAAAACTCAGAGCAAAGACTTTAGAACTGCAGAGCCTCCCAAAACAAAGTTTACATTTTTTCCTGCTTTTACATTTTAAGAAATCTTACTGTCTTTAGGTTGAGCATGGAGCAAAAATGCTCAAAACAAGCCTCTTTGTGTAAAAGGCAAGTGTCTATTATGGAGAAGGAAATAACACTTCTGTCTGATCCTACGGAAGCCCTGCATTATATTTATTTGATACTGTGTTTTTATAATCAAGTTTTTGTGTCATGTGAACCTCGGGGGCCAATTTCAGTCCTGACACCAAAGGGTCTATCAGCCTCAACGCTTACTTATCCCAGGGAAGAATTTGGTTTTAGACAGTTAAAAGGATCAACTCAGCAATATCTTAGAGATTGAATATGCAATGAAAAAAATGTTCAACAGAGAGGTACAAATTCTCTTTTTGAAATCAGTGTGTGAGTTCAATGGACTTTGTAATAGCAGTAGGAGATGGGAATGGGAAAGGGCACATTAAAAAAATTCCTTAAAATATAAAATTATATAATGCCATTTGTGAGAACCTACATTGATACTCCAAGATAGTTTTCGACCACTGGGGGTAGAAACAGGATACTAAGGACAGTAAGGCACATGCTTAGAGAAACACAGAGTTAGAAGAGGAATATACAATCTAAATTTTAAGACAAACAGATCAAATCCAGTTAAGGTAAGGCATGTACTGCTTAATGGAGAAATGTGTTACTTAGATCTTGTAAAGCCAGAATGGACAAAATATTAGTAAATTACACTAGGAAAAAATCCTCTGCTGATTTAATTGACCTTCATGTCCTTTGCATAACTACAGAAAAAGTACCAATATCAGATATGAGCAGCCACAGAAGCTGCAGTCTGTGCATGGGGATTTGTCAGGACTCAGCCTGTGGGTCGGTGGCAAGGCTGGGTGAGCTGAACCTGCTGCCAGTTCAAGGTGCTGCCAAAATCGCTGGTTTGTTCAAGCTTTGTGTTGAGAAACTTGCGCTCTGTTGACTTTTTCTTGCTCCCTGTGTTGGTAAAAGCTGGGAAGTGCTGCCCAAAGTTGTGTGCTGTGTCTTTTGAGCACCTGCCTGAGCTAATGAGGGAGCGAGGGCAGGAGAGGACTTGGCACTGCATGTCCCACGCCTGAACATCCATCCCCCTGTTTGCTTTTCCACTCTCCCTCCAAACTTGCTCTGCTCTTCCACGCTCTCATTGAAACTGGTTTGGGTAGGTCTTGTGTGCTAAAGGGGAGTTTGGAGCAGTCAGGTGGGCAGAGTTGAAGGAGATCCCTGCGAGCTGTGCTCCCAACTCATCCTCGTCAGTAATGCCAGGTCACAGAGGTGGCTGCAGGGACAAACAGGTCGGTCCTGGGTTTGGCTGGGTCTGGTCTGCTTTACTCCTTTATGCAGCCCTCCCAGTTTCAACAGGGAGATGCCCGAGGAAGGTAAGTCAGAGAGGCTTAAAAATGTGTGTGCTGTAATGTATTACCTGGTTTATTTTTAGATCAATCTAGCTGCACTGTGCTTTTATCAGTGAAACTGTAGATGCAGAGTCTGTCAAGGGAAAGGGGGGTCTTTTTTGGGATTTTTGAGGATTGAAGATACTAAATCACCTCAGGTGTTACAAGTATTGCATAAAGAGCTTCCAGAAGAGAGCAGATAGGATGAGAGACTTTTGTAGAGAAGTTGCTTAGAGAAAGATACTTTTGTAATTATGGAGGTTGAAATCAGCAGCATGCTATTAAAAAGGTTGAATAAAAACATTTACCTGGACACTGACTCTTCATATGAATAAGCTGTGCAGACATTTAGGCCTCAATATCAGCCTGACAAATAAGCAGAGGGGCTTTTCCTTAAGCATGGGAAGTAGTACTTTTTGCAACACAACTATTTTCCACAAACAGAACTATTAAAAGTATTGAACTTCTAGTTTCTCATGAACATCTGACATCCTGACCCATCTCATGCTTTCCTTGTGGCACTTTTCAGCAAGGAACTATCATCTCATGTTGGCATCTTTCAGCGTGATGTAACCCAAGAACAAAAATCTCCATCCAGTTTTACCACGTCATCAATTTTGCTGACACTCCATTGTTCATAAAGCACCAAAATGCAACTCTTGCTTTCAAACTCTTTCCCTGAGTTCAGCACGATAATGAATGTGAAGGGTTTGCATGGAGGTGGCAAAACTTTTTTTATTCCCCCCCCCCCCCTTTTTTTTTTCTCCAGGTTCACACCAGATAGGCATTTTTTACAGCCTGAAAGGGGATGTTTTCTTTTGTTAATAGCTTACAATCAGATGAAAGGACTCATCACTCTATTTTAGTGCTCCACCACATGGCGTGTATCTTTTATAAATTACAGGCTGGCGTTGTGTGCACTGGGGGAGAGAAAGGTTGGTTTTCTTGCTGTGAGCCATCCTGCCTAATTGTCGTATGCAAATAAAAGCAATTATAAGGCTTTTAGGGTGAAGGGATGACAGCTGAGTTTGGCAGTTGAGGAGGCCTCACCCACCTTGTTGTCATAGCAACAGGGAGGAAAAGGACAAAATGGTGTGTATACAGTGGAAACATTTATTTTGGTTAAAGAATTAAAAATACATATACCGCTGTTAGCATGCAACATCAATATGTGTAATGAATGGGTTTGTTTAAAACATTAGAGAAATTAAACTGTATTTATTCCTTGGCCCTTTAAATGATCCTTGTCATCTAACTACCATTTACAAACCATCACTTGTGATTTTATCTGCTACTTTTAAAGTTATGAACAGATCATAACAATCCAGTCAATAATTAGGAGATTACAAGTTTCTGTGTTTTAGTGCATCTATTTCAACGTTTCCAGACCCGGAGCTGCATGAAGGAGAGGGACATTCAGTAGTGTGTCCGTGAAGGGGAAACAGTGAAAAATAATAACCTATTAGCAGTCCATAAAGTTCAATATAAAATATGTTTGTGCTAAAGTGTTAAACAAGTAGAACAAATAGCGTGCTAGTAGCATACAAAATTAAAACGAGTCACAAATGGATATTTTCTATGGCAATTTATTTCACAATTACTCTTGTGGAAGCTTTCATGAATTAAATATGAGTTCTATCTTGAAATTAGGTGTTATAAGGCTAAATTACAAGAGGCAGCCAGTAATTGAGGTGGCTGAAACACGGGGTCTAGTGAACTAATCTCTCGCTGTGCCACGTGGCTGTCCCCTCGCCAATGGGAAACCTCCCCGTGACAAAAACAGAGGCAGCTGAGAAAAATTGATTTCTCATCTGAGCCATATTTGATAGCTTTTGAAATCGAAAATTGAAATTAACTAACCTAAGCCCCATTGTAACAAAAGAGCAAATTAAATATGCAACATGGCTTCCTATTGGCAGCAAGAGGGCCTGCCAAGGTAAATTTGTAAATAGAGTTTAAGATGCAGTCCTCCCCCCTCCTCTTTTTCCTTTCTCTCAGTGCAAAAAGTATAAGTCTGCAATAGCTTAATAAATTATTTATTAAAAAAAAAAAAATCATCAGCTGCAAATGGCCACTGTGGTTAAGGTCTTCTATGGAGAAAATCATTGCATTAGAAGAGCTCATTGAATGAAGCAGAATTAAAATTATCCACAGTCATCCCTGAGATGGAAGAAACTGTACATGAAGACACTATTTTCTTCAGAAGAAAAGTTTTATGAATGGAAGTTTACCAAGAAAAAGCAAAAAAACCATCCCAGACCAGTCATTAGACTTTACAGATAGCTAGGGCTCAGATACACATTTTTATTCTTGCTTTTCATTGACCCCAAACAATAATGGCATGAAGGCTATTTGAGCTTGGTGGAGTATCCACATGCTTGCCTTTTGTCTTGCTTTTACACATCCTAAGATGTTACAAAGGATTCTGACAGTGAATGCTAATGATTCAAAAGGTGCTTCTGCAGAGCTGTGGATTTATAGTGGGATTCCCTGAAATGAAGGCAGCCAACAAAAATCAGTGATGCCATGCTCTAAATACTGTTTTCTGTCCTTTTAAAAGGAGGAGGGGGGGATAGAAACAAACACAGCCAAGACATCAGCCCTCAGCATTCCTCTCTTACGGGGTTTCTGCTTTTCTCTGCCCAGATTTGCATGGGAAAACAAATGATTTCATTCCAATAATTGAGCAGAAGCGTGTATAAAGATATAGAGCCAGATTCCTGTCTGCATAAATCAGGATAGCTTCTTTAACTTCAGAGGATTTATGCTACTCTATATCATCTGAAGATCTATCTCATGAAATTGTTCCACTTTCCTGCCGAGGCTGTTCAGAGCTGAACTGTATAAAATCTAGTGACAACTGTAATGGAGGATATTACACTTAGCCTCTCTGTCATCCCAGGGATCTTGTAAAATCATTTTCTGTTCTAATTTATTACTTTTAGTGTCAATCAGCTGCTGACAAGCTGAGTAACATCATTAGGCATTGAGTTCATCTACTCAGCACTTTTTAAATGCAGTTTAAGTAGTTGTCTCATTATGTGTAGTAGGACAGAAAGTCAAGGTTCAAGGAGTTTTCCTTTTTGGCAGAGATATTGTTGAAGCCTCTACTATTATCTTTGAAGGAAAAAACTCCACAAGAAAATAGCACATTTTTGTTTCTAAGTATTTGGAAAAAAAGAAAAGAAGGCAGCGAAATGCAGTAAAACTCACTGTAGAAACTTAGGTGATGATTTCCCACTGCTTTACTTCGTATTTACCTCAGATGCACGAGCTGAAAGGTGTGAGGATGGAAAGAGTCAGTGATGAATCGGGGATTTGGTATAGTGGAGCTGATGGCTTCCAGCCATGAACTAATAAGTGGTTGGGGTTCATCTCCTTATGCGAGCCTGCCATTGCTGTGCTGAGAATACAATGGGTGGAAATAAACCATGCACCAATCCTGTAATAGAAAACACTGATTTCACCAGCCCTGAGTGGAGCATAATTTTACTTAACTCTGTTACACATCACAGGTATCTCCACAGCACTGACTGTGGCAAGGTAAGAGTCAAACTGCTGCAAGTTTGTTCAGAATAATTTTCAGAGCTGTTTTTAAAATAAAATCTGAGTATCAAAATGTCAGGGCAGACAGCAAAAGCCCTCCAGTTTCATCCCCTGCTAGAAACCTGAGGGTTTGACTCTGGGCTGGAACCCAAAGAGGGGCCTCATGGCTGTCCCTCAGAAGCTCCCTCATCCCCTTCCCAGCAGCAGTCCATGTCAGAAGATAATGTTCCCATGTCAGTCTTGTGTTTCTGCTCCATCTGAATACAGCTCTTCTGACTGTGTCCAGATAAGTTTGTCTTAAAAAGTCCCAAAGCTGCTGCGATGTGGTGGTTCAAGGACAGTTAAGAGTGATGGTCCTTCTTGGGAAGCCCCAGCTAACGGGTGTAGCATGAAGCTGAAAGGAAGAAATACAGTGCTGGGCTGGGTGGTGACCATGTGATTTTCCTCTCTGTAGCAGGCAGGGTGTGGCCATTTTGTGCCTATTTCTTGTATAGTTCTATGTTGTTTGATT
Source organism: Picathartes gymnocephalus (assembly GCA_013390045.1). Taxonomy (NCBI): domain Eukaryota; kingdom Metazoa; phylum Chordata; class Aves; order Passeriformes; family Picathartidae; genus Picathartes; species Picathartes gymnocephalus. Next base: position 152,722 of record WEKY01050565.1, read on the forward strand.
AGGTAGACGAAGTAATCCTCCTTTTGCGGTGGAATGGAGTTTACCAAAATTTAAGTCAGGCTAATTTCAGCCTGGAACAAGTGGCTAAACTGGTGGGAGGAGGTCAGGAGGGGACAGCTTTTCTAGTGTGAATGACTACTTAGGATTCTACTGTCTAATTTCCTTACAAGTCAGGGGAAGAAGAGCAAGTTATGTCATGTAGAAATAGCATAGAGAAAGGATACTGCATGTTTTCTACAGGATGCTGACAATGTGCTCCTTTGATGGAGTAGTGGAAAATATTTTATAAGTGGTTTGTCCTGTTCATGCTGAATTGATTATTTCATCAGGGAAGCTAAGAATTCCATTGTGTCTTAGTGTGGCTGAAACTTTTTCTAAATGCATGTTCTTTTATAAATAAAAATAAATACAAAATGTTTTTTACCAGTCCTACCTAAAACTTCTGGACTACAGTAATTCCTATTTAATAATGGTATCAAATATGTGTGGTATAATGTTCCTGTTAAACAGAAGCAAAGAAGGTAATATGAAATAGCAAATATGTTGAAAAGCATTCCCAGTTCAAAGAAAATTATTGTTGGTTTAAAGTCCAGGCTCCCTCCCCTTGGTAAACTGCCTTATACGACATTCTGTACATTTTAGATGTAGTTACCAAAACTAGTGGCTTTCATGGTATCCATCCAACAGGATATTGTAGTCAGAGTGCCAGTAATTCTGGGAAGCATCAAAAAAATGTTTTAGAGGCTGTTTAGTCAGAAGAAAATCACAGCAGAGGCAAATCTGAACTGTTAGAGCAAAAGGAAAAATTCCTGCCGAACTGTAGAACAAATTCTACAAATAATTGCACCTACTGGACAAGTTAGATAAGGATGCAGTACACATTTTAAAATAGTGATCTTGAGACTGCATATGTAGCTGTAGAGTGTATACGGGTGCATCTTGCTTTATGTAGTATCTTTGTATTACATGTGAATGGTTCACTTTGAGTTTACCTTTAAAGATAATCCTTTTTTAAAAAAAAATATTTTATTTTATTAGGCCAATTATCAGAATTAGGAGAATATTAATATATAGCACTGGGTATTGTGGAAGGATAACTTTCTGCATCCAGCAGTGTAATTCTCTTAATAGGCACAAATCCTATAGGGACCCCAATATTCAGGTTGCATTGTAAACTCCTAAATTAGGCTTCAGACTAGAATATATTTAAACATATTTAATGTGAATTATTTGGCTCATATGTGTACGTCAAGGTAAGCAAATGAGAATGGGGGGAATCTCAATTTTTCAACCCAGTTGCTTCAAATTGAGTCATAGCTTTGTGCTTTATATAGCAACAAGGCCCTGATTAAGCACTTAAGCATGTGCTTAAGGTTAAGCATGTGATTAAGTGCTTTGCTGACCTAGGGCTTAAGTACCCTGTAAAGCATTGGAAAAATGAATAAATCAAATTTAGGTCAGATCCAGCCCTGTGCCACACACCTATGGTGAGAGCAGAGCAGGAGGGAGGAAGCTCTGCCCGCAGCGGCTGCAACCAGCAGGGCAGGAGCGCAGGCTGACACTGCGGGGAGCGGGAGCAGGCGGCGGTGACAGCCCCTGCCCGGGAGGGCTCGGCCGGGCCCCGGGCTGGCTGTCACACCCTCGGCTGCGGCAGCCCAGGGCCAGCGTTGTGCTCCTTGCAGAGCAGGGTTTGTTCGGGTGCTGCGCGTCCTGCCCCGACCCGGTGGCCCTGGCCCCGCAAGGACGCTGCTCCGTGCTGCTCCTCTGTCCCTGCTCTCCTCCTTACCTGGCAGCCCGGGGGGGAGATGCTGCAGGGCTCAGGAATCCTTCTGGGGACAAACAGCAGGGACATCTCGCTTGGCCTCGTGTGGAGTTTGGATATCCAGTTTAGATGCTGGTGCTGGGGATCTCTGCCCGTGGGACAGCCCCACCTCCCACAGGGATGCACCAAACGCCTGCCTTCGTGTCTGGTTGCAGCAAAGGCTGATGGTGAGAATTGGAAACACTTGGGAAACGGGGACCGTATTGATGGAAAATGGACAGGCATTAAAAAAATAAAGGGGTTCTCTGTGGATGAGCATTCCCAGAAATGCTGGGCATTTTTTTGAAGCTGCCTAGTCTTCTGTGATCTGGCATTGAAAACTGCAATGCAAAAGATATTTTGACTTTGTTATTTTCTTGGTCAAAACAAGCCACTGCACAATGTGCTTGAAAAAAATTTGTGAATTCCCACAAAACCTGTTTTGGCAGTTACAGCATTCAGTGTGCTCGAGAAGGGTAAAGCAAAGAGATCTATAGATCTGTCCAAAAAGATGAGGACAAAGTGAAATTTAAGGGACACAGATCAAGTATGCATCCTTAAAGGAGAAAAAAGAATCTAAAACCATTCATAGTTCCTACTAAGATTGGTATTGTGCCACTTAAAACATTGTGATTCTCTCTTCTTTCTTATCCCTGTCTAAAATCTGGCTTTTCTCTGGAAGGGAAAAGAATAAAAAAGTCTTTCAAACTCTGTAACTTCCACATAGTGGGAAAGAGGAGCACATCGTGTGCTGTCACTGCAGAGTTATCCTCTCCAGTACCACCTACAGTGGAAGTCTAGCTGCAGGCTAGAGTTATACAATATCACAGAGAGAGATTAAGCATTACATTTATTGTGGTTGCTGGAAGGGAATATTATTGCTGTTTCAGTGGAGAGATTTATAGCAATACTTAATGAATGCTACTAGTTTTCTTATCAGTTGGTAACCATACACATGTGCATGTGGGAATACTGCATTAAGGCTTTATAGAAACCTCGGAAAAAGTTGCATATTAGTGTTTGTGGCAGGTTTGGCAGCATAGTGGAACTGTGGTAGTATAATGGCATGGTGTTGTTAGGTTGGGCATATGATGTTGGATAGAATACAGGCAAAATTTGCCTGATTGGTTATAGGCATTTTCCAAACGAAGAAATTCTTTGTCATTTATCCTTGGGAATGTGCAGAGTGTTATAGTTATCAGTCTCAGTCTATTTTTGTGAAAATATCATAGGTCAGTAACAGTTCAGAAACTAAATGCAAATTAAAAAAAAATACAAAGCTTTTAATGACATTTTCCATTTTAGCTCTATTTAAATCAGAGTTATATGTGAGTCATCAGCAAAATAGGAACTATTAAGATGGATCAGAAAGATGTGAAACTTAGGAGTTCCTGGGGAAAAAAAATTCAAATTTTATTGTAATCAAGCTGATCTGCTGCTGCTGCCACCTATTCCTGGTTTTTATGTTGTAGAGAGCCCTAATGAGAAGCCAAAAGGTAGCAGTTAGTGCAGAGAATTGACATTTCCCTCTCCAGAATCTTCACTTAGAAGCACTAAAGACTGAGCATTCCAGTAAATCTGTGAGGAAAAAAAAAAAATCTTATTTAAATTCTTTTAGATATAACATTTATTCTGCCCTCTGACTGGGTGCATTAATATTCTATGATCATGCATAGATAGCTGCATGGTAAATACATATTTGTACATTGAGCTGAAGTGAAGTTTTCATTAAGCTGATCACAGGCAAATTATTAGGCTTAGAAGCCGCTTTTTATGTCTCAGAGCAACATCTCTAAGTTCATGACTGGTATCAAGAGTCATTCACTTGAATGCTTGTAGGTGCAGCTTTTTTCCCTTCAGGAAGAGAGATTTATTACAAGATCCTGCTATTGAAACCTTAGTCAAGATTAGGTGTAAAGACAACACAGAATAGGTAAATAGCATTTCTGGTACTCGCCATCAAAGGATGTGATAGAGTATTCTCAGATGGAACAGACAGCTCTCATATTGCATATTAGTGGAGTTAAAGATATATGAGGTATTGAAAATATTCATGCCTCTGCAGTGATGGAGAGGAGGCAGAAGCTTTTGGCTTGGATGTTTTAGATAATTAAGAGCAACAAAAGATTATGCTGGAAGCAGATTTGCTGCAGATAGGTAGTACATTCTTACTAGAAAAATGGGATATCTTCTGTAGTGGTCTGATGGCCCTTTTTCTTCTCTCTTTTAAAAGGAAAGAGCACTTCTATCTTCTAAATGAATTGTAGGATGCATAATCAGACTCATGGCAAGTAATGAAAGGACTTTTCCTCCTCTAATAATATTCCTTCTAGAATTTATCAGTATTTTGCAACAGTACTTGCAGTCTGAGATCACTATTACATAGATATATTCCAAAATTCGGATAAAAGAAATCTACTGTATCATGGAATTATTAAAGAGAATGTGAGTGTATAAATTAATTTGACTAGTGTTGAATAAAAGCACCTCATTTTATTGAACTTCCATCACCTTTTCCTAAATGGTAGTGAAGTGGTAATTAAGAAAGGCTAATTATACATTATTGTAAAATGTACATTTGTTATGAATTTTGTGATGTGAATGCTTTATTTTTTCTGTCTGCAGATTTTTGCATAACTCTCTGCTCTGACTTACCTTTGGGGATAAAAGGCTGGAGCTTGATGCTGAAGGCATCTACAAATGGGGATTATAAAAACTGCTTCCATAAATTGTAGACTCTTCTCTCTCCTTGGATATATTTCTTCTCCTGGAAACTGTTCACAGCCGTGTCCCAGAGCGAAGCTTCCTGGCTGTGCTTTGTGGTCCTTTATTGGTCTGTGGGGCCACAACCTGCAGTTGTTGCACCAAGTGTAGAGGTCCCCAGGAATGATGGGATCTTGCGGGGTGACAGCATTAGTGCCTCTCTCAGGGTAGAGGACCCAGAGCAGCAAAGACATCCTCTGGCATAGGAAAAATCCCTTTTTTTTTTTTTTTCTCCAAAATCTGCATGGAAAGCTCCAAGAAATGTTGAGGACTGGAAGTTCCCAACTGGGCAAAACCAACTCAACACAGTACAGACCCAGAAATATGATAAGCTTCTGTTTGCTTTAAAATAATAGAGTGAAAATAAACTAAAATCCCAAACTGACATGCTGCAGGGTCTCCTGCACCTATAGATGTCTTCAGTCTCCACTCAAGGATGGGCTGAGATACTTTCAGAAGTTTGCAGGCAGTCTGAGTGATGAGGCCAGGACATTGCTACCTCTTGGTGACTGTGATCACTCACAGCTGCTTCACCTTGGGCTATGTTGCACACCTGCCCTTAAAGGAGTTCACGTGAGTGGCTATTACTGATCTATTAATGGAAGAATTACCAATGTTTTTCCTGAGAAAATTCTCAGGAAGTGCCATTTCAGACCTAGAATCTATGAAATAGACAGAAGATGAGTTAGACACAATTTTAAAGTTGTAGTTAAGATAGGTAGCCCAGCTCTTTATATGATCAGTTGTTTAAGCACAGATAGAAAATGTTGATGTAATTTAGAAAGAAACTAGACTTTATAACATTTCACACCATCTATACATAGGAAATGCAGACATATCTTTTAGTGTTTACTTACTAAAGATGCAAATTGTTTGTCTAAATAATAAAATATTTAAGGTTGGAATTCATCTTTTTAATTAAAATTTTCCCAAGGCAAGTAAGATTATTGCAGCACAGAGAGATTTGCTGATACTTGTGTAATGTGTTTTTTATAATGCTGATGGTGCCAGACAAAGTCAGTTATGTGCCACTCTTGTTGTCTGTTATTAATATTTTTGTATCAATGATGAGAAGAGCAGTAGCAATGATTGCAGTCGATGAGCCACAATAAATAGCAGCAAATGCATTCTAACCTCTGACTCTGTGACAAACAGCATGGGTACTATCTGCAGCTCTGGTTTTACTTTCAATGGCATCAAAGGGAAACTCAACAGCTTCAGAAAATAACTCTGGCACCATGGCTTAGATAAAATAAAATGCTTACCCACAGACATAAATTACCATGGGAATAAAAAGACTACACCAAAATGACATAGTTTCGTAATGCTCTTAAATCAAGAAATAGAGGACAGTGAGCACAGCTCCCAAATTGCAACAGTCACACTGCTTGATGAGTGGCTTTATTTTGGCACTAGCTAACCTAACAGGTTTCTTCAAGAAGTGGTACTCGATGGCATGCAGTCAGATTGTGTGAGGAAATTCAGCAGGATGACACTCCCATTTCATGAGAATTAATTCCCAGCACACATTAGAAAAGGCATTTTCACAGTCCTGACTGCAGCGTTGCACTGCAGGAACACGTGTTCCTGTGAACAGGATGCTTTGTTCGACTTTTACTGCCACTGAACTCATTGAATGTGAAGCTGCATGTAATTACTTTAAGGCATAGTAAATCCTGCTCACCTTACTAGTGATGGCACTCCAAGAGCTACTGTATTTGCAGTCAAAGCCAAGACAACATTGCACCAAGCTGCAAAGTCCTGGGCAAAGAATTTTGCAGGAGGAGGCACATACCTACATGTCTGTGTATTGTTGCTGCAGCAGCTGCATAATCATCCTCACTAGAGTTACTAATATTTTTATCTGTAAGTTCCTCATACTTTATTCTTACCTCACTTTATGGGATTTTTTTTTTTTGTCTAGCCTAGGGGGCTTGACAAGCTGACCTGACTGTTCTGGGACTGACAATATTCAGACCAAGCTCTGGTCACCAAGATGGTCATCACAGTTCAGACCATACTTTCACATGCATTGAAGAAAAGAGGGAGAAAACCCACTTCTGACTATATTATCCTGTGTTAATACATAATGACTGATGTTAATGAATCATGTTGGCCTCTAATGAAATCACTTCTTCATTACTGCAAGAGGAATGGGGCCAATTTCACTCTGGCGTGGATCCCGTTTGTGGCACCTGTAGTGATGGTTCAGTCTGGCTTCCCATGAGAATCTAAAATTTCAGCAGTTCTTTACTATGTTCAAATGCACTGAGACACGGATGAGCTATTAATGTATTACTGTTGCCATTTTTAAGTCTATTAGTTACCCACAGAACTTTTCAGTACATCATTTTTAAACTTCCATGTAAAATTCCTCGTGTGGAACAAGTTGGAGCTCACTGGTGCTGCAGTCTCAACTTGACCTACTCGAGGTTCTAAGAACCCAGTGGCTCAGAAGAGATTTCCATTACTGCACTGATAAGCCCCTCTGTATGTCCTATGTCATTTTAGGGGGTTTGCAATGTCTGATAGTCATACCCGACATAGAAATCAGTTTACTGCCCGAGTCACAGAAATAATGCTGGTTGCCAGACACACTTAAAAGGAAGTGACCACTGAACCTGGTTTTTCAGTCTTAAGAAGGTTTTTTTGGCAGGTTTTCAGTGCAACTTCCACAGACTGAGTCTTCACACAGAGGAACAAAAACCTCACGTTTGAGTTCATCTTGTGGACTTCTTTCAAGAAGTGAGGGGGTCTGGTACCATTTTTTTTTATCTCAAGGTGGAAAAAAAGACTTTTGATATTTTTATTCCTTCAAAAAACGATTTCAAAAGAAGAATAAGAAAGGACAAAAGCAGAAAAAAAAAAATAAACCTGGTATTCTTTTCTTTAGTGATAGAAGAGAATCCTGTTTTGACCACTGTGCTTGAAAAAAAGATCCTCCTCAAAACACTGGGGAAAAAAGTGGACATTTATTTTGAACTATAGAAAAACTAGTTTTCTTCTGGAAAGTTAAAAGCATTTACCTTTGGAAAGATACTTGTCAAAGTCTGTAGGGGGAAAAAAAAAGACAAAAGCCCATATCACTTAAAATTTTTTACTAGATCCTGAGATACAGGTGGTTTTTAGAAAGCATAGGTCAGGTGTGGGAGTATATGAAAACTCACCTTTGCACTCCTGTAATCTTAAGTCTCTTGTTCCAAGCTGGAAGATGGCTCTAACTTCTACCAACATCAAATAGCACCTGGACCATTCTGTCTGTGCCTGCTGCTCCCCACAGGCCATCTGTGATCTGCATACCACCCTTTGCAATTATTGATACGGTGAGTAATTACTTCTGATGTTAGACATAGCTCCAACTTTCCATTAAAAAGAGAAGACACAGATGAGGAGGTATCCTCTCTGGAATTCCTGGTGCCAGAAGTAGAAGTAACCTGGCAGTTCAAAAGGTGTCCAGATTGACACATGCTGCATTCAGACAAGAGACTTGACTTGTCCTCACTTCAGGTTCAGGACACTTTTTGTGAGAGTGCTTTTGGTCTAAAAGGCTGATGAAAAGAACCCGAGTGATCCACATCTCCTGGTGCTTGTAACTCCGTGCTGTGCTGGTCAGCAGAACACACCCTTCCAACAAACAAGGGAAAAATCACATCTTCATCTTTTGTGAGTAGGAATTGCTGATTTATTAATTTTCCTTCATAAACCTGGTGCTTGTGTGGAAATGTTTTATGTAAATGCACTTTATTGCACTGTGTTTTTCCTTGATTCTCTATAAGGCTGATTACTTGCTGTGTACATGAGTAGGTGTTTAAGCCAATCCTGAGCTTTTCCTTCATTGTGCAAGGCAGTTTAGAGAATCCCAGGCAGTATATACTCCTAAAATATGTGACCCACGCTGTCCAGAGATTTCAAACTTCATGAGTAATTTGTTTTAACAAGTGAGTGCCATAGGGGAAGATCACTCCCAAATCACATAGTGGAAGGTGGAGCCCAGAGGCTGCATTTACACTGCTATGCAGCACCAACCTGTAGATAAGAGGAAGAAAGGCCTGTCCATAATGGTTAGGTTTTGGAGTTTCCTCAGAGCTGTTCTTTGCAGTTCTGGCTCTTTAGGGCTGCACCAGCAGTTTCCCTCTAATTTGCGTGTCCTGCTATGATATTATGATCAACAAAACCCATAAGGCTACTGTTGTAAATTTTCCCAACACCATTGTCCACAAATATATATGGAATTATGGCACTATGAAATCCAGCTGGTATGCAAGAAAGTGAAAACCTTGGCTGAAAAGGAGGCTAAACATGAGGTGGTAGATCATGTCCACCTTCACTCTTGAGGTTCGCTGGCTCAGGCTACAGAATGTTTTGTCAGAAAAAGCGAGCGATTCACAGGTTATACAGAACTGAAGTCTGGCAGAAGAAAGTTCCCAAGCCTGAGACTAGCACAATAATATTTATACACAGGAAAACAAGGCTGAATCCCATGGATTCAATATGAACAGCATAACAAACAAACAAGTAGGCTGTCTCATGAAGTCAGTCTACTCTGGTTTTTAAATGGTTGAGGATTGTAAAGGTTCTAAAGAAAATCTATAGAGCTGCAGATAGAAGAGAAGCTATTTCTCTTCTGGTCAGGATATTTGCTTATATTTTAGCACAAAACTAACCTTAAGAAATTACCATACATGTGTCATGTTAAATATTTAAGGAAAGAGAGGCTGAAATTGCTGTTAACTGTCACTGGGAGAGAATGGTTTAATGTGTTTTGTAAATAACTGGGTAAAACAGGTTCTGCTCCAGCAGTCTTGGTTCTTCCAGGACAAAACTGGCCCAGTTCCTTAGCACCCAGAACTATGGGGTTGGAGGGGGTCATAGGAGTTTGGTTTTTACTCCTTTCATTAGTGATGTAGTTCATACTGCAGACTAACCTGGGGGTATTGCATGTAATAAATGAGCACTTACAATGGTGATTTAATTACACATAGCCCTTTCTACTCAGCTACACACCTCATTCCTTGGTCTTACGCTGACTCCAAAGGCAGAATTCATTATTTGATTGGTCGAGGTCCTGCTCTGGGCCCATTGCTTACTTAGCAGAATAGATGTGAGTTAAAAGGAGGATGAGGGGCTATTTCTATATGGGCTGGGTTTTTATTATTTTAAAATTTAAATAAGAGTCTGAATCACCATAATATAAAGAGACCAAAATCAAACAACCATGGTTCATTCCTGTGCTTTGATTTTTATACCCATGCATGTTTAAAAAAAAAGAAAACTAAACATGTGTGCTGCCTTTTAATAAAGATCATATTAAAAATTCAATAAATAGCAATATCTCTGATCTCTTAACAAAAGCATCTGGTGTACAGGAAATTAAATGAAAAAAAAACTTGTTAATCCTTTTTGATTTCTGTACATGGTAGCTGGAAGCAGAATTCTTTAACTCGCAGGATTCTCTTTTTGTCCTCCCTCTTTTACATTTCTTCTCTTTTTTTT
>WEKY01050565.1:162814-184237 GCA_013390045.1 Picathartes gymnocephalus
TTTTAATCTTCTCTAGCACAAACGTTGTCTGGGTAACCTCAGTGTAAATGCAGTCTGTTTCTCTGATACATTTAAAAAATAAATAATAAAAGAATAATAATAATACTAAAAAAAAAGAAAAAAAGCCATCGTGTCATTGTCTCATCCCTGTGGCCTTGCTGTGAGGGATCCGTCTCGAACCAGGTGATAACCTGATAGACTTTATCTTGTCTTTTCTGGGCCTCCCTGAAGCCTGCCAACACTTCGGCTGGCTGTTAGGCATTTTAAATATCCCCCATGAGCCCTAACCTTACCCCTTTTCTCTTCTTGTCATCTGGAATGTCTCAGAGCTGTCAGAGGCTTGTTGCTTATTGATGTTTCCGTGTGTTTTATGTCTTTTCTGAGATATGACAGCCCCTGACACAGTGCTGATTTCAATCAGTCGGCTTCTGGAGAGGCCTAAGATTTTGTCCTCGCGCAGTCCCAGCCGCCAGCGCACTTCAGAGGCCTCCATCTAATGAAAATGTTTCAGCAGGCGGAATAAAGGCCCGCTGCTCAACAAACAGCAGCTGATGAATTCACAAGACCAAAAAAAAAAAAAAAAAAGAAGAGGAGGAAACCTTCCCCCCCCAACCCCTCTGCCTTTGTTATAAGAAAAGCAAGAGGAGAGAGTGACCTCCCGAGCCAAAGGTTTTGACACTGAATCAAATCCCTTTAGGCCTGAACTGGCAGGCTGAGCCCGCCGTTGGATTACTTTATCACATCTTAGAGTGACGCTTGTATGTACCTCAGGACACCCTACGTGTAAAGAGTGGATATTTTACCCCCCTCGCTTATTAAGTCAAGTCTCGGTGTCTGGTGGGAAGGGAAGGTCTATCTGAGGGAGCACCAGGAGGGGAAGGAAGCACATCCTTACTGAAAGCGGGGAGGGAGATGATTTGCCTGGAGAGAAACCTCTTTGAAAGAAAGCAGGTCGTGGGCTTGGCTTGAAGTTGCTGTGGGGGAACGGATATTTTTATTCACGATCATCTGAAAAAGACAACAAGCTTTGAGGCAACGCAGAGCATTTGCTCTGTGGGTTTTGGTCGGGTCTTTTAGGCAGCATGGAGCCACCTGCCCACCCGGGCTGCTCCCAGCTGCTGTTTGTGCTGCCTCGGGTACCAGCGCTGCTCCTCATGGCTCCTTTCAGCACCTCTCACGGGGGAGCAGCGAAGGCAACACTCATCCTCCACCTCCACCTGGAGAAGCCTCTTGTAGGGTTCCCTTGCATCGTCCCAGGCAGCCCCATCCCTCTCGAGGCATTGTCTGAACCTAGATAGATCCCCTAATCCTCCGATTTCAGCTGAAATTAAGCTCCTGTGAGGCACCATTGCTATCCAGGCTCTGGTGCATGTGTCAGGAGTCGGCCCTGCTGCGCAAGGTGCTGCACAGGCGTCGCAGGAAAGCGCAGCAGCTGCAGCAACACCCGGAATCGCTAATGCCGATGCTGTGGTCACATCCTCCAGGATGTACCGTGTACAGCCCATGTTATGCACTTTATCTATGTAATGAAGCCCAGATTTTTTTTTTTTTATTTTTTTTATTTTTTTTATTTTTTTTATTTTTTTGGAAGGATTTTACCTATCTGAGCCTGAGCTGTGGGATTAGGTTCATCAGCAGGTGAGATGTCTCAAGGTTCATGTTTACTTCTTTATTTACGTGAGTTTGGTTGGATTTCTCGCTGTTTATTTTTGCATGGAGGAAAAACAATCTTTCCTTGTTCATCTAACTAACTAAATAAACACAGCCCACCCCACTTTTGAACAACATCAGTGAAATTCATATCTGCAGTGACTCAGATGGTTTTGTTAATAACAGAGAGAGCTCTCAGTGTAGCCTGATTCTGTCCTTCAGATGGGAGGCTTTAATCCCGAGTCTTATTTTTCACAGCATTCAGCTACTGGTTTTTGAGCAACAAATTACATCCATGCCTCCAAGCCAAACAAGGAGTGGAAATTTCTATTTAAAAAAATGTGGAAATAATACTGTCTATCTACCTACAGTACAATTCCATTTTTAAAGTGCTTTGATATTTTTAACAATATTAATATAATAACAGCAGCATGTGCCTATTGGATTAGTCTGTATTTTATAACTTGGTATCCAATTTCTCCCTTGTTTCCTGCAGGACTGTCACTATTAATTTCTACTCCCATTTTTTCCGTCAGTGTGAACATTGTCATTGGACTATTGTTTGTAAGTGATAAGCAGCCCCTAGTATTATTATTATTTCACTCCTGCTTGTTGAGCATCAACAAATCTACCAAAAATATTAAAAATTTGGTGGAAGGTTAACCCTCTCTTTGCCAGATGTTTCCCTTTTCTTCAGCTCAGAGGAGCATACTTGCTACTGTATTATCCAAGAATGAAAAAATAGGAAACCAGTAGAAAGGCAATCTGTCACAGGGGAAAAAAAAAAAAAATACCTCAGGGGGTAAAGAATGCCTTCACAGTATGGCTTTAAGGTTTTAATTTATATTGGTCCTGACTCATGACACAGGCAGAGCAAGCCCGGGCCTGGGAGTCAGGTCTCCCATTGACCCTTGCATAGACTGGTGGGGAGAGAGATGTCAGCTGAAAACTCCCAGGGATCACGGGGCTGCCAAGCGCTTTGGAAATGACTGCCAATTTGGCCTAGTCTCAGCTGAACACATGCCCAAGAGGGAGGGAATGCCAGTAATAAAGCAGTTTAGAGGGGAAAGATATTTCTTTTGAGCTCCCAAACCTTTCCAGCCTTTTTCTGTGACAATATGGTTTGCAGCGATGCGTGCTCCCCTAGACATACCTGCGTGCACACGTGTGTGCACTCAGTTCCAAAATCAGAAACAGTATGCAAAGTTATCCATGAGGTTGATGCCCTTTCTATGCAGCCAACCAACCCCTCTTTAATTTCAGAAGATAACAACAATAAAAGTGAATTAATCCCAAAACACATTAAAAACCCAAACTCAAATCCCTGCAGGCATTTAAGGTGCAGAACACGTGAATACCAAAGACAACAGCAAGCCCCATGCTATTAAATTTAGGTAAAAAATGTTCTGATTTTTCAGTGGTGGGAGACAGTGTAAAACTGCAAAAAGATACAACTTTGTTAATAAGTTGTAAATGATACAATTTTGTTAATAAGTTGTATCTTTGTGGACAATTTTTTTCCAAATTCAGGTAATGAGAGAGAATAAAGATTTCCTGGGTTTATTTTCCCCACTCTTGCCTATAAGATCTAAAAGTATAGAGCAGATGGGGTGCTCCTGTTCATGTGAGCTGTTGTAGAAGAAACATAATTTTAAACTTGGTTGTCCTGAAATCAGCTTTTCTTCTGTTTTATTATATTCCACTATAATGTTTCAAAGTTAAGAAAGGAGGAGGAAAAAAAAAAACTTCATTGAATTGACTAAAATATTAATTACTGTGCAGTTCATTCAAGCTTTTTTACTACTTGTTTTACTCAGGTTACTGCCACTGGAGTAAATGGTTTTGCTCATTTAAGTAAAGGCTGCAAAATGAGGCCTAATATGAAGATGTGGGAAAGAGAATAGTGAAAAGAAGGGGAGGCAAAAAACACCACCTGTATTATTCACGTCCCAGAACAGTGCACAAAGTGTGCCAGAGGTAAGAACTACTTGGTGCTTATAACATGACAGTTAAGAATACCTAGATGAAAAAAAAAAACCCACAACAAACAAAGCACTGCTTGGCAAGGACATTCATCTGCTGCAGCATCTGCCTCCAATATGCTTTATACTTGCATAGATGCATTTGGGACCTGAAAGGTAACAAGAATTTATCAAAGGATTAGCAAGCACTGATGCTGCCATTCACAACTGTTACAAATATAAATTGTCATAATCATATTACCCATCCCTCAGTTTAATTTTTGCCAGGATGTCTTTTGTCTGAAATGCCAAAATGTAATCTGGAGCTGGATGGATGCTGACACAGCTGAAATATTTTGCATTAGTCACTATGTAAAATGCTTCCAAAAGTATGGTGTTTGTTTTGTATATGTGACTGTGCTGGAATGGAAACTTAAGAAAGATGATAATATCTCCATCACTTCTTTCATTCCATTAAAGAGTTAGAGTTTCTCTTTGAAGGTTTTTTAGAAACCACTGGTAAGGAGGAGTGTGGGGATGGTGTCAGTTTAAGGGGCTCCTGACCTACACAGCAGTCCCACAGTTACAGTTTGTACAAGCAATTAAAACACAGGTAATTTCAAAGGTGTATTTATGCAGACCAGCGTAGAGCAGGGAGTGGTGTCCAGTGAGAAAAAAATCCATGATTGTTTCAGTGGCACATGAAAGGCAAAATGCAACTCTGAGAAGACATGGAGATTTTGGGAATGGTATCTAAGACAAGTTTTGCAGATTTCTGGTTTACTTTGTGAGTTTAGCACAACCCAAACCCAGTTCTTCAAAAAAAAAACCACAAAAGACAAAACTGGTTGATATCTTTCTTGCGTTAAAGTGAAATACTGTATTTGAAATCATCACAGCTCTGGATCTGGCATTAGTTTTTCCTTTTTAGCACAGACCAGGACAACAGAAATGTTACACAATTGTGGCTTTTCCATGTCAGGAACACATAAATTCTTTTATATTCCTTTATTTTGAATGCAAAGTATTCTGAATTATTTAGTCTCTCAGGTTTCTTAGGGCCTTCATCCAAGAAACTTTGGGTCAAATCTGTCTTTGCTATGGCTTGATTTACTTCATTTTGTGACCACTAGAGAAAGTTTAAACCTCAGGTGGCAAAGTACTGAAGTATGAAACTCTGAAACAGGATTTTGTATGAGGAAAATGAATAGATGTTCTGCTGCCCTTTGCTCATTGGGACTTTCTAGTGGAGGTAAGGAGCCACAGTTTAGCTCAATCTACATGATGAATTATGTGTGTTTGATGAACATGCTACTTTTAATTGTATGTCTTACAGTGTTAGCAACTTATCTTACCCAGGTAGAGCCTGCCAAGTGGAGTTGGTTTCTTGGAAGAAGAACAAAAGACAAGTAAGGAGAAATGAAAACAAAGTTTACCTACTTTTTATTTTGTCAGTAACACTAACGTGCTGGATATTTTCCAAACAAAAAGAAAGCACAGTTGTGTCCACATGAGTTCACAGCACCCAGACTGTGAGCTGGGGAGAGAAGTACAATAACATTAAAAGAACTCTGTGACAGCCAGAAGACTGAGACGGGGAATTTTAGACATGTTAGTGAGCAGGGAAAAGAAATCCAGTGAGTGAGGAGTAGTGATTCATTGTTGTACTAAACAGAAGGAAGGGAAAGGAAAAAAGGGGAGGGGAGGTGAGGGGAGAAGAGAGGAGAGGTGAATTCTAGGGATGATAGATAGATAGATAGATAGATAGATAGATAACTTCTCTATCTATTCTTGCATTTACACATTACTTACATAGTCTGTTTTCAGATGATAGATAGGGTTCCGAAGTAATGCAGACTTGTACAAAAACTGTCTAATGAGGTAAATGGGAAAAGATGGAAGCCATAAAGCAGGACCTTATTCTCCAGGCCTCATCTGGTGTCTCATTTGCTGCTTCTAACACCGTTGAAAGACCTCTGAGCACTATGATACTGTTATTAATAATAGCTGTATCATGATTTCTGCTCAGCAGTAACAGCCTTAGGCAGTGCCTGCTCAGTGATCTGTGAGCAGTTGCTCTCCACCTCCCTGGATGCCAACAACAGGACGTTCTCAGCTCCTCTTGTAGCACTTATTGTTTCATTTGTTCCCTTGTCCACACCTCTGATCACTCGCAGCAAGGTCTTCTCTTATCCTGATACTGAAGTTCATGAATTTATTTCCGTGCCGTTGCTTTTCTCCCCAGGCTCTTTTTCAGTAGGACCAGTGCATGTTGTGGGCAGACAGAAAACTTCATAAGGAGAGATGAAAACTGCTCCACAATCCGGTGTCTTTGCAGCAGGAAAGATGTGGTTGTGATTAGACAGAAATGTGCAGTGGCAGGTCTTGGGCAGGGATGAGATAAATGAACCCCCTGTGTGCCCAGCAAAACCTGTGGCTTTCCCTGTGACCCAGAGGACTCATTTCTAGTGAAAAATTAGTAGTTTTCTGAAACAAAACTTTTTTTGTGTCGTTTAGTATGTGATGTTATGAATAAAACAAGAAAGACAAAGGCTTTGACAAAATAATCTGTAGGAATTTACAGAAACTTCTCCTAACCGCTGAAATGATTTATTTTATTGAAGAGGAATGTGGATTTTTGCAGGACCAAAGCTAACTTTCAGCAATACCAAATGAGGCTGGAAAGGTGGGTATCAGTCAGTAATTACTAGCTGTGTGTGCTGGTTTCCTGAGGAAAATCCACAGTGTTTTTCTTCAGTGTTTCATTCACTTCAGTGGTGCATTGATGAGCAGAGGAATGAAGCACTTCTCATTGCTTTTTTGTCAGTTAGGAACAGCAGCTGCAGAAGAGAATACTCATTTCTTTTACCATATTCATCACCTTAGTATCCAAGTACCCTCCAGTAGTACATTAAGCATGACTAACATCTGTTCTGTGTTTGTTTTCTCACCTCCTCTCAAAGGGAGCGTACATAAAGTGAACTGTTCTGGTTTGTTTTGATATATATGTTATACTGCTAAATGTTTATGTCAGAAGACTAAGGCAAAGAAATCGTTTTTGAACTTAGAGCACTGGCTCTCTATAAAGCTACCCCCAAGTCATGGGGACCTGGTGGTTTTTTTCTCTTCTCCATGCACTCAGAATGGCCAGAGGAACTTACACTGGCTATTCAGTTGGATCTTTTTTATGGGGAAAGAGTGGTAGAGAGAAAACATTTTTCTTATTTCAAAAATACAGTATGATAGCTTGACCAAAACCACATTTTGCACCACTGACATAACGTCTTTGCATCTTAAATGATACGGGTCACCAGTGACCCCAGTGATCTATTAAAATGGTGTACCTAAGAAAGATATTTGAAAGCCAAATGTATCAGTGGCAATGTGCAACCAATCTGTCAGTGCAGTGGTGATGTAACTTGGCATTATCCCCTATCAATGAGCTGCAGAAACATATCTGGTACTTGAGTCTTTGGGGAAAGATCAATATGGTCAGCCCACATATCAGCCAGGAACATTTAGAAGAAGCAGTAAAGAGAGTAATAGAAAGATATTTTGTGCATGTGATGAAAAAGGTGGTGCCATTTATCCTTTGGAGAGTATAAAAATTGTCATTGTAGAAATGAGATGCTGAATCAGCCCAAAAGAACTATCACTTACATTAATATTGAATTGGTTTTGGATGGGAGTTTTGAATAGTAGTAAAAGGACACAGTTGCGTGTTTGTCTTTAAGTAGAAGACTTCGATCAGGCTTGTTAGACTTATTTGTCAATTGTATTTATTTGTTCAAGATTTGTGGCAGTTTTTCATTAGAGACTGGGTGCAGACAGTGTGAGCATGGCTACATTTCTCCAGTTATCCTTCCCGAATTTATCTAGTAACACGCAGCTCGCAAAGCAGCCCGTGCATTGCCTGTGGTCCCTCACTGTGCTGCTTCCATAGTTAACACTTTCTAAAAAGGTTCTAAGTGTTGTTTGTTCTCAGCATTTCTCTTTGCCTAGGTTGTACGGCAGTTTTGTTGTGTCAGATTCTAGCTGACTACCCACCCTAAATCACACAGTTAGTAAGCTTTTGTACCATTGGTAGTCCTGTGTCTCCATAAGTCGAGAGAAAAGCCTTTTCAGTGTGATGAGTGTAAACTTACTGAACAGGAACACCTCTGTATCCACTCTTCAGGCTGGCAGAGCAGTAAATATTGATCAGCACCACAACATGTCAGCCAGTGCAGAAATGTCCTTCCAGCCTCTACAGATTTGGACAGACCTGTCCATTCTTACCTATGGATTGGCAGCATCTCAGCTGTAAAGCACACATTGGGAATCAACATTTGGAAAAGTGCTTGTCTCCTTTGCGTAATGGTAAAAATTTTGCAGCCCTAACATTCACGCTTAATAAAAGAGAATCTCTTCCAACATGACATAGTAGGAGGAATGCAAATCTCTCTGGAACCACATAGATACAAGGAGCAGAGTTTCCCCAGGACTCGGAGAGAAGCCTGCCATATCAATGTCTGCCTAGCAACTGAAAGGTGACACGTGGAGCCTCCTTTTCAACTCATTTCCTCTTGATGAGAGGAAGGGATCCTCCTGCGAGTTATTACCTGAAATAATACCATATGGTAAAATGTAAACAACATCTGCATATTCATGTAATAATTTCATCTGTTTAATTAGTTCCAGCAAAGCAGTTTACCCTCTGAGGCCCTTGCTGTCAGCTCCACGCTCATACATCCATGCCCTGCTGTCGAGCCTGACAGCCATCTATTGTTCATTCACTGCTTCCACCTCGCCACTTAATGTAAGTGAATCTTCTGAGGGGTGGAAAGCCTGTCCCCATCGATCCAGATATAAGGGCTGGGGGGAGGAGAGTAAATATCTGTCAGCCTGGAATATGGATACTAGGAGCAAACTTGACAGATCAGGTGGCTTTGTGGGTTTTTTGGGGGAGAGCGAGGGTGGGTTGGCTCTTGGTTTAAGTGTTGATCTGGGCTGTTGTACAGTTGTCCAGCCTTTGCTCTCAGGACAAGGCACTTCCAAATGTGGTGAATTCAGCAGTGGAATAGCAGCTTTTCCAGTCAGCTGTGTTTCCGTGCCAAAGCAATGACAGCATGCCTACTGGTGCAGCAAAACACAGGGCCCTAGAGGGCTGTATGGATTGGCCAAACAGGTTTTCGAAAATGCACGTCAACAAACACTTCTCAGGACAAACTGAGAGTGTAAAAGCCTTGAGTCTAACTGGAAAGGTCCCTGGAATATATTTCTAGAGTCTCCTGGCTCACGTAAATAAATTATATTGTGGGTCACATGTAACAATAAGCTGTTCAACTCACCTTCAAAAGGAATCATTTACATTATGGGAATATAAACACTTTATGGTAATCTTACACCTAAGTAGAGAAAGTACTGCAGTTTGATGTGGTAAAGTCAATATCATAATAAGGTACTAATAATAATACTTGCTACTTATATGGCCTTTCACAGATTTGAGCAAACATTAACTGATTAGTCCTTTAAACACCCTGATAAAAATAGGTAAGTAAGAATTATTGCCTTGTTGTAAAAATAATCCGTATCTTATCACACACCCATCACCATGGTATCTACACAAACAACTGTCTGGCAGACAGCAGGATTCTTTCCATTGCCTTATGATGCACAGAGGTGAAATTGCAAGGTGTAAATTCAGCTAGAGAGATTTATCTTCTGCTTTGCTGAATGATGACTATATCTGTATTAATAACATTATCCTTTTCAGAAGATTTCCAGACCTTGTTGGCCAGTGGTCAGAAAGGAAAGATGTCCCATGTGTTCATGTTCTTTCCTCATAGAAATGGCTATGTCTGCATGTCAGGGAAGGAAATATTTCTGAAATATCCAGGATTGGGATACTAAAAAGCAGACAAAAAGGTACACTGCACTGGAATATTTTATCCTTCTTGGTCTGTGCTTACAAGAGATTCTGCATGTGTATCTTGGATCTTTGGATCTTTTTTATAGTATGCAGGGAACACATTCAGGCATAAGCTGTGGTGGTTAAGTAGGAGGTACTGATGTGTTTATTTGTATCATGCTGTTACCTGGAGGAGGTAAAGAGGTGTTTCCTGCTTTCAAAAAGAAGACTGGGAACACCAGAAACCATCCACATGCTGTCAGTTGGAGTGCTTCAGGTTTCCCTCTTAGCAGCTTGGAACAGTGTTAAAATTATTCTTCTAAGGCTCCTAATCTGACCCATAAAATAACAGTTCACAAGGAAGAAAACCAAGCCTTTTCAAGGTGAGTTATGTTGCCAAAGTCTCCATAGCCAGATAACATCAGAAAAGAGTCACAAATATCACAGTTGCAGAATTATCCATAATTCTGACTTCTGTATCATGTTACCTTTGTTGTGGGCACACAGTACAGAAATTGTAGTTTCCTCCTTATGATTACTGTTTCATGCAGTCACAGCAGTAAACTGAAATAACCTTCAGATCACGGAAGTTAGAACAGATTACCTTTATGAAGCTAATGAGTAACTGCTCTAATTGTTACCTTGCACACAGTTTTAGAATGTTTTCATACACACTGAATGAATGAATCTCTGGAAGCTCTTTGAAAAGCTAATTTGTAATAAATTAAAATAATAGTAATTTAATAACAACAATAAAATGACATTGAATTAATAATGAACTTTACAAAATAATATTGAATAAAAGAAGAAATTAATAATGTGTTCATGATAGGTTCATCAGTCTAAAAAAACCTTTAAATGAGGTTCTTTTTTCCTGGAAAAAATGGATGCCTATTTCCCAGGAAATGGGTGCGTTGTGCTTCCCCATCAATGTGAATCCAAATCTATACGAAAAAACTTTCAGGTTTGAGAGGTTCTTCTTGTCCTGGTGTCCATTTTATAGTGCTGTGTGCTGAAACAGACAGGAATTATCCAATGGTAAGCGGATATTATATCACTTTAATTTGGGCAGTATTGACTAGTATCAAACTATTCACACTGTTTAAAATGCTATTAGTTATCAGTTTGTAAGAAAATAATTTTATATGATGAGAAACAAAGTAATCTGAGTGACTTTTAGACTTGCAGATTTCTGATATCCTGTGTGACATTATTTAAGTCAATCATTCTGGACTTCTTTTTTCTGAGCGTAATGTTTTTTCTTTATCTCATTGTCATACTGAAATTGTATCTATTCTAGACAAGTCTGTAAAAAAGTAAAGACCTGTACTGGATTTGAAATGATGACCTATAAGTGATATATTTATTAATGTAAAGTGCTAGATAGTCCAGTCATGTATGTCTGTTTCCTATGGTATTATAGGAGTTCAGTTACAACAGGACTCAAACATTATCCTACATACCTCAAAAACAGTTGTATTACTTCAGTACTAATCTAATGGTCTCTCAAGTCAGCCAAAATTATAGCACAGGTAGTTGTATATTCTTGCACATTACAGCAAAGCTATGTTTCATTGATATTCTGGAAAGTAACCTTAAAACTCATGGATTCCTTCCTTCTCTCTGCTCTTTTAAGTGAAATAAAATTGTTCTTTGCCATTTTTTCTCCATTAAATAACTTATATGAAGCAATTTCAGGCAGGCCTTGAAATGCTTCCTGAATTAGATGAAGGAAAAGTCCACTATATTTTAAGTCTATAATTGTTACGGTGTTTTTATGCACAGGTCCAAAATAGTTTCTAATGGACATTTTAGGGAAGGAAAGATAATGGTGTTTTAGTGAAGTAACACTGCTGGCCACAGCAGGTTAAATTCATCTAAATAATTTTAAACGTAGTTGCTTAAGGAGTGTAACTTCACAAAATTTGCCATGTTAAAGTTCCTTTAACATGTTCACAACAAAACTAAGTGCATCCAGAACGCTTTGGCATTTTTAATGCAGAAGTTAAGATATCTGGGTTACGTTCCCAAAGCAGAAGCCTTAATGACCTTTATTCTATATTTCTTTCCATAGATTATTGCGATAAGGAAACCCTCGTGTCGCGACCCACTGGCGTCTGGCTAATCCGATGGTATTCGTTGCCGCATTGTCCGTGATCAATAACTAATTATCAAAGTGGCATTTCTTTTCAAGAGCTCCTTGTTAAAAAATGGCTTTTGGCTGAGAGTGGAGGAAAAAGGTCGCCACTTTGACATGGTTGTGAGTCTTTCAAAATCCAGTGGGCCGTCCGATTGAATTACTGTCCCAAACTAATTGATATAAATTTGAACAGAAGAATGCTTGTTACTACAGAATGTCATAATGATATCCTTGGCAAGAGCATGCCAGTGGGAAAAAAGGAGAAAAGACCAGCACTAGTCACAAAGCATCTAGACAAGTTGCAGCACAAGACTATTAACAAAATTAACAGGAACAAAATTGTACACCAGTTCCTTCTTCCCAGCCAGTCTGATCAGATATTCAAAAAAGAAAAGCATTAACATTTCCTTTTGAATCTCATCCTTTATTTGAGAACGGGCTTTAAAAAAACCTACTGGAAAAAAAGAATTGCAATGTACAAAGGACTGGAACTTGATGATCAGTTGCAGAAGTGTCATTGGTTCCACTGGGATCATGAGTGAGTATATGTTGGAATTCAGCTTTAGTCGTAAGGCAGAGTTTGGCAAACAGTTTCCTTAAAAGGCTTCTAAGCGACCTTAAAAACTGTGCCTTTGAAATACGGTAGCCTTTTCTAGAGAAAGTTGCACTGTATAAGCCATGTGCCTTTGAACTGGGAGAAAATCTAAAAACACTTAGGATACAGTAAGAGAAATCATAAAAAATGTGGTGAGAATAGGAAAGTGTTCTTGTACTACTCATGCCTGAAATCTAATGCATTTTCTGGTATGTCATTTGGAAATTGTCTGCCGTGGATAGCTTGGAAACCTCAGTTTTCATTATGAACCAACTAGGTTTGGGGAAATTCTGGCTTTTGGGGTTTTTTTTCAGATCTGACTGACTTCTGTTTCATGTCCTACACTTTTCCCTGAGGTGGGAATTGCTAGGGAGTTCAGGAAAAAGCCTGTGAAGGATATGGCATGTTCTGAAAAAGGGGTATTATAGAAGCCTTTTGGGGGGTCATAACTGGACTTAACTCATGACAGAAATTGATCAACTGAATCTGTTAGTTTTGTGATAAGAAATGTTGTCAGGTACTTGGCCAAAATGTGCCATTTTGGCCACATCCAGAGCAAGTCCTATGGTTGCTGAGGAAGAGAGAAAGACATTTGTACCTAATTGGAGAAAGTGAGTTTATGTGTTTTTAAATCTCCGATCTTGAAAGGCTCCAGTTGGATCTAGTAATGAGTATCTTCCCTGCAAATTTACTGTTTTACATTCCCTAATGATAAACCAAAGATGACTAATGAATTGACACAGGGACTTTCATCTCTGAATAGATTTGGAGATTCCCTTCAGATTGTTTCAATCAACAAGTTGAAGTTTGTGGTGTCTGATGACTTCTCTGTTAGTAGTGGTTGTGTGAAATGATGAGTCTCCACACAAACCTTATGGTCAAACCCCAGTGCCACCCCTGTGCAGTATTTTTGGCACAGCTTCAGTATAGGGACTCAGGAACAAATGAGTTGGAGACACCAAACAATTTTTTCTGGTGGAAGCCTTCTTGTTTGGAGTGGGTTGTGGCAGGTAACCATTTTGAAAACAGGTTGGTAATGCCTAACTCAGATTTGACAGAAGTCTGACAGGTTGTTGCTTGAGATGGATTTATTGTTTGCATAAGACAACTGTCAAGCCACATTTTCCTGCCATGTCAAAGCCACAGAACAAAGTGGGAAACCACAGGGGTCTGGAGATTCAGATTCACATGGTTCTGGTTACAAAGGGGGAAGTCCCCTTTTGCTGACAAAGGATCTAAGGTAGCGAAGTTCAGCACGTTCAGTTCCCACTCTGCCTTCCATATATGACTTTATGACTGTCCTCTTATGCTGAGGGCAGGAAATGCCTTGTGATGGCAAATAGCTGAGCCATCTCTGACAGACTTACACCGTCACAGAGTCACCAGGGAACCGTCTTCTTGTCTTCCATGGCTGCTTTAAAGACACTTTGTGAGGCTTTCTTCTTTAGCAGACCAGAGAATTCAGTCTGAAAGCCTGTCGGGCGGGTCAGCCACTGTCTAGGTCAACCAGTCTTGCCCCTTAATTATTCCCTCTGGCACTGCATTCACAGGGTGATGGAAGGAGAGGGTAAATATAGGCCCTCTATATATAGGCTCTCTATATTCTTGGCATATATGAAACCACGTCTATACTGTTACTATTGGAATATATGTTTGCATCGTTGCGTAATCTGGAGGAGGAGTTGTGTGTGATAGAACTGAAAAAAGACTGTAATTTGTGAACTAGTTTCAGGTTCAACTGAAAACATAACACTATCAGAACTGACTTATTATGTCATTGAAGTTTTTAGAATTTATATCAGCTCTTAACAGGTAGAAGTAATTGCTCTAAAAGAATTAAAATTTTGTGAGTGATTTGATGTTGAATTGCTTCCTTTCAAAAAGTAGTATACTACAAAAATCAGTGTAGTCCCTACCAATCAGATTTAGAATCAGTTAATTGTTCTAAAAATCTGTGTCTAAATGAGATTCTTGAATATACAAGAAAGAGAACGCTGAAAAAGATGAAGGTCACTTAAATACCAAAACACAACAAAAACATTTAAGAGGATTCTGAGAAGACAGACATAAATTATTTGAGATCTTGAAAATACTTTTGCTGTTGAGAAACTTGGAGAGCTTACGTAACTTCTCGGACAGAAGCCTAGAAGCTTATTCACTCCTGGTCTGCAAGACATTTCTGACTGCTGACAGAAAGGTTTTCCTGTAGCTTAAACCCCAAGATGATTAGAGCTAATAGAAGTTAAAACAGAAAAATTCAAATTTGAAATAAGGTGATACTTTCAATACTTAATTACTTACTGCAATATTTTTAAGAGAAATATGACAAAATATTCAAACAACATTTGAAATATCCTTTATCACTAGATGAGTATCAGGGATCTGCTCTTCACTCTTCCTAAGATAATTGGTAGTGTCCTCAGTAGGGGAGTGACACTCTTTATTAATTTCATAATCTCTTCCACAAAAGTAAAAACTTACCTGAATTTTAATTATGTAGTAAACAACATAATTTCGAATCCAACTAATTGTCCCAAAGTAGTGAATATATAAATAGCTCTGAATATCTCACACTTACTGCTTCCATTTAACACTTCCTGTGTTTCTCCTTTTGCTGTTTCAACACAGAACCAGAGCAAAGGGCCACATGTAGCTAGATCAAAGCAGGAGTCTGTCCAGACAAGAGTTGTGACTCATGAATCATAACTAATCCCTTGATTACCCTCAGATGGTACATTTTATTTCCTTTCTTGTATCTGGCCAGCTGTTGCTCCTACTGCTGATCCTGCTGGTGTTTTACTGCTTTTATTGGCACTGCTGATGTCTTTTGGTAGTCGTGTAAGAACTGAAATAGGGATCCAGGAGAGCACTTGTGCTCCACCCAGAGCATTCACGGCTGAGAAGCTGCAATGGAATTGGCAGGAGAGTCTCCTTTCTTCCTCTAACAACTCTTAAAAAGGCCTTGAAGTTTTATTGTGGCAGTTATCACTTTAATATCTGAACAGCTCCCAGGTTGGCTGAGTTATGAGCAGGAATCTTATGGTTGCTGGATGTTGGCTCCTCTGTCAGGAATCTCTGCTGGTAAATGTAGAGGGGAGAAAGCTCAGAAGTTCTTGTCTTCATCAGCATTATGATCGGAAAGAATTCTCAGTACTTCCAAATTCATGTTAACATTTGTTTAAAACTATTTACAAACAATTACTTTGTCTGTGTACATGTATACTCCTTATTTACAGTTGTAATTTTCATTTTGTTTCTAATCCATTGTTGTAGTATTATGAGTAGTAAACCTGGCTTAAATTTTTTATTTGAAATTTTAAGCTATCATTTGAGGGAAAAATTGGCAACAAAATAGTTTAAAATAGTTGTACGTGCAAACAGACACCCAGCTACAGCTGTCTGAATCCAAAAATCTGTAAGAAAAGCAACTATAAAAGTTGCTAATATTATGTACTCAAAAAAAGCATAGATCTAGAACTAATCAACTCTGTAAAACATGAAACAATAATCCTGCAGCTATTTCTCTACTACACACAGGCACAAGCACCCAAGGTAGATTTTCAATTTTATTTTATTTCTTTTTTTATAAAGCAGCAAATCAGCTAAAAAAACCCAGCACTTCATTTATGGACATTATTGATCTAAAACTTGTTTTTCCACCTAAGCCAAAGTGACAAAAACTTCTCTAAAGTGAAACGAGTTCAAGCACTCTCAGCCTGGTTCCCATTAAACATCACAAGAACATTGCGGTTTGACATTTATCTGGCAGCCTTAAATGTGAAAGACCAGTGTAGCTGGTACACAGAGACTGGAAAGGCCTCTTTGGCATCACTAGGGATGCTTTTACCAGGTTGGGGTCAGGTGGGATGACAGCAGAGTGGAGGGAGGTAGTCTCACTTCACTGCAGACTTGAACTATATTTGACCTCCAGGGTACCAGTGACTTACTTGAAAATTGCAAGAACGCAGAGCTGCCCTTTATAGAATTATAATTCCTTGCCATTCAAACAAAAAAAAGCTAATTAAGTATCCCTTATCTGATGTAACCCTCATCCAAACAGAACCAGGGATCATCCTGTTGCCATTCTTGGAAAATGTAACTGTTGGAAACAATGGTGTTGGTGGCTGCGATTTGAATGTAGACCTTAAGGAATCATGATTCCAAACTTCTTGGTGCCCTTTCCCTATCAATCAAAAAGAATCGTATGAAATAATTATTAGGCTACATAATTATTTTACAAAATAGAAGGTGTTTTTACTGCACATTTCCATTTTAGTACCAATCATTACTTCCCTGAATACTGATAACAGCGTTAAGCATTAATAGCATGTTTTAAGGTAAAGGGTCAATAGTCTAAGACCTATGAAAGAGCTCTGAGCATTTGCAATGTAAAAGAAACCTTTCACGGAAAAGTGTTAAATAATAAATGTATTTCTGGGGGAAATATTATATTGTGATCCATTTGGAGAGAAATGACAATTTATAGGACGTCACTCAGCTGCCTCTGTATGAAATATCTTTAATAATGTTGTGGCTTCACACTTGATACAGAGGTTCACCAAAAGCTTACAGCTCTCTGCAGAGGTGAGTAGTATTATACCCATTGAGGGGAAACTGAGGCACGTAAGCACTCAGTGCACCAGTAAAAGGAAAGGGATCTGAACTGGTGACTCAGGCCTTTGAGTGCAAGAAAATGGTGCTTTTTTTATTTCCAACTAGTAAGCCACTTTCTAATAGTTCTTTTAAAAGTATAATATGCACACAGGGGATAGTGAACTTATTCAGAAAAGGTAAAGGTGCTTGAAACTTCTTTGTTCAAGCTGGTTTAAGCTGCACAATTTGAGAAATGGTAGGGGAGGAGGGAGAAATATGGCATATTAGTTTGAATTTCCTTTTTATGCCGTCATATGTGTATTGACAGAAGACCAGAGGAACTGAAGCCACAAGAAAGGCAGCTCAGGTCTGAAATCTTCTTGGCCCATTGAAGTCAATGAATTGACTCTTCGTCAAGAAATCATCTTGTCTGTGGCATTATAAGTCACCAGTTTATTTTTCTTTTCAGGTTTACTCCAGTTTTTTAAGGACTAAATGTGGTATGAATATTTAAGGTCCCAGTAAGTAATTTTTTGTCATTCAGATTTTCTCTCCTTATGCTGTAGGTATTTCCATCTTCTCAGACCTGTGGCCGCTTTGGATTCATAATCCCAAAAGATTTTTTAAACTTAAATATTCCTATCTTACAAACACTGGTAAGGATTCACTCACATGCACAGGCTGGAGGAAGAACCACAGCTTCTTATTTATTATTATTAATATTACCATTATTATTATTATTATTTACTGATCTGTGAATAGTTGCTGAGGAAAAGGGTAACACAAGTTCAGTTGTAGTGGATCCAGGTGAGTCAGAAAGGTAATAACAGAGGTGGTTGTCATGTGCATGTCTTAAGACATTCCCTTCAAAAGGGAAAATATCTTAAACTTAAATTTCCACTTGAAAAAATGATTATTTATTTAATGAAATCTTTATGTAAAATGTGCGCTATCTAAATCTCCTTTAATCCATGCCCAAATCTGAATTTCCCAAGTTTTTATTTCTTTTTAATGCCTAACCAATTGAAGCATACATTTGCAGAACACATGAAACCAATGAATACTCTTCCAGCAGAGCAGATTCTTTTCCCAGAACCCACAACAAATCAACAGGTTTCAAGTGAGATCGAGACTACTTGGGATTCTTTCTAATTTGTGTTCGTCCTGCAGGTCTGCTCATGTTTCCTTGAGCACCACAACTCCCACATGAGTCAAATATTCCCCTTCACCAGCTGTCAGCAGATTGCTGGAAGTTACTCTCTCTCATTGTGGAAGCGAGTGGAGTTTCTTTCTGGGAGGAAGCTCCAACAGCAACCGCAACACAGAGTTTGAATGGAAGGTTGTCTCCATCAAATTGTCCCGTGTTCCACTCTCTTGGAGTTTTTCCATGCATCCATAACAAGAACTTAAGAAACCATGTTAGGAAGACAGTAGAGCTTGTGTCCATTCTTGTGATCATAAACAACAATTACTTTATAATGCTATAGAATACACATCTGACTGTTAAAGAGTTAAAGAAAAAAAAAATGAATCCTGTAAAAAATCAGGCCATCGTATAATGCCTCCTCATTGCTATAATGATATCAGTTGCAACAAGTCCAATGGCTGACCTCATTACAAGGGTTTAATTGCATTGTTACACAGTTTCACTTCTTCTCTCTGGCCTCTTTCTCTTTATGACAGCTTTAGAAAGGAATTTCAGCTTGAGGTCAAAGGAAATTAATTACTGCTTTCTTAATCTGTGCTCATCTACATTTAGAAAACTTGGGGCTTTTCACTAACATATTTGTGTCTCATTTCTGTGTAGACCCAAAGTTATAAGACTTTTGTCCTTTGTGAAAGTGCATAAATAGCCTTTTTCATATCAGAGGCCAGATTTTTTTTCATGTCATTTACAGTTGTGCACATATGGACGGATGCCAATGGAACCAATGGAATGTCCTCTGGATATACATTCAGTGTGGCTGAGGTAAGGCACTCGCAATGTATCTTTGGTTCAGAATAAAGATTCATGGCAGATGCCAGGTGTTAAAAGAACCATTAACTACAAAACCAATCCAAGAACAAAGGAAAACCCAGCCCAATAAGAAGTTACACTTGGGATAAAAGTCAGAAAGAAGGATCTTCAAAATTAAGTAGATACTTCTGTAGAGAGAAGGGTGAAAAAATATGTCTCTATGACACCAGATTTCACCTTGTGTTTTTAGTACATACATCATTGTTCAGTTAAGGAATATCCAGCTTGTCTCAAAGAACTTGTCATCCAAGTAACACATATTGCAGTGTGTCAGAAAGGGACAGAGACACCATAACAATAGTCCTTGCTTGAAAAGCAAAAACATGTGCAAAACGTGGTTAAATGCTGTTGTAGCATGAAATATAAAAATAAAAGCTCATTTTAGAGCCCCAATTATATCCTGCAATTAGGTCATTTGAGTTGATCATTGTCTCTTCCATGAACTCTGGTTTTGAGAATAACTAAACTTCTACTGAGTAAAACAATGTTGTTTGCTTCTTGAGGGAACAATTTGGAAGAGAAATTACAATCAGAAATGTCTCTGGGATGATTTGACAGATAAATGTGAGAGGATATGCCATGCACTCAAGATAATCTGAACAAGTATTAACACCCTGCAAGCAGGATCTGGTAGTTTAAATGTGTGAAGAATTGTTATGTACTGCGTATGTGTAAAACTACAATACAAGAAATACAGTTTTCTGCAGAACATAAGTATTTCTTACAGCTACTTTGTGTTCTGATTAAGTCATGGAAATGTTGACAAAAATGAAAAATTGGTGAATTTTGAGTCCTTTGACATAGAACATTTAAATTTTCACAGATCTATTCACTATCTTTTGATCAGCTTTGCCACCCACTGAAATTCCTGCTGCCAGAGCTGTGTGTTCTTTTTAGTTTATTAGTTGCTGCCTCATTCTCCCCTTTCAAGTAGTAAGATTGGCAATAATAAAACTGCAGCTGCAAAGCAAAGTAAACTCATTGAATAGTTTACCCTTCGTCTACCTTGACTTAAATTCAGCTCTGTTAAAAACACCTGAAAAAGGTCCAAGGTTTCATCTAAGTCACTGGTAAACCCTTAACATGAGACCTGCTTGCGTTAAAGTGAGTTTCATTCTCATGATTGCTCAGTTTGTAAAACCTTTTCCTTAATAGTTGTGCTCGTAAGGCAAGCTCAGACTTGAGCATGGGTCGTGGCCTAAACAGAGGGAATAATCAATGTAGAGACATAAAGTTTACCAAGATGTGGAAGCCATGGTGAAAAGAGGTCCTGAACAAGCCCGAACTCTGCAGCCATAAAGAGGTGTAATACTGCACCTGAATGGCTGTGTCTGAACTGAAGCAAGTACCTCGGATAACAGTACTGGAGTAACAGCCACATGAACTTCAATACGCAGTTGTTACTCAGGTGAGCAGCCAGAGTTTCAGGGGCTCGTACTCAGTCAATTCAGAATACACTGGGACTGATACTTGAGAGACTTAGGCCCAAGGTAGCTCTAATCCTGCTCTAATCACATATTTAATTTTGTGGGAGACATCCCCTTGTAGGGCCTGGACCAAGTCACAGTGTAGCAGAGGTCTCTGAACTATTTCACGGATTGGCACCAAGAGTTTTAGTGAATTGATTGTCCAAGATGAATCATAGAACTTCTTAGATTGGAAAAGACCTTTCAGATCATGGAGTCCAACTGTTGGTGCAATACTGCCAAGTCCACTACATCTTCATGTCAGCTGGGACCTCCCCAGGGAGCCAGGACTGCTGGGAAATGATGAGAAGTGGCTCAGTGAGCACTTGCAGCAGCTGCCTCAGTGCCCTTGGGTGGATCCCATCCAGGCCTCTGTGTCTAAGAGGTGCCACTGATCATTTCTCCTTGGATCATGGGGGCTTCATTTTGCTCCCTGTCCTCCAGCTCCAGAGGCTGGGTACCGAGAGAACAATGGGTCTTACTAATAAAGAATAAGGCAAAGAAGTAGCTCAGTCTTTTCCTCACCCTTTGTCGCTTTGTTTTTCCCCTGCATCCACTGAATAATGGGGATTCTCTTTAACCCTCCTTTCGTTGCCAGTGTATTTACAGAAACATTTTTTATTGTCTTTTACAGCAGTAGCCAGACTAAGTTCACGTTGGGTTTTGGCCCTTCTAATTTTCTCCCTGCATGACCTCCCAATGTCCTTGTATGTCAGACTGAGGTGTGAAGGGATTAAGTTGAAAGGCCTAGTTAACACAGGCATGGCACTGCTGACAGAATTAAGTTCTAATGATATATAACAAAATACTATTACATGAAATAGGATCTTTTTCACCCAGTTTTTCGATTCTGTCTGATAGAACTAGTAGAAGAAAATGAAAAACTATCCATCAATCAGAGGTCTGGCTGGGTCAGACACTTTGGTCAAGCAATGTGAGCAATTCCACCTACCTGCACTATAATTTACTGCAAAATTAATGCTGTAACATGCAAAGCCATTAAAAGCCATTATTTGATAAAGGTAATTCTTAACCTCAGGGAAAAAAAATCAGAATTTGTTTCTTTCTCTTTTTTATGTTTCTTTTTCTTTCTTTCTTTCTTTTTTTTTTT
>WEKY01050565.1:184301-254462 GCA_013390045.1 Picathartes gymnocephalus
CCTGACAAGATGAAACCTTTATAACAATTGGAGGGTTGAGGATGAGTCATGTCTAATGATTGAAAAAAGGACCTCGAGCAGGATTTGATAGACTTTCTCAATCATTGATAAACCAAGATACACCTAGAAAAAGAAAAAAAGAAACAACAAGGTATTAATTTTTGTTAAAATTTTCCTATTTCTTTACAACAGAATGAAATTCAGGCATAATGGGAAGGATAAGTTTTGATAGACACTACTTTCTATGAGAATTTTCAGGACAGCTTATTCTTAAGCAGGATAAAATACAATAATTCACCAATTCATGGTCTTAATTGCACTGTTGCAAGGTAGGGAGACTAATGGCATATTCTTATTTTTAAAATGTCAAAAATTATGGTTTATTATAAAACAGGTCACTTATGTCTGGTATTTGATTGGCCTTGATTGCTTTGGAAAATTAAATTGTTACATTAGCTGTGAAGTAATTTGTAGTTTCTGAGGGTGTTCTAAGGTTTCCATTAAGTATCATACAGACTTACAGTTTCATCAGAAACTGAGTGGAAAGTTAAAAATCACCCAATGTCTCTGGAATTCACAGCAAACCCTCACAACACTGTTGTGAACCTTGTGATGGCCATTCTCTGGTGGGAGAAGCTGAGGTACACAGAAAAGGTTTTTCCTTTCCTAGAGACTCGTGGATATTCCTCCAGCTGCACTTTTTATTTATTCCTTCCTATGCTCTTCTGGTGCATGGTGTGTTCTGCTGTGCAACGTGAAGAGGAGCAAAATCTCGTAAAACTCTAGGGAGCAAGAAAAGGAAAGAGCATCTCTCACCTATCCATTGCTCTTTCTCTTGGTGTGCCTCATGAATAGTTTGAAAGATGTTGAAACAGATGAGATTATTTACCTGCTCTCTATTCCACCACTTCAGTCCTCCATCTCTTTTTCATATATATAGTGAAACTGATACCAGCAGTTGAAGGTGGGATAACAGGAGGAGGTAGAGTTGTTCCTTGCAGAGGATTTACCCATGTTGTGTGCTGTTTCTTTGGGATTGCCTGAATGAGAATAGATTTAGGAGTTGGAGACTCTGCCTAGAATGAATCTGAATAAGAAACAAAGGAGTAGGGAGCAAGTGATGCCACTGTGAAGGAGCCCCAGATGGGGTTGCACATACAGAATTTCAGATATTTTTCCTTATGAGTCTGTTTACTCTGCAAGGTATTCAAACACTGGTGAAATAGAACTCTTGTTTTAGTCTTGTCATTTATATAAACTGATTTTAGGAGAAGAGGAGGTACACTGAAGACCAGGAGCTAAATCAGGAGTGCTGTAATTCCAGATGACTTTCCAGGATAAAAGGTAAAAAAATACAGATAACAACATACAACTAATCAATTAAAAAATAATTTGTCATACTTTTGCATTTAAATGCAAGTGAGGCAACCATACCCAGTAGTAATGGGGTTTATATTTCAAATAGTATCTCAATTAAAAAATATAAAATGGAAAAACATATTGCAAAGGTATTGTCATTGCCAAGTCTTTCTTTCCTGTATTGTTTCTTTTGAAACTTACACTCAGGGCTTGCAGACTGCAATATCTGGTGACCTGCATAAACTTGTATAGCAGCTACTGTAGTGGTGTGATTCTATTATCCAGGCTTCACAACTTACCCGCTGGGAACTTCCAAGAAATGGTGTTACAGTACAAGCAATCCAGTTTTTCTTTTTGCTGTGACTTCCTATAAATTTATTGTGGGGACCTTCAAGCATACAGTCTCCACCTGTGCGTGAATATACATGGAATTGCACCTGAAATTGGGTACCTGCAAACACCTGCAGAACTAAGAATATTTTTCATTTTATCTGTCTAAGCCTTTCTGTCATCTAACACCCACATGCTGACTGCTCTAAAAGTTTGCTGCCACAAAGCTCGTCTGGAACTGCTTAAGAAGACATGAGCAGAAGATTTTGATTTGCATTCCTGAACTTTGCAGAGTCTGGACGGAACTTTCAGCAAGTGTATCTTAACAGCCTCATATGGTGCTTACATTTCAGTGATTTAAAGGGCACTGGTGTGGCTCTCACCAATTTTTGTTGGCATAGTATCCTGGTCAAGATCTGCATTTTTTTGGGATAATGCATCATGGTGCAGGAGTCGTGCAGTTACCTAGTGAAGTACCAGTTGCAAGTCCTTCCCAAAATTCCCTTGGGGTAGTTTAGGAAAAGTATCAAATACACCCCGTGCTGTCCCAAGCAGGCAGGTACAAGTACAGGTGTTTGAAACCCCTTTTGGAGGTGCCACGCTGCCATTTGCAGGGTTCTAAAGAACTTTTGTGTTTCACAAGAGCTTTCACCCACTCAGTCCTCATTGCAGGGTAAGCTTCTTGCTTTTAGGTAATGCCTATTTCATCTGCTGTAAAGACACACATGAAAAAAGGGCTGGCATTAGCCACATATCCATAAAAGCCTAGCAACCAAGAGTATTATCTTTATTCAGAAGAAGTATAGCACTTTTAAGGTTCAGAAACATATATAAAAATTGGGTTCTGAAATGGTCATTTTTCCCCTCTGCTATGCCATTATAGCGATCAGCCAAGCCTTCTGCAAGGTAAATACTTTTGGAAAATAAGTGGAAATTTGCTGCAAATCAGTCCCTTTTGTGCATGGCCACAGGAGCATGTTGAAATGTTTGGACACTAATACCCATTCATTTTCTTGGCTCCATAAATAAAAGCCGCCAGCTATGTGGCGGCCGTGAAATGGTATTCTTCAGGACCCAGCAGGAAGCCCCATCCTTATTACCACTGCAGGGGGCAGGACAGGCCCAAAATAGCAAGACAACTAAATCAAGACATTTTCAATGTCTAACAAAATGACTGTGGTTTAGAGAGAAGCAAAAGGTTGGAAAAAATTGGACAGCTTTTATACTTAGCATAATACCTTTGTTAAAAGAGTTCAGATAAGAAAATCAGATCTCCAAAAAAAAAAAAAAAAAAAGAAAAAAAAAAAAAGCATAAGCATATTTCTGAATATCATTTAAAATATGGAAAGACCTGATGGAACCAGAAACATCTTGCTCAAGTAATATTTTCCAAATGGTAGCCCATGGTTCCTAGTAAATAGTGTCTTCTGGCAATATTGTTGTTTCTTTGGTTTTGATGGAACCAAAGGTTTGAAAAGAGACGTTGGAAATTTGTCAGTAAAATTTGAAATCTCTTTCAGTTCACAAAAACGACAAAAAAATTACCATGCTTATACGGAGGAAAGGTTTTGCACTAAATCCTTTGTTTTTTCTACAGGTTTACTTAATTTTTATGGGTTTCCTACACCTAGCAATATGATTCTAGATTTTGGCATAAAAACATCCTGAAGGGTCTCAGTCAAAATAAATATGATGGCGTAACTTGCTGTTTTACATAGCTGAACTGTGCTGATCTGGGAAAGTAGTAAAGTGGTTTGAAAAACTGAGCTTCAGTTAAATGGGGTATTATAAGTGCACAGAAGATCAATTCAGGGGATATCTTGTGTAAGATAATAAAAGATTAGACTGTTGAGGTTTTAAAGAATTCACAGTTCATTGATGTACTTCATTCTCTACAACCTCACCACTAAAATAGATATGGGAGAGATGTTATTTTTATTTTGATTTTACTCATTTGTGATTCTGATTGTAAGTTTTCTTAAACAAAGTTGAAATAAGGATATGCCTGACACATTCACATTTCAGTGAGGCGTATATATGGATATATACCTATAAATTTATATTTATACATACAAATTTCCACACATTTTGGGGAATTAAAACAGTTACTTGGAATGTCTTGTTATAGAAGGAAATATTCAGCATTAGTGTCAAGAGAAAATAATCATTTTACCTGAACATTAAATTTAGTTGCACTGCAGAGGAGAAATTACTAAAGTACAAAATGTCAGAGAGAAATGAATTCAGTGTGTTACTGAGTATTGTCTTGTATACTAACTAAGGGCTTTTGATAATAAAAATAAACCCTGCAAATGAGAAAGGGGGACCCACAGTGACAGTTCAGTGCTGTTTCCATCTTCACTGGGACTTAAGACTTCCATCAAGATCAAACTCCATTCCAACTTTTTAATGCTGGCTTTCCTAACTCCACTCCAGAGTAATCCAGACTGTCCAGGGAAGTTTGCATACATGTAAGGAGTGGGTCATGGTCAATTCTTTCCTTCCAGGCATGAGAGAGAGAACTGATTGGCTCTATTTGGCTCACAAAATTCCAGTCTGAAGAGTAAAACCATGATCTATGCAAAAAAACCCCTGCAGGGTCATGTGCAAGGGATTCAGATCACATATCCTTATGCTCAGACATAGGCAGATATGGGGGCTTATACAATTACAACTCTGTTACAAATAAGGACCCCAGAAATAAGAAAAAATGAAGTCTGTCTGTTTTTTGTCTTTTCTACAGTAATTGAACGAAGGATTGAGGGGACAATCCTGCTTGTAGCTGGTAAAGACACAAGGAAGTTCCAAGGGTGTTATTATGGATGTGGAACCCAGCGTGCTCCATCCTGTAAGATCTCAACATCATTTTGTTTCACCTCTTGCCTGAGTGGCACAGGTTTAAAGAAAGGGCAAGCTGTGCATCCAGAGTGGTGGTGACCATAAACTCCATCCTCATGCATGGAGCACAGGTGGCCTTGTGCTTCCCAGCACAGCAGTAACTTCAGGCACACCTTTGGGGCACAGAAGTGACCCAGATACACAAGGCTGCTGGCTGCCCAGCTGTACCACTCACCTTCCTGACCTCCCAGGCTGAAAAAGCAAAGGATCAGCCAGTCTACAAAAGGAAATGCAGCAAAGGATCCACTGGTGTCAGGACTATCATTATCATAATTGACACTACTGAAATAATTCCGACTTTAAGCCTGTAATCTCTGCTGCTGTGTGTATCTGCTTCATTTAAAAGTTACAGGGCCAAAATTCATTGACACCTGTGGAGGTAAGAGAGAGGAAGGGGAAAAGTCACCCCTTCACTTATTTCCATTTTGGCCTGCTGAGTGTCTGAAAAAACCTTGCCAAATTCTTTGAAAGCTTATATTTGCAAAATGAATTCCAAAATAATTAACATTGGAAGTATGATTTAACAAACTTACATTTGATACGTGGTAGGAATAATACCTGGAGCATCTTTCTTATGCTTAGCCTTTTATGACTCAGACTTCAATGATCCCAATAAAAATTAGCTTACCTAATAAAAACTGTAGTATTTTGGAACTGGTGCACAGTATGTTAACTGCATCTGGTGTCAACTGGAGCTAATTAATATTTTTATGGGTGTCTTCTCTCCACCATAGTTTAAACGGAAATATTGTGGGGTGCTTACATCAAAGCTGGAGGCAACTGAGAGCTGTGCTTGCTTCCCAGGCTGAACTGATAGCAAGTAGACCAATTTTTATAGGATTGTAAAAGCTGACTGTGGCTGGGGTTCATGCAGAGAAGCACTTTTCCCTGCAGCTCTCACAATTCAGCATTAATGCTTGTGGCTTGTTTGCTGTGAGGTGGCTGGTGAGATGGATGGAGGGACAGCAGACAGATAAACTGGCGCATAGCTCTGCCTAGACTTAGACAAAGCACACAGTGACCCAGACAAACCACACTTCTTTTTCTCTCCCCCTCCTTCTAAAGGCTTTAAAAATGTGCTCTATCAAGCATTTACTTGTAGTGCAGATAAGATTTATCTAACAAGACTGGGCTAAAATTAAAACAGAAAGATGAAATAGCACAAGTGGTGCTAATATGTGTTTTGAAGCGTACCAGTCGGCCGGTGCAATGTCACAGCCCTGGGCTGCATTTGCAAGTGGTCGAGCATCTCCTTTTTAAAAGGTTAACCTACAAAGAGCACACAAGCCCCTCTCTATGAATATGGGCAAACACCCAGGGAGCTCCACAACAATAAGAAAATAATGACATCAACCTGACCATGCTTAAGTACATAACATGCTGAAGGTTCACGGTTGTGTGGCCTGGAACAATAAAGGAAAAATAAAGAAGCCTGCTTGGTAGGCCCCAGCTGTTATTAGCCATGCTGTGAGATCAAGGGAAGGTATGATATGGGCTGCCATTTCAATTGAGACCAGGTTAATCTCTCAATTTGTGGAAAAGAAAAACTAGAAAAAAAAAAAAAAGAAAAACCAGGCAGGGAGAGAAAGCAGTCTTCACTCCACAGTGCTACATATGGGAGAAATAACAATATCCCTATTTACATAATCTGTCTTTAACCCTTTCCTAATAGAGACTTAATTTCCTAAGAGTCACAAACTGCAGATTTAATTTTCCTACCCCCCAAAATGAAATATCAAACCTTTGTTAACCATTTCCCATTGGTGCTGCCATCGTTTGTGGCTGACATCCAATGCTGCTGAGGCTTTCCCCAGGGGGGACCTGTGGTTGCTGCTGGAGGATCAGAAATGGGTGTAAAGACCTATGGATGCCTCTGGTTTTCTGTCACTAATCTGTCTCTTAACACTGGATAAGTAATTTAAAATTTGTCCTATCATTTACAGGCATGAAATATGGCAAATCATACCAAGCTCTTTTACCAATGTTCTCAACGGATATATCAAGTGCAGTTTTCAAGTGCAGTGCTCTGCAGGTGAAAAATAGTCCTCTTCTGTGTGGCAGTAGTGTGTGGAGGCCGTGAGGGGCTTGCTCTCACGGATGGTTTTGTTGTGTAAGAGCCTGCAGTGATGGAAGCAGTGAGGGGAGCCCAGACCCCTCCAAGGTCACCCTCCAGCCTCCCTTGGGACCCAGGTCGAGGCAGGGTTTCCAGCAGGTCCCATGAGAAAAGCTGCTTTCCTGCAGTCTTGCAAAACTGAAGTGAAAATTGCTTTAAGATTATAATTTATGAAATAACATCCTGGAGATACCGCAGTTTATTATTTGCAGTTTGTGCTGTGTAAGCCAGTGTGTGAGCACAGCCCACGAGTCTGCTGTAGATGTTTAACTTCTCCTGCCTGCTGTCCTCTGCTCCAGCCCTCTGGAGTCAGGGGAGATTGCTCCTTCCCCCACAGCATCTGAGTGTGATCACAGGAGATGAATCAGGGGAAAAGGGACCCTGGAGCGAGGGCTGAGGCCACGGTCCTGCTGACGCTGGGGAGTCGGCAGAGCTCTGCCAGGGAATGCCCAGCGTGTCCCAGGGAGCCAGGGGACTGTGCACAGCCTGCCAGCACTGAGAAAGTCACTGAGCTGCTGATCCAAGAGCCAGCCTTAGGGAAAGGACCCACGTTGTTAGGACACAAGGGAATTTTGCCCAGTTTTTCATTCTGTGTTCTTTAATTTTTCCGAGTTTGTTTTCATTTGAAAGAGTTTGTTGGTCTCGTGCCTGATTTAAGCAAAGCTCTCCCTGGCATTTAAAAAAACCAGCATTGGGTTCTTGGGTTTTTTTTGAAGAAAAAGATCCAGCAGAGTCATCTGGAAGCCCTGCTGACTCAGCATCACAAGTACTAAGACTGATTAAAAACTGGTGCTTTATTTTCCAGGCATCCCATTGATTTGAATGAGTTAAAATAGCTGACTGAAGCTGAACGAGGGCAGGGGGCAAACAGGAAGGAAGTGGCAGGGCAGAAAATATGTCCCTAAAAATCCAGAATAGCCACTATGCAGTCACTTTTCATTGAGTTACTGCTACATCTTCTAGCATCCTCAAAAGGTTGATGTAACTGTGCCCGCTGTATTTATTATTTTCTCTCAGATGGGCACATCTCAGGTTCTTATGACTGTACATTATAACATTTCATTGCTAGTTCATGACTTAATCACACTTCTGACTATTTAAACAAAAATTAATTTCCGTGTAGATCCAGATTATATTGATTTTGTTTAAAAGTCTTAATAAAGGAAGGAATATACAAATTTGTTCCTGGAAGATAACTTGATGGGGATAGTTTTATTTTATTACTGTAACCAGTGTGTTTCTATTTTGAAGACTATGCCTTTTAAGAGAATCCTGTTGGTATTATAAAGTTTAAATTATTGCAGAGAAGGAGTTATAGGCTATTAAAGTTGTTTGCATTTTCTAATTGCAATAATAGATATATATTTAATGAATGGTCTTCTGTTATAAAGTGAAGATGGGAAGGATTTGCTTGAAATATTAATAGTTACCTATGCACCTGCATGTAAGTTTTTGGTAGAGATTCTTTAGCATTTTCATTTTGCCTGAGATCAGTGACTATGTTAGAACCTAAAAATCTGTATATCCATAGAGAAGTTCCCCTCTGTGTACTTTTTCTGCCATATTAATTTTTTCATGTCAGCAAATTCTGAAGTTCAAAGGACTTGAAAGCACCTGTTTGTTTCCATTTCTTTTTCAGTATTAGATGAATTCATTAACAATATATTTCTGAAACTGTAAGGCCAAAGTGGTCAAACAGTGGTTAAAACCAAAATCCTCTTCTTAAGCCCCTGTATATTCATTTTTCAGAACTATTCAGCCTGTGTCTTAGATATTCCCTCTGCAGTAAATATTCTTCCCTTCTCAATGGGTTCAGTACTCACTTCTTTACTGAATTGACAGACCCAGCTTCTTTGCTGGATTTATGCAGCTTTCTTGAGGAAAGACTCAAGTGCTCATTTCAGCTGAGCTCTCTGTGGTCTGTGCCTACATCCCCTCCAGTGCCCATTGTGTCTGTTCCTCAGTACTTTAAATTCAACACTTCCAGATTATAATGAAAAACTTCCTGATGCAGAGTTTGAATTTTCATTGCCTGTGTTATCAGCAGGGAACATCCCGGAGTTCTGGTGCCTGAATGAGTTCTATGAGTTACCTGTAATGTTAAAAACCTCAGCAGTAGC
Organism: Picathartes gymnocephalus; assembly: GCA_013390045.1. Classification (NCBI taxonomy): domain Eukaryota; kingdom Metazoa; phylum Chordata; class Aves; order Passeriformes; family Picathartidae; genus Picathartes; species Picathartes gymnocephalus. The sequence goes on from WEKY01050565.1 coordinate 193,122, forward strand.
GGGGATATCACATCCTAATTAACCATGATATCCTTGCACAGATAAAAATAAATCTACAACCCGCATCTTTTCCGACCTACTAACTCTTGCAGCAAGAAGATGTGGTCCCAATCCTGGATGTTGAAAGATCTGACATGGCTTCTTTCACCTTCGTAACGTGAGTCACTTCTGGATCTCTATTATAAATTTATGTGCAGAGAATCATTAGGAAACTTCTTTTTTTTGGTTGGCAAATGGTTGCCAGCACACTCTAAATCATATTTTATTCACACTGCACTTCACAGCAGTGCAGCCAGGTGTTAAATAATAATAGAGGTACATCAAATGGCTGGGTGGTTCAATTGGGAGAAGCATCCAAAAGTTCCACATACTTATCTGGAATGCTCCCAAAGAATGTTGGTCTGGAAACTGAGCTTTAAAAATTCATTTAAAAAGCTGCTTTCTAAAGCAGTTACCTTTTTGTGACTTGTAAGGTACCTTCATGTGTATAGGTTTGAGTACTTGAAAAATAATTACATAATCTTCAATCAAAGGTACATGTAAAGCCAAGGATTCAGGAATTGCTGACTTCTAATATTAAGTTGCTTTGTGTTTCCTGTTCCCATTATAATCAGGAGTACTGAGGGGAAAATAATCAATAAAGTAGTCTTTAAAAATATATATCAGGAACTAGGAAAAATCATGTTGTTTCTTTTAAACAGTTTATTAAATTTGTTCTAACACTAATGATTTTTTTTTAATGATTCTGAGTTCCTCATGTATGCACATACATGATTTGAAAGGACAGCAAACTGAAAGAAGAGAACGCATCAAATTTTGGCAAGCACAGTGTTTTACTGACAGCAACAAACAGGATTTTATCCATCATTTCTGTACCTATGAGACTTTTGGCTGCATTCAAAGACAAAAGTTCTGACTTCTCTGCACTTGGGAAAGTTAAGGTTCAGTTACTAGAACACCCCAAATAAGTCCTTGCTTTTGAAATCCATCTAAATTTTCCAGTAGGTGAGTTCAGAGCCCAGATTTACTGAGTATGGGCTTGGAGGTCTCCAGTCTGAATTTTCTTGTCATGAAGTTTTGTTCACAAGCAATGGGGCTACCACGTTGAAATCCTCAGCCTATGGCTTTTAGGGGGCAATTTTGCTACTGAGAGATTTTAGTAAAAACCACCCTGTTTATATATGTAATATCTTTGATTATGTTTACAGAATAAATGACATATTTCTCATTTCCCTCTGGGAAAGATGATTATTGTAGTGGTGAAAACAGGGTGATTGTTCCCTGCTCCCCGCTCCCCACATTTTCTCTTTGGACTTCATGTAAAAATAAGATACCGTTGGTGCTGTGTACAAGTGTGAGACCACCAGCTAATTTTGCATAGCCCACTGAACAGTTAGATGGGAATTGCTCTTCAGGGTGTTCTCTTTGACAATAAACAGAAGCCTCAAGTCTGTGTTTGGCTGCAGTTCAAAAAAATTACTAAGGAATTGTACACACTTATGTATATGAATACAAGCAATTGCACATTCCCGTACAGTAAGCTTTGCAACCACAGTTATTAACATTTTAAAATGAGTAAATGCAAATAAAATGACTGAGTAATACATGTTATGTTAAGATCAGCTATATGAAAAGCAAAAGGATTAAAAGTTAATTTCATCCTTTTTAATTCAAGGGACATATAAATGGCATTCTGGGTAGAGTCAACTCCTCTTTTATCAGTCCTTTGATGCTGCTTTCTCACTGATTCAGTTGTTCAAATGCTACCTACATAATAAAATCCTGAGTTAATTTACTAAGATTTTACACCAGCGCAAATGAAAGAAGGGAAAGTGCTAAACAAGGCAATTAGCACTCTGTTTAGTGCACTCCCAAAATAAATGTAGGCAATTTACAATTTGGCAAATGGTACTCCATCCGGATCCAAGTCATTTCAGCCTAAGGGGCTGGGGAAGTTCATTAGGGGTGAAGGGAAGGGTCTTTGTTTTGCTTTGCTTTTTAACTATATGGATATATACACACACACACACAAATGCACACGTTGCTGGTAAGGTCCCCCCCGTTTCACCGTGCAGCAACAGATGTGACCCCCCCTGGGGTTATGAGGATTTTTGGTGGAAAAATGTCAAGCTCTGTGCTCACACTGTCCACATCAATGACCTCATTTATGGTGATAATGCTCTTTCCAAAGTGAGGGAGCCCAAAATTGGCAACTCACTGATAACCTCCGTTGTGACTTTCTTGCCATGATGGTTTTTTGTGTACTTACATGTTTATTATCACTGGAGCTGTTCAGATCAGATCTGCGAACCTGAGAATGTCCTGAGTGAAATGATAAGATAAAGCATTCTGCAACTACAACTGACTCTCTTTTTAATTGACAGGAAGGTTGCACTATGACTTCCATGTTTATTCTTGTAAGCTCCTTATTAATGCAAAAATAATAGCTGTTATTAATGCAGGATCACAGCCAGCATTAATATTTAAGATGTAAGAATGAAGGAGGTTAAATACGTGTTTATATTAGTTTTAAACAAAGAGCTTTGCAAAACAGTTAAGGCAAGTAATGATGACCATACTCACAGCAAGTGTGTGCAGTGTAAAATACCTGCTACGTTCTGGGGTTTAAATACCTATTGTTAGTGGGACAAAGGTCTTTGATGAGTCCCCTGCCTTGTCATGCCATTGTCTCTCTGAATTGCTACTGTGTCTTGCAAAAGAGAATGGGGATGAAGATCCTAAACAAAACATGTAATATGCTATGATATTAGCACTGATTTTTTTTGTTTTGTTTTGTTTTGGTGGGTTTTTTTTTGTTTTGTTTTGGTTTGGTTTTTTTGTTTATTCAGTCTGTAGAGCTCTTTTATATGATAGATCATAAGGTAAAAGCATTCTTTTGTGCCCTCTAGCTGCTGGTTGCACAAATGAAAGAAAGAGGGAGAAAACAACCCTGTGATTATTAAATTCTCCTCATCTTTAGGGTTAAGTACCCTGGCTAATAAAGATCTCTCATGAGGATAAAGTTTCTTTCTTGGCAATGTCACATCCATTTAAGTAAAAATCATCTGGATGCTTTCAGGGATTCAAGCTGTTACCTTTACATAAAGCATCTACACCAATTCTTTGTATTGTTTTTATCCTCTGAGAAAGCCTGACATTGCATTTCGTGGTTAAGCAAACCTCCCACTGAGGGCAGGCTGTGGGATTGGGGCCTTTTGTGCTATAGAAACCTGTTTCACGAGATGGAAAAGAATTGTTTATGTGTTCTTGGAAAAAATTAATATCATTAAAAACACTATTTCAGACAGTGACAATTCAGCCTGATCTTGTCCTGAGCAATCATTATGACCTTTGATTTCAAACTTGTTTTTTTTAGCATCACATTTGCATCTCATATCCTAAAATGTTTTGTTCTCTTCGGCAGGTTGTTCTAATAACACATTTATTAAGACAAACAGCTAAAGTTTCTGCATTGTTACAGCTTATAAAAAAAATGCTGTATTTTTTTTTTAAATTGTTCTCTAAACAACTTCATCACCCAACACCTATTGTATATGCCTAAGATGTTGGAAAAATATTATGGGTCAAAATACCTCTGATCTTTTCTCTGTGTTCCATTTAGATGTGTGCAAATTTGGGTTTATGCAGGCTTACTTCATAGCAAAAAGGATCTACTTTTGACAGTAATAAGAACTTGATAACTTGTTAAGCACTGGCGTAGATCACCAAGGGAGGAGTCAAGGCTCTGTTGCTGCAGGTTTTCACCGAGAGGTCAGACAGGTGCGTCAGGAGGAGTTCGGGTGTCTGTTCGTGCCTTGAGGCAGCTGTGCAGCTCGGGTGAGTCCTTCTCAGCCGGGCATTTCTATGATCCGGTGCTTGGCAGGTGGAGCTGTGTGAGTGCCTGGCTGGCAGGGCCGGAGGCAGCGCTGCTCCCTCCCCTGGGGGCTGTGCGGAGGCAGTGGATGATACCGCTGCACATCCCCTCCCTCCCCGCGGGAGAGGAGGAGGTGGAGCAGCCTCCAGGCAGTCTGACAGCAGGCTGTCCTCTTAAGGCACGAGTTTAGTGTACCTTTTCACCCTTGCTCATGATCTATTTAGGTGGGCATTTTCCTTCTCAGAGCTGAACCTTACATAATGCAGAATGAAGCAGCCCTTGCTGAACTGAAGGTAATGCAACAACACTGAAAACACATCTGAATCCCATCCACATTTCAGGAAGGGAAAGGGAAAAGCCCTTTCTGTTAACATCAAATATTAGATGTTATTTTTTGTTACATCCTTGCTGCTTCATCAAAGGTGGGATTGCAGAGAAATACCTGTGATCTCTCTTTGTCCCTGTGATACAAATGCATTTTTTTTGTTCCTTCCTACAGACTAAATAAAACTAGTAAAGAACCGTTCAAGATAAAAAGGAGGAGCATAACATCTGAAGAAACCGTTTTGTTCTGCTTCAGATTTTTCCAATACTGTCAATTCTTTGTTTTGAATCCATTTTTTTTTGCTGTTAAGGGAAGAAGAAATATACCCCAGCCAGCCTTGTGTTCCAACTTCTTTACCTTTGTCTGCCTAACTCAGCTGGTATTTAATTGGTCAGCAATAGGAGGGAAGTCTCCTTTGAGGTAATGAATATTGACTGTTTATGTTGAAATGTCACTGTGAAAAGAAAGCCCAGCACCAAAGAGGCGGAACTCAGTGTGAGAGTTTCAGACACAAAGGAGACACCAGCAAAGCACAGGCATTGAAAAGCAAAGCAGCTGAAATTCAAAGAAAAGATGAAACAGAAATGGGCTACATGTGTGGGAATTTTAAGCTGTCAGTTGACAGGTGAAAAAGTCATTATTCCACCTGTTAGAACTAAGTGTAATGGCTTGTTTTTCCTAAAATAACACAGAGGCCACGACTCATAATTTTTTTTAATTGAAAATTTGTTTAAACTTATTTGCAAATACTTCACTTTTTCTTTTGAGGTAAGTGGATTAAACTCATTAGCCAATTTTTCTACCTCAGACATGTGAGAAGGAAAGTACCACATTTTTTGTGTTGTATTGGGAATTAGATAATCAAATCTTGCATTCAGCCACTTGGTTTTTGTCATGAAGCAACTTGAATAGCAACTTTAGAGTTCAACATGGAAGTTTATCATCCATTCTATAGCACTCATTGATCTGGAATGAATAAAGGCTGTTCTCCAGCATCAACCCACTGCATGATGTATGGCCTGGAAGTTTTTGCTGCTGCATAAAAGCTGTTCTTTGTTCCCAGTTGCGTAATAAGGAACTCTATGAGGTTCTGATATATTTTAAGCCATTTCTTATCTCGATGACATGGCCGTGCCAGCAGATTTCTGGGCTCCATAATTAAGTTTGGATTGGTGAACCCACTGTTCTTTCTCCTCTGTCATACTCTTTTGTGGTGACCTTTAGAGAACTCTGCTGAATAGTTTTTGCAAAGTTGACCCACTGCTATGGAGTATAACCTCCAGTTGTTCCATTTTGTTCATCTGAGTCATTTAGTATTAAGCTTTGATACACAATGAATTTTTTATTTTTAATGTAAACACTGACTTCGTTGTTTTGGGTAAAATCTTACTATGATATAGTTTAATTTATGTACATTCTTCTGGCTCAGGATCTTCATGGGTATCAGTCAGGGGCTGAGCTCACCATTTTTAGTCATAGATATTGTTTCTACAAACAATCAGTCTTCTCTTTACATCCCCTCTTGTTTGATTTTATTTTTCATAGTAGGAAATTCCATTAAACATCTTTGGGAAAGCAAGAGTAAATAAGTAAAACCTCTTTTATGTCAGTGTGTCTTAAACAAAATATATTGCAAACACATTCTGCTTTTTCTGTGAAAAAGAATGCTCAAAAAACTTAAATCAGATCATTTCAAATATACCTTTGTATTAAAAACAATATTTTTTATTCTAAGTAGACATGAAGATCGAATGAATAGTGCAAATATTCCTTCAAAAATTTGAGCCTTTATTTTCAAATTTCCATTTTAGCTTTGGCACTTAAAATATTCACGTGGTGTTTTTAAAATGTTCCCTGAATCAGACAAGTATTTGAATCCAGTAGGCTTTTGTTTTTTATTTTCTTTTGGTGAATCATTGAACAATTTCTGCTTTAGCTTCAATCTGGGCCCATTCACACAATGTGTCCATCTGAAATATCCTGCAATCCTGCAAACAGTGCACTCCTTTAAATAGAAAAGTATCACCAGGATCTGGACTGTAAACAAAGCATCAAATGAATTAAACATGTAGGAAATATCCGCAAAGAAGAGAGCGAAATTTTGCTACTGTTACCATTTCTCTACAGTCAGCAAAGGCTTTGAAAGTTAATTCTTTCTACAGCCAGTCAGAATTCCCAATGGAAGGGCTGTGATCTCCCACAAAAGTTGGGATGAGCAGGCAGTGTGGGGAGGCAGAGTCAGCAAAGGTGATCTCTGGGTGTTTGGTTCTCACCTGTGGTTTGAGGTTTTTTTCTCCAGGAGCTTCCAATGTCTTTAGGGAACCTCCTATGTGTCCAAAGGACAAGCTGCTTTCCCCTTGAATGGAAAAATAGCCCAGGCATTACCTGAACCTCCTAATGCTCTCTTGTGCATTGAAAAAAATATATATGCACATATGACCTAGCTAGAAATTCATGTATTTTTACCATCTGAAATGCTGAAGCTAAACACACAAATCCAGTAGTTTGGCATTAATTCGCCAGCTTGGAGAAATGAATGGGCTACACTAGCATCCAGTATCTCCCCTTGCTGTTTATTCTCTTTACAAAAACCCCCAAGCATCCATTCTGACATCTTTACTGCCTTCTTTCAAAAAAAATTCTGAAGTTTTCATGACTAAGGTTCTCAAAAAGCTGATCTCTCCAGCAAAGGATTATTTCATATCTCACTGTGTCGTTTCAAAATACTTAGATTTGGACTTACATTACTTTGTTTTGATTTTGTCTGTCTACACAAATGGAAGATAATATCTTTAGTCACAATTCTGTGTTATGCTTGAACTCTAACCTGTGACATTCACCTAGCTCGATCTAACAAGCTTTGTGCTCCCTGTCCAGATGAAGAGTGATACTTCTTCATTAGCAAGATCAGTTTCACCTTTAAAAACCCTTTGCTTCCCGTTTGCATTAAGCCAGATTGAGATGTCTTGGGTCATGATGACATTTCAGGAGTATTCAGAAGCAAAAGAGGAAGTCATTACATCTGCAGTTCACCTGCAAAGAAGATGTCATTAAAAGAGGAAGCAAAATGAACCCCTGTCAACTTGTTAGGGCCCAGAAGGTAATTCTGCCATCATACATGGAGCAGGGTGGGATACAGAATCCTGTTATTGCTGACACCAGATAACTTGCTGGTGTAAAAGGTTCTCTTTTCCAGAAAAGTTCAGGTGATACTAAATTTATTAATGTGTCAGTTTGGGGAGACGTGATGTCATTTCTGTTGTCTGCAGGGATGAAAACTGGAGTGTCCTTGCTCCTGTCAACACAAAATCATCTTAATTTCTTCCACTGTGCACCTCGTTGCCATCTGTGGAGGGGAGAGCAAGGGATGAGGGTGAAGTGTCAGGGGAGATGCCTTTTTAAAAGAACTACTAGTATTTGACATTTATCATTTTAACCTGCCTTTTTCCAAAACACAAATTTGTTACATCAACATTTCTGGTGAATGGTTGGCCTGATCCTGCCAGAATCCAGTTCCTGTGAGCTGAAGCATTACCTGATATTGTAGCTTTACAGAATCAAGATTTTGTTCTCTAATAATCATCAATTCAGAAAAATAGGAATATTATTCTGTTTTCTACTTGATAAAAAATCTAGCAACTGCATTCCACTCCATTGTAATTGAAAAGAGAGTTGGGTTTTCAGACTGTAAAGGTACCTGATACAGTTTTGCAGAAACACTTATGTTACTAATTTAGAGTGGGTAAAAGTCTGAATCGTGTCCATTATTTCAAATAATGTGACTTCGTTTTTTTTTTCCAAACTAAAACTGGTATCTTCTTGAAAGATCCTGTTTGTAGAAATATGGGCAAATGTTTGCTTTTAAGGAACAGATGAGTCACTTTTCATTTGTGTTGCATAAGAATACTTTCATCCTGAAACATTTTCTCTACCTTCTGTGTCTGGAGATACAGAATAGCTTAAAAAACTAAGCTGAACCCTTTTAATGAAGATGGTATTACTGAAAGGGAACATTTTCCAGGTGAAAAACATTCTATCGTGGCCTCTGAATGCAATCTAGAGTTTTTGTATGAACACTGTAGTAACAGGAAATATTTTCTTTCAGTTCCAAGGTGTCACATGCTGATTCTGTGCAACACATTTCAATATGGGTATTATAACAACTCGTCTGATACTGATCTTAATGGATTTTTGAACTGCTAATATTTCAGATTTGAACTGCTTGTACTTCAATTGATGATCTGAGCATTCCACAAATACCAGAACTAGCATGTTTCCTGTCCTGCTGTTGATTGATATCTCCTAATGAAAAAAGCACCTGCAAAAATGATAAAGGAAAGTTACTAATTGGTTTAACTTAGGCCAGCCACTTCATATTTTATAAATGAGGAAACTTTTAAGGAATTGCTGCTGGAAGCCATCTGCTAACTAAATAAAAATGAATGATAATCATCAGGTTCCACGTGCCACTTAGAGAAAGTATCATCAGAAAAAAAAAATACAGCTGCTTACTTCGAAATAAAAGCAATGCAGGAACTCAAATTCAAAGCCTCTAATAATCATCTTTATAATATAAAGTGTTGATCAGTTTGGTATACACAAATCTGTCAGCAGGTCTGGACCCCTTCTCTAGATACGAGAGAGAATACTTGTGGTCACTTTTAAGAGCTGCCAGTAGAATTTACAATAGCAAATAATGATTTATTATTCCTTCCAGGACATCTCATGTTTCTGTTCCCAATTCTGCTTCCCTCCTCATCATCCTTTTTTTAGCTAAAACTGTATAAGGCTGGGAAATGTTCAGGATGTGTGTTTTCATCTTATATTATGCATAATTTTGCAAGTCATTAAACCTTTGTTTCTTGTCTTTTCTAACCTTCCCAGTAACCTATCTAAACAACTCTCAAAGGAAAATGAGTCAAAAAAGTATATATAGAAACAAAGAGGGAGAGGCTTTCACTTAAGGAATGCAAGTACAACCAACTTTAGGCTCCTTTAAAGACATATACTAAGTTTTAATTTATTTCTACTGCCTGTGAAGTTCTGTTGAATCTGAAAGTTACTCATGTGTGTAAAATTAAGCACACTGAAGAATGTGGGAATAATTCAAGCTACATTTTAATATGAAGGATTCTACATAAGCACAAAAGATGAGATTCTTCTTGTGAATTCAGAATCAAGACCTGCAGAATACTCTGTTTTGTACAAGTAAGTGCCAGAAACCACATCATTCTGTAACAAGGGCCCATCCTGTTTACTACGTTGGCATGGCAGTCCTGAGAAAATTGAATTTCCTTCACTAGAAAGACATACTTTCTTCCTGTGCTAGCAGTACTTGGGTTGTGTTCTGTGCAGCAGGACCATTTAGAACAACTGGGTTTAAGCAGTGCTGGGTGTTTTGTCAGGGTGACAAAGGGGAATTACTGTGCACCCATATATGGCACACAATGCTTGGACAACACGTAATATTCTCTGTGGGTAAAGTTCACTTCTGGGCAGAAAGCCAACAAAAGGCTCATGCACCACTTAAGTCCCACTTAAACCCTATTTCGAAGGCTTAATAGTGCACAGGCCACGTTCTGGCCTCCTGCCCAGGAGTGAATTTTACCATGTTCACATCCCCTCTCCCCGCATGCCACAGGGGCAAAAGGGCACTGCCTTTGTGCTGGGCAGGACACTGATTTCTGGAAGAAAACACCAATCTCCTCCAAAGAAAGCCACAAATCCACAGAACGACACCCATCCTGGTTTATGGCTAATCCACTCTCCCTGGTGCAGTGCGAGGTCCCGCGAAGCCAAGAGTTCTGTCCTGCAGAGCCGGGAATCCGCCCAACGGCTGGCACGGGGCTGGGCTGGAGATTTCCTTCCTGAGCTGTTCAAGATGCTCAGCTGTCCTTTTCCGAGCTTGGATTAATTTTATCTCTGTGGTGACCATTGAGAAAATGTTTTTCTCTGGCATTTTGAAGATTTCTGAGCTCACTGTGCTTGCGTGGGCTGAAATCTAGAGGGGAACTGATAATGCTTTCTTGGACAATGCCTGCAAAGGTGTTTCCCATTTTAAGAGCTTGTGATATGCACCAGTGTCCAAATGACTGTTCTCCTGCCACTGAACAGGAGATAATCTATTGCAACAACATTCTGCATGTGTAATTTTCTCTATTTTCACTGTTATTTCACATTTGAATGTGCAATGTTGCAGTAATACAAACTGTATTGAACTATTCATTGAAAATAATTATTCACGGTTATAATTAGCTCACAGTACTTAAGAGTTTTGACCTGACCTACTGTAGAGTTCTTTGCAAGGTTGGGGGCTAAAGGTACTATTTACTAGCAGGCAGTTATAACAACAACACTCAAAGTGAAAGATTTCGTATTAAAGATGAACATCATCAGTCTGTCTTACAGCTTAGACTTTATGTATGTTATTCTTATATTAATTAATGAAAACTCAATATACAGAAGTATTTTGAGATACGGCTTTCTGTGAATGGATTCCAATCCATACTGATTAAGTAGATTGGAAATATTATTTCCTGATCAGATTTTTTTTTTTAAAGTGCATTTCCCTCCTAATTAGCAAGCAGAACACAGACCACAGTAAATATGCAGTTCCCTTTAATAATTATTTTATTTTATTTTTCAAACAGAATAGTGATTTACTTAGAATATCTTTCAGAGATCATTTAAAAGACAGAAGCTTATGCCCATTAAAACACAACTACTCTCTGAAAACTGACTTTGTGTCACCAAAATACTTGCGAGGTTCAAAAAATATTTTGACACATTTTACTTTTCAATCGTTATAAAAGGATTTTCCCCCTACATATTCGTATTGTGTCTTCATTTCCAGAACTGTTTTTAATTAAAAAAAGACTGTTTTGTTACAATGGATGATTTCAACCCACAAAATATCCTATTGTGCTTGCTATCAAAACAAACAGGTGCACCCAGCAGCATGCACGGTATGCAGTGCAATTGAGCAAACAGTTTGTGCAAAGATTTAAGCTCATCTGAACAATGTGAGTTCAAGTGATATGAATTGGAGCCAAGTATTCTGGATGAAGGGCTCAGATCTGAGGGAATCTGGATGGAGCCCAGAACCTGTTGATCTTTGTGGGAATTGTGGGCACTTTATGCTGTATAAGAGATGACAGTCTCTGTCGAGGTTAGTTTCTCAGTTTGAAATACCCATGAATTTTTTATCAATAGCAGAGTTACTTTTCTATTGAAAAGCTGTGCTCCCTCCTGCCCAGATATGAAAAAATTCTTTCTGTTCAGACATTTGCAGAGATTTCAGAAATGGGAAGACATGGAAATTAAAATTTGCTAAAAGTCAAAGATGAGATGACTGGTAGTTAAATAAAGTTGTCTATGAAGGTTCAGAATGTCTCAGTTTCCTATATGGTTGGCTTCTATGGGTGATATAATTTAATTCCTGGATAGCCAAGGTGCCCAGCATGGCATTTTCATGGAGAAAACACACTTTACAGCAGTGGGATGCTTTTCCTTCCTACAACCTCAGAATTGTGATGGTAGGGAACACAAGGGGACAGTGATAAACTAAAATTCTCTTTGCTGCAAGGCAAAGCAACCTGTCCTTTACTGCCAGAGTGTTGTGTGGCCGTCTATGAATATTTCATTACTGCTGGGCTGGGGCCACTGATTCAGTTCAGACTCCCAATTAGCACTCTGCACCTAACTGTCTGTTGTTATCTCTTTTTACTCTGCTGTGATGTCTTCATTTATCTCAACTGGATGGTTCCTTTATGTCTCACCCTTCCTACCCTTCTGCTCCCTTTTGTGGTGCTTCAGTGCCTGCAAGTTCCTGTATCCTGGAGCTCTCTGGAATGGAGTTCAGTGTCTCATTGTCCCACACATGTCCTAATCCTGATAGCAGTGAGTGAACATTTTCCTAACCTGGCCTGTGATGTTTGTTCTTTTACAGGCCAAGCTCCCTTATTTCTCAAATGGCTGAGAGGTCCCTCCATCAGCCATCCCTTCATATCTCCTCTCTGTGAGCTGTCACTACACACTCGTCTGGCTCTCATCTAGATTGTAATCTCTTCTGGATAAACCAGAACCTTTATTTGTTCTGAAAAACACTGTGCACATCTGTAAGACAATTTTGATTAATAATATAAATTCATTCTGGTCACATGCAGTACAGAAGATCCCGGACACTCTCAGGGTCTTAAGATGCCCCAAAAGGAGTTGTGGTATATGGTGATACTAAGCAGCTTCACATATTTTTGATATAAAATTGTTTGAAACTCTGAACTAGGCTAAATTATTTTTTTCGAAGATGTTAAAAATATTTGAAACCCTTTAACTCAAGGTTAATGCAATAAGTACAAACTCCTCCAGTTTGGAGTGAAGTTGGAAAGTGAAAGGATAGAAGTACTTTCTCAGGTGAAACTCCTAAAGAGACAGTATAATTTTTCCCAGTTGGCAGTTACAGTTTGGTGATCCCAAACTTCTACACACAGAAATACTTGACTGTCAAAACATAGTTATTGACTAAAAAAAGGAGAAAACATTTCTGCTTCTGAGAGAGGGGTGACTACTCAGTTAGTCAGCCTCTAGTTCTGGATGTTCATTATAAAATTTTGCACAGACATGGACAGGTTTTTGGCACTAGGAGATGGTTCAGCTTTGTTTCTACTTTCATGAATTTCAGAGAAAATCTTGTAAAATATATGTTTGTTTAGAATCGTGTACGTGCACGTTGCACGTGCAGGGTGTTTATTCATCTACCACCTTGATACAGAAACGAATGAACCTCTATAAAAGGGTAAAGTGAAGGAAAGTTTTTCCCTTGAAGAGCTGCATTAAGACTTGTAGCTTTATTAGATAAATTTAATCTCGTAGGCATTTTGTGAATAATTCTCCATGGACTGGTTCCTTCTGGGTCCTTGCTTTTATTTCCAGTAGTCAAAGTATTAATAGGGTTAAAGGTGCTGGCGTGGTGAATTTATGGGCCACATCTCACAGTCTGTTAAAGCAGGATCACTAATGGGTGACCTTGAGGTTCGACCATCCCAGACTCAGGAAGATCAAGTCTCAGACCCCTCCTGCAAGTGCTCTGACCTCTCCATTCTTCCCCTCTATGGCCTAACCTTTCACTCACTGATCTTTGACCAAATTATTAAGCAAACACCTGCTTAGGTCTCTGACCAAAGACTGTAGACCAGGAGAGCTGCCATAATTCCCTGTGAATTAGCTTTAATAATAACAATACTGGCCTAAGGAGAAAATCAAGGGGTAGGTTTACAGTAAATAATCATGCTGCTACACAGCACATCCAGAACAGACCCTTCAGCAGCTCTCACCTACAGTAAATCAATGCTAATCTATTTGACTGTGATAATAACGGCTTGTCAGCAGATACAGTTTCTTTATTTGACTTGACTAGGACAATGACTAGGTAAAATTTATTTCCTATTACTAAAACAAGACAAAGACTAAGATTAATCCTTTGATGCCAGGGATTTCCCATTGGTAATAATGCAGAAGCTGCATTAGTGTTCAACACTGTTGCTAAGAGTAACTGGAACAGAAAAAAGAAGGCTGAAAAATATCTGATGATGTCAAATGTTAAGCCTGTGTAATGTTATCTGATTTACAAATTGAAAGAATGGTCTGAATTTCCCCACATTTCCTTGGATTGCCTTTTGGCTCTTGTGGTGTGATTTTATAAACCTGCATCATCTGAGATTAACTCAAACCTGAGTAGCTCCAGCGCATGGATTCTCCCTAAATAGACTGTGAATATTGTTTAAAGACTTTACTCACAAAAGGTGATGGAATCTGAATTATTATACAATAAGAAATAGGATAAAATCTAGCTAACAATATTGCAAATTAAATTAAAGGCAACTTAGTATACACCCATCTCCTGCCTATAAACCAGTATTAATTTTTTGTTTGATCAATGTACATCTTTTCCTGTGTACAGGGTTATTCAGATTGTCCAAGTTTAAACTGACTTACATGGATTATTGCATTTCATTCCTTGACTAGATTAGTTGTAAGATTAAACCTGGAAAAATTGGATAGATGGCATGGAGTACATACACATATATACTTGAAAACATGTGTAATTTGTTTATATATAAGTGTTCACGTTGAGAGAGGCTTTACAGTAGGCCTACAAAAATATTAGATACCTGGGAATCTGTTGCATAAAATCTGCCCTTGACCATGTCCTTAAGCAAAGCTGGTGGCTTCTTTTCTGGAGCAAAGAAGTGGAATTACTTATGAAGAGGTATTGGTTTGAGAGAGGAGGTAAGTTAAAAGATAATCAATATTAAGTAAAAGTTACAAGGCAAGGACTGTAAAGAGTAAATGGATTTTAAAATGATGTTTATTTGAATTCTTTTACTTTACACAGTCATTAATTAGTGAAACACAAGACCAGATGATTACAGCACAACAGAGATGTTCAATTAAATGCATTATCTACTTCTTTTCAGACGTGCCAGTGTACAAGGTCAAACTTTGCCCAGATTTACACAAATCCAGCATCCCTGAACTCATTTTCTGCCCTCAGTCATACCAAGCAATGCCACGGATTGTGATTTTTTCCATTTCATGAAAAAACACACATAGTCAAGGGCATGACTGAAAGCCCAGTAGAACCAGGGGAAGTCTTCCCTTTGGCTGCAGTGAGGTTGGAATCAAGCCTTGCATGGTTGTGAAATATCCATAAGATATTTGGCCACACATCAGTCTGCACTCTGAAATCCCCTATATTTGTATTTTATTACTATAAAACTAGTCCACTTCATGTATTTGCTGTACATTTATCAGAAGATGATGTTAGTGCTTCACATGGGTCAGATTTGGCTTGTGGGTATGTTGGAAGTTACACAAATACGAGAAAAATAGTAGTCCATAAATTTTTCAGTTATTTTATCATGGAATCATTTTAATATCTCTCCTATCAATGATAGAAAACCCTCTTTGTTCAGAAATTAAAAGGAGAATTCATCAATATGAAAATTAAAGAAGTAATGTTAATATAGGAGTTTATTACTCATTTTTAATGTAGATGTGGGCAAGTTTCACTGATGTGTACATTCAGTTCTTTGTTCCTTATATCATTATAATGCATGAAATAGCTGATTTATTTATAAAAGCAGAAAAGATATCTGTGTGTGTGTGTTGTGGGATGTGTTAAAAATTTACGTACAATAAGAAATAAAAATGATTTTGCCTTTGCTTGTACCTGCTGCTGGTGGTTAAAGGTTGCATTCTTTTACCCATAAGAATAGAAAACATTTGAAATAGAACATTATAAACCCAGGATATATGACATGATTTTATTTGAAGAATGAACTGATTTTGTGCTTATTGATAATTCAGGCAGAGAATTGTTTTAAAATATCACTGCAGGTAATGCCAAAAGGAAAGAAGGTTCTCTGGCATATGTAAGATGGAAAAAAGAGGGTATTCCTGAAAAAGGAATGCACATCAGTCAAAGGCATCAATAAATAAAGCTCTTTTTCATATGTAAATGGGAATTTCTAAAGTAAAAAGGTATTGTTTTATAAACAGTGAGATAATATTCTTGAAAAAGGTTGCCAGTGATTACATAAGTTATCTCTTCCATAAAGAAATTTAGAGCTCATACTTGCTCTTTTCATTAAAAAGGCTTTTCATCTACTCTCACGCAGAAAGCCAAGCTTTGCATTTTAATTAGAGATAATAAATAATTATATTAGGAAACTGAAACTATTGAAGTCTTTTTGTGATGCTGTTTAGCTCTATTTCTCTCTAAACATATGAGTATATACATTCAACTTTTGATTCACACATCACATTAAAGGAGATAATACTTATATAAATATGATCAATATTCAGGGTCTTTTGACAAGGGCAAAATACTTTTATATACTTGAAGCAGAATAAAGCACCTTAAAATCTGTCCAGCCTGCCCAAATATTAAGTGGCCTCAATATAAATGCAAATAAAGACAATAAGACCACCCCAAAATAATATTATTAAACTAAGGAAATAGGAGATGACTGGATTCTTCTGGGCAATATGTTGCCCTTGATGTCAGCAGACTTGGGAGGAAGCCCTGCCAGGGCAAGGGGCTGGTGTTGGCTTTAATGCAGCTGCAGCAGCTCTGAAGGAAACACTGGAATTGTCTCCCTCGTTTGTGCCTCGAAGCGTAAATTCCTCCTTTTTTTGTTATTATTAGCACACATAGGGGCATCTTCCCTGTGTGAAATTGGTGCACCAGAGTCAAGGGCAGAAAAAAACCGCAGAGCCAGCCTTGCCCAAGTTCTCCCCCCGCCCAGGGAGCAGCTGACGTTGGGAAAGCAGAGAAGGGAGCCATTAGAGTGGGGTTTGGGATTGACACTGACCTAGGGCTGCCATCCCCCATTGTCCTGCCATCTGCACAGACGTGAACTTTGCCTCCAAAATTTGGCTTCTCAATTAACATGTCCAGCTGGGGGGAGAATTCCGTCATTTGCCTAATATCATTATTGCCACTGCTCTGACATATTAATATTAAAAATATATGTGAACAGATCAAGGATTTGCCTAAGCACTTCTCTTTTTATTTCACATAATAGGCAGGAGGTGAAAGAAGACACAATATAATTTGAAAAGCATAACCCTGATTAGGCAGTGATTGGTACACAGCTAGAGCTTACATTTAAAAACATTTTCATTATTAGCAATGCCTGTCAAATATAATGGTTTTTATTTTTTCTAGATGTTGTGCAAGTAGATGCAAGGTCATATGATGTTTTGATGTTTCAGTAAATAGAAAATTTTTTATATCCCACCAAGGTTTTTGCAGAACAGACATCTTAAGATGATATTTTTGCCAGTGGTTATTCTTTTTTAATTGGTGATTCTGAGAAAGCAAGACTTGGGCATCAGTTGTGCTGTTATGGTATGGTGGAATCAGTGACTTGTCTGGATTAGGCCTTGAATGCCCCAAGCTTGGTTTTACAACATTTGCAGCACTTTTCTCCCTCCCAACACTGACAACCTAATAGGATAATGAATGAGACCTTCAGTGTTGGGATCTGAGGGGATTGGAGATAGGGTATAATTGTAAAGCTTGGCATGATGCTGCTCCTCTTAAGCTCAAAGATGTTTTAAATGGATAACTAGCAATAACATTATATTTATTTCCAGTCCCCTCTGGAGAAAATACATTTTCCATACTCTCAGCAGCATTGTGCTGTGTGCAACATAGCGCTGCCTTAAAAAATACTTCTAAAGTGAAGAAGTCACCTTGAAAAAATTCATATTCTGCCTTTCTCTGAGTCCCGAGTTGTTTTCAGTCTCGAGCCTATTCATGTGTGTGTCCTGCTTACTTTTTATGCCTCAGAGTAATCATATTGAACTCTCAACAACTTGTGAGTAAATCTAAATCTACCAATAGCTGGACATGCCTCAGTATAATCCACAAGTTCCTTCGAAAATTGCTCCTGTAATGTGTCTGTAAAAGGGGGGAGCTTTTAAAATCCTCTCAGTTGTAGGAAAACCTCTTTTTCCTGCAATGTGGAGTTTCTCACAGGTGTTCCCTCATGACTTTTAAAGTTAAGGGTAATTCACTTCTCTGTTACAAGGAGTCTGCTTGGAGTGAGATGAAATGGTGCATGTTTCCACATACTAACATGAGTCTTGGTACTGAATTTAATTTTTCCTGGTCTTGTCTTAAATCAGTATCAGTGCAACACATAGATGAGAACTGAGATTTCCATTAATAAAAGGTTCTGAAGATTAAATAATTTCTTTAAGTGTATCAGGTACGTTTATAATAAAAAAATAGGGCTGTGCTACCCGTCATTGAAATATGCATATCTCTTCTGATTTAATTGTAAAGGAAAGAAACTCTACATCCTTATATTCTAGATGGAGTGGATGACTTAAGTTGTGGCAACTCTGTTAACCCTGACACAGTGGAGTTCTTTCCGGAGTTTTCCCATGCTGGGCATTAGTGACATGACAGGTTCTTCTCAGAGCATTTCTAAACCTGTCTAAGGCAAAGTATCAAGGGCAGTAGAGGGAAAGAACCAAGAGAACTGCAGCAGGAAGCAAATGCCTTGCAGATGTTGGCTGTAGGGGCGAATTTCAGTCTCGCTGTCTCTCCAAACTGACTGCAGGCTCTGGGAAGTTCAGAGTGCGCTGAGCACACCAAGTCAGGGGCTGCAAGGAGATGAGAACAGCTGATAAACCCACGGCACATTCCCCACGAGGCAGTTTGTGTCCCTGGGGTGTTTGTGTGGCCTTTTGTGACTTGAAATGCTGGTGAGAGGTCTGCAGGCTGGGAATGTCCTCGCACACTACCATGATCCCTTCCACGATCTCTTTTCCCTTCCAGTGAGAACAAATTTACCAGAAATGCTTCAAGCTTGGCTTTACAGAATTTGCAGCTCTCTTTTCCCTCCAGCGCTGTTTTTCTTTGGGAGGTAGATGATATCCCTCTATTTGGTTTATTGCCCCTCGTGCAAAATAAATCTGTTTTCAGAAATGCTTCAGATACTTCCCTGTGAGCAATTCTTTCTTCTGCCTCATGCCCCAAAGGCACTCTGAGCTGAGCTGATTTAAGGATTTTCAAGGAAGACACTGGGAATGTTGATATACCATATAACTCTGAGGCATCTTCCTAAGCATATGCTAAAAATGGATTATGGTTTTTATTCCTTACTCACACTTCATCTTTCCAAGTGGCTGATTACGATTTTCATCTGCTTATTTCAACATCATTTAGTGGGTGAGAGGAGGAAACACACATCCTGTTCCTGCTCCCATCTTCTCATTATAATATGATTGTGATCCCACTCTTAAGGTCCATACGTGAGAACTATCCAGGAGCTGGCCTGGATTTTGGAACCCAGAGTGTCACATGTAGAGGGTTTGAGCATCAACAAATGCAACTGAAGCTGAATGAACCCAGGGCTCTTAGAAGTCTCTCCATTTCTACAGTAAAAATAAAGATAAAATGAATGGATATTTCTGGAAATGGAAATCTGTACACTCCTGCTGTTCCTGTTCACCATGGTGTCGAAGGATCCCAAATAATTTTATTGACACAGGTGAATTAGGGCTAAAAAACTATCAGAAAATGCTTGGGATGACTGATAGCAGATTTACCCTACTACATTCCTCACCACTTTAAAAGAGGAAAACAGGGAAATAACCTGGTCTAGTGGAAGGTGTCCCTGCCCATGGTAGGGGCTGGAATTAAGTCATTATTAAGATGTCTTTAAACCCAAACAATTCTATGATTCTTTGATTCTTAGACTGTAGGACACAGAAATGTTTTGAATACAAATCACATCCTTAATTTTATATAAACATATAGCCAACAAAGAAATTCTTCAATAAATCAAATAGTTGGTTTCTTCAGACACTTACAGGTAAGGCTGGGATTATAGAACTTTCAGAGGACACTGTAAATTTTGCTTTGACAATGTCAATTCCAAAATGAGTTATCAAATTCTTCTGTAGATATTTATGCTAAATCCCAGGAACGTTATGGGAGAAGCAGCACAACAACACTACATTTGTAGAAATGACACTTTCAGAATTAATAAAAGTCACAAATGATAAGAGTTAAACTGAAATCAGGATCACATCTGAAGTTGGTTCTTAGTTTCACCCAGGTGCATTAATGTTTGTTGTGTATTTGTTACCCTACTGGTGTGCCCAAAACCAGGGCTTTTTTCTTGATTCAGAATCTCATCTATTATCTGTTACAGCTTAGCAACAATTAACACATCTTCCCACTTCCGTAGTCAATACTTTTTCAAATAGCTCTTCTGACAGTTTCAAAGGCTGTAACTTCACATTATTTTTTCTGCTTTCACACATGAACTTCTCTTCCTTGGTTTTATTAAGTGGAAATGCTGCATAACTATTGCAAGGAGACTCAGACTGGATCTGGACCAGAAGCATTAACTAGCTCAAATGAGAAATACAAACTAAAAAGCTGTCTGTCCATTTTGGAAACATGCAGATAATGTGTGTGTCACTTGAAATTCACGTGCATTTGGGATCAGCAAAGAAAAGTAATATACAGCAATGATATCTTTGATCATTGAACGAACTCAGAAACATAGGAACTGTGTCGAGTGTGGTTATCATCAACCCATTTTCTATTCCCAGTGCACAAATCATTTCATGCATTCTACAACCCAAGCCACGATGCTGGGCTTCAAAAGCAATTTCAGCAGCAAAATAAGGTGCTTTTCTTCAATTTTCAAGCCATTTGTACGAGGTTAGTGTTGTTTACCCACCTGGTACACTGATATTTACATACCCCTTTAAAGAAAATTGGTAGGTATGATTTATGGAGTACTGTAAGAGCACAATTTTCCATGTAGTGCACCTAATCTGAAAGGGCACTTGCAAAGGTCACTCTGGCCATACAAATACCAAGTCTTCTCTTTGGAATAAGTTAGGATATTCATTTTTCTTGGAAAATGTCAGCAGTACCCTACTCCAGGGGTTAGTTTATGCAGATAAATGCGTAAGCCTTTAATCTTAAGGCAAAAATACTCTACACAAATGTAAGAGAAGTCCATCTATCACTGTTAAGGCCTGTAATTTGTTTTTATTTAAATCCCAAGCCAGGGCAGCCTGGGCAACAAAATTGTTAACATGGTAGCTCACATCTGAGCCAAGATTAAAGTATATAAACATACATCTGCTTTCAGCCTGGGTGAACAATACACCATGTCTTCTGAAAGCCATAATCTGGATTTCGAGCATCTCAAATATCTGCTCTTGTTGTGCTACTCTGAAGTCTCAGAGTGCCTGACCTGAGCATGTTAAATTGTCCAATAAGTGCACTGTGTATTTCCAGCATTTTATCTCTCAATGAAGAACAGTGACAAATGTTTTTATAGTAAACACACCATAATAAAAAAAAAAAAGATTAATTTTCCAACTTTGGACAAAAAGGACATAAACCTAAGAATTGCCTAAAATTATTCCAGTACTATTTTTCATATAAAGGATTGATTTATGTCTATTTTTTTATGTGGGGAATGCTCCAAGGGTTTTTTGTTCCATTTATAATGGTTCATCTTTATCATTACTAGAAGTTGTTATTGACAACAAGAAACACTTCCATCTTGGTTGTTAATCATATCCATGTGGGAAGTTGTTTTTATAGATAGCTTTTCATGCCTGGTTTTAAATCATTTGGCAGAATATTTTATAATGAGGAGTCTCAGCTTTATTTGAGTTGTCTCAATAGCCACAAACAAAGACTATGATCTTAATGAGGTCTAGGAGATTTTAAAATGGAAATCATGTTGAAGTGTTTTTTAGAAGTGGTGTTTTAAATGTCTAAACTGGGAAAACTAATACATTGGGAGTTTTTTTCAGAAAATGCTGGTCATAACTACTGAAATTTGTCAAGGTGCATAAGGATGATGGATATAGTTGGTAGATCCAAGTCTACCGCTATTATTTTCCCATTGATTTTTTTCCTATTTAAACAAGGAGAGGGTGATGCAACATACAGTGCATCCTTATTTCACATGAGCTGCCTGTAAAGAGATCTGTGTAATTTATTACAACAATTGCAAATATGTGCGGTTCAAGCAAGGTGAACCAATGAGTTAGGAATCTCCTCAGGAGTTAATTCAACACAGTGGTTTCTTCTGGAAGAATAATTCTCTTTCATGGGTTGTAGAATGTGCAAAATAGAACTTACGTATGAAATCATAGAGCATGTTTTTGTTAACTACCTTGGATTTTCTCCAGTTTGGTTTTTGTCAGTTATCTCTAAAGGTGGAGGCACTTTGCATGGTAACATACAGGAAAATCTCGGATAGGAATTTACCTGCAGACCTGATCCTTTCAGTCACCTTGGATGATACCCTGGGCCATCATATACCTAGATATGAACACTCAGATTGGCCAGTTCATCAACTGTGACGAGGCATCTCTGAAAGGTGCTTTTAATTGCAGAGAAAAAGAGGAAGACTTTTTTCCTTCTAGATTTGTGGGTACTGATCTTTTATAGGCCTTGGAAAAAATAACACTCCTCAGAGGCTTTTTTTTTTTTTTCCCCCAGACTGGTCTGTTGTATTCTTTGCCCTTTTAGAAAAAAACTTAATACAAGGAAATGAAGTCCTTCAACAGAAGCATGTAATATTGGTCAAAACAATTAAATTTTCTTTTTGCTAATACCTCTAAAAATGATGTTAAAAATTTCTTCCTGCTAGAGAACCTAAATCTTTCACTATGGGCCAGGTTGAAATCTTCTGCAGCATCTCCATACTGCCATTGAAAAAAAAGTAACACAAACTGGACGAGATTCCAAACAGGCGATTAGTTTGCCATTGAAGCATAACCAATGCCTCAACTAAAACAAGCAAACAAGCAGTCGAACATGTGAACATAATTTTCCATCATTTCTTTTTGATGTGGATTGGATGGAAAAAATCTGGGATGCAAGCCATGATGTAGATTTTCAAATTTGATTAGCATTTTTGGACAGTGGCAGCAATTTCTGTGGTAGTGTAATTTATTTTAAGCTAAAATTGGTTAGTGTGGTTTTTCCTTTTTTTATTTATTTTTTTTTTTTTTTCCTAATGTGGACCAAAATTGCTATGCAAATCAAGGTAAATGGAGCCACAAAATGATGGTGGAAACACAAATGATAGTAAAATTTTAACTCAGGCTAGTGAAGGCCAGTCAATATTGCCCTATATGTGGATGACTGGGAATGGTTTTCCTTGGGTTTAGATGAGTGATTTATAATTGTCAAACAGTTCTTGTGGAAGAAACATTGTTTTGTCCATTGGCACAACATTAATCATGGATAAATTCTCTTTAATTCTAATGTGGGTATAGCAATTCTGTAGAAATTCCGCTGTAGCTTAATGTTAATGTCCACTTTAATGTTTTGGTGACTTTAAGAGTTGGTTTTGTAACAATTCAGTCTATCCCAGCTGACTGCCGGTGTAAATGGATGGTATTTTTACAGCTCTTTGACTTCCCCTCTATTTCCAATACACAGAACCATTCTGTACAGAAACTCTGTTCTTTTGGTGTTATCAAACGCAAACAGAAAGTTGAGGAGTGAGTCATACCAGGGCAATTCTCAGAAGAATGAGATCCTGCAAAGGTCAGCTTTTCTTGCTCGTCAATTGTTGACATTTAAGCATTTATTTCAGACGTTGCTGATAATGTTTTCTGAGATAGTGGGGAAGAATTGCTGTGGTGGTATGCAATTATGAGCATAATGAAATGCAAAAATGCAAATAAGGTGATACGTGCCAGTCCTTTGGAGTGCCTTTTGTCAGAATTGCAGGCACCATGAGACTTTGATAGATACCATGTCAGTACTCATTGCTGGAGCTGTGATATCTTTTAAAGAAGCATCTCTAACATGTTATCACTGGATGCTAATTAGGAGTAACCTTTGAAGATGAAAAATGCAGAGGTCATATTCGGTAAACTCTAAAAACAGCATCAAACTAATTGTGTCGGTATCATTTTGCTGCACAAGACAGCATTACCCTTTTTTATGCTGCATTTATACATCAGCTCTGTTATACCCAGTTCAGTGATACTTAGCATCTCTTCTACCCCAGGGATTTTTTTCACGGGGCTGTATCCTGTTCATTAAAGCCTCTGCATTTTGGGTAAACCATGAAGATACATTCTTGCATGTTTCTGAAAAAAATGTAGACATTATCCAAGGTCTTCCTGACTCAGGATAATATTAGGTCAGGGAAAGAACAGCTGGACAGAGTGGACTACAAATACAAAACGTACAAATGCAGTGGGGCTGAAATCAGAAGAGCAACTCTTGCAGTGCAGTGGTGAAGCAATAGGGCTAAAATGCTTTGGTAGTGTTAAGATGGAATGTGAAGTACTTGTAAATTGTTTTTTATGACGTAGTTGCCTGCAGTAACTGGGACATGACTTTGCTGAACCAGAAGGTCCTGGGTTCCTATAAAGTGCTGTATTTTCACAGCTGTGTACCGTATCTGCCGTACAGTTAAAATGGAAAAAAAAGCCCCGAGTATTTAAAACCTTAGACTAGAATTATGTTGGACCTGGAGCATGCTGGTCTGATAATGATGGTTTTTCAAAGCAAATGCTTTAAATTCAGCATTTGAATAATTCTATTAAGTTTAGCCTCCATAATTGCACTTACTGTAATGACTCCATACAAAGGGAGGCACTTAAAAAGTTCATTGCTGCTTTGGGGCCACTATTTCAGCCCATCACAGAATTAGGCTCAAGAGCCTGTGTGATTATTCCACTTTGCAACATTGGGTACAGGTAATCTTTTCTTTCTTTGGTAGTTTAAGTGCGCATGATGTAGAAATAATTAATAAAACTTTGTATCCATGAGTTCTGCCTGTCAAATAAGCAGGGCTCGGGCATGTGAAACATTCAGATTTTGTGTGATTTTATCCAGCTGGATTTACTGTTACAGATTCAAAACACATTAAGATCTCAGACCCAGAGAGGGGTTGCAGGTGAATGTGAAATAGAAAACAAAAGGAGGAAATACTTGCAGAGTGGGCTGGCTTAATCAGCCTTTAGCTGATTACCAGTTAGCTCTTGTAATTCCCCTAGAATCAGGGATGAATCAGTTCCTGAAAAGATTTCTTCAAAAATTGTTTCTGTTGCCAAATGTTCCTGAGAAACTGAGAAGAAAATTCCAAAGGCAAACATAGTTGTTCAACAGCCACTGAAAAAGGGGGCACGTTGAACTTAATTGCATGGAATAGCTACAGCTGTCAATACTTTCTTCTCTTTAGCAGCATCTAATGTATTCAGATTTTAAGTTTTTGACATGGAAACCTTAAAAAAATTAGAATAATTTCTCTGTTTGTGGGTTGTTTTGCATACAATATATATCAGCTTTGATGTTATTTCACTGGGGAGCTAGTTGTCAATCCCTGTGTGTAGTTTTTTTTTTTCCAGAACTTTTAATGTGGTTTTCTTTTATGATGCTCTCTCAGATATAAAGCTACTCTACTTTGGCTACCAACTTAATCAGTCCTCATTATAATTATACTCAGCATATTATCAACTTTGTATTGCACTCAAAATTACTTGCCCCTGGGGAATGATGCCAATAAGAATATGAAACAGATCTCAGGCAAAACTCATCTCTCACGTTCCTTGCAGATTTAATATTTCGAGGGCTGTCTCTGACACTTGAAATAGAAGACGCTGCCTTCTGAAAACTCCTTTCTTGCTCTGTCTTTTGTATTTGTCTGTGATAGGTTCCAGTTGTCAGCGAAGGCTCCCATGTGCTATGATAATGAAAGTGATAATAATTTTTAGTGTTACGGTAGGATTGTTTTGCCTCTGTCACAAAGGCTTGGCTGTAATAGAAAATCTCTATTATACCTGGACTCACTAAATGAATTAAAGCAGTGATCATATACCTGCTGCTTTAGTCCTACTCTCTGCAGCATGTCAGTAAATTTAGCTTATGGGACTGGGAAACTTAACAAGTATGAGGTGAAAACCTTTCTGAATTAAATGCAAAAATTC
Organism: Picathartes gymnocephalus; assembly: GCA_013390045.1. NCBI lineage: Eukaryota > Metazoa > Chordata > Aves > Passeriformes > Picathartidae > Picathartes > Picathartes gymnocephalus. Next base: position 218,834 of record WEKY01050565.1, read on the forward strand.
ATTTGCTACCCGTGTTTGCAAAGCTTATTTACAGTTGTCTAAATGAACAGTGTGGAAACCAACTGGTTTTACTGCCATACCTTTGGTATCCCATTTTCCAATCAAATTATGACCATATTGTGGTAACTCAGGTAATTAAGATTTGTCCTGTGTAAGGATCACTGCTCTGAGAGGGATCCTGTGAGCCAGGGCATCCTTGAGTTGGATCTGTGTTTCATCACTGTTCATTTCTAAATATACCAGTTCAGTTCTACTACTGAGTGTAGAGACATGAAGTCCAGCCTGTGCCTCATTCTGCCAGTTTTGTTTCTCTTCCAGGAAAACACGAGCATCTGCCAGGACTGGGTTCAACATGGAGTGTTTCAGTTTTGGAGCTTGCTGCATTTATTGGTGACATTGCAGCAAGTACAATTAATGTTTAAGCTTAATTCAGGACCTGAGAACTAGATGAGTATTTCTGGTGGAGGCACATGCTGTAACCAAAACACAAAAACCCACGAGGGTGCATTGCCTGTCTTCTTTGGTCTAGCAGTCTGTCTGTACAGATTTCCTCACAGATACAAGGAGACTGCTGCTGACTGTTTTCCAGTGAAACAGACTCCAGCCTGATTTTAGATCTAATCCCCGGCTGGTTTGACATTTTTATGTGACATATAGTTTGAAGAAAAATCTGCACAAGTTGCCAATGGTTTGCCTCCTTCAGAAAGGGTGGGAACACCGTGATTCTTTGTCCTCGGTTATCACTGGAGCTTACAGGGGTTTTTCTGATGCTGCTGCTTGGATGGGATAGACATGAAACCCATAGAGTGCTACTCCAAAATTCAGTGCTCTAAATAAAAATATAAACATCCCAAGTTTACACAGTTCAGCCTGAGTCAGGAAAAGATAAATGTGACTTAGCTTCCTCCCTGTTTGGACCACTGTGTTTTTTAAAGATGTGCTTAAAATTCCCATAACCCAAAAGAGTTTGGATTTGTTTTTCAATTGAGGAAGAGCCCAGAATCCGACATACTCATATAAATACTTAAAATCCTTTAAAATCATGTTATTTAATGTAGTCAAGGGAACCCATGCAAGAGAGGGGCCACCTGGCAGACTACATTTCCCAGGTTCCCGCACAGGTGGAAGCAGAGGGTACCACCCATTCCCGGATTTAAAGCTCGCAGTGCAGTGGTGGGGTTTTGTGCTGCAAGGGCAGATGGGGCTCTGTGTGAAGGTAACTTTCTGTCAATTATAACACTTTTTTTCCCCAATCTCTGCTTTCTCCACTATCTGCTTTTCTTTTGATTAGCACTTCTGCTGTTTTAACAGCCATAAAAACGTAACCTTTTTATTTAAAGATATCCCTTTCCTTGGTGCTCACTGCATATTCTGGGCTTTAGTAGGACAAAAGGAGTGTCCTGCTGGCTCTGCCTGTTTGTAGCAGAGTTGTGAGCACCTGTGTGTGTGTGTACTGGCAGTGACCTGTGTTTCTGCTGCCAGATATTTCCACCCCTTGGTCTAGGCAGTTAGTGGATGCTGTAATTACAGAAAGATGTTGCATCCCAATAAACGTTAGGTTGTGAGCTAATGAGGCTCAGCCCTCTCACGGAGGGAGAGACCCTCCTGTGCACTGTGAGCAGTGATACCCAGGGGTGGTGGTTGCTCCAGGGGTGCAGAAGGAGTGTGGTAAACATCAGCTCTTTGAAGACTTTGCTTCCTCACTGGTTTCCCTGCCATGTACTTGGGAGGGAATGAGAACACGTTACAGTCCACCCAGCTCAGACGTGGCCTGTGACCCAGCTAATGCTGCTGGCACTGCTTGATTCCTTCCTCTGGATTCTCCAGTGTAAGCAGCCAATTTATGGTTTCTTCTTCCACTGAAGGGGGAAGCAGCTCTGTGTGCCCTTTATGCCCCACTCGTAAAAGTCTGCACTTAATTTGGCCCACGTGAATTAGGGCTGTGAAAACAAAAGGCAGGTGAGGTTTTCAACACTGGGCTGACCAAGTAAACCAGTTCTATTCTTTTTTTTTTTTTTTTTCCTTTTCTTTTTAATATGTTAATGTGATGCTGTGAGCCTTAAGTAAAAATCCTCGTTAATGATGGAAAACGAAGGTGGCTCCTGAACTGTGTGCCACAGCCATGTGTGTGACACTCCTCCACTTTATTAGCCTGCTCCGTACCTCCCAGCCTGCCCATGTGTTCCCTGGGATGGGAGGGTAATTAGTTCCCCATGCTGGCTCTGTCCTGGGCCTCTCCTGAGCAGGAGCTGACAGCCATGTGTAGCATTGTGATGTGGAATACTGGTCATTAGGGACAGAGCTGAGATTACCTATCTTATTTCCTTCCTGACCTTAGGTCAGGGCTGAAGCACAGTCCCTGAGGTGAAGGGCTTTCGCTTTATACCCAGCACTGCCATGCTGAGCAGCTCCCTCACAGCTGGCACCTCAGGGAGACAGCAAATCTTAAATAAACATCGTAACTAACGTGGGTAATGGGAGTGAAATGGCCCTCTCCCAATAGAAACACACAAGGTCTGTGTTACCAGGAGGGCAGTGAGAGACTCCACTCTGTGTGTTTGACATTTTTTTGCATTAGCTGTGGCCTCAAGTCCCCGTTCCTCACAGTGTAATTCCAAAGCGGGGAAAAAACCCAACCCCAAACATGTGCAAAACTGGCAGCTTGCTGAATTTCTGGTGTAAAAAGGCTGTATGTAAGTGGGATGGATGTGTCCCCGGTGCAGGAAGCGGCAGGGTGTGGCCGAGCGGGGTTCCGAGGGTGCAGGGTGGAGGCGCTGGGCAGCGGAGCTCTGTGGGATGCTCCCGCTGCGCCTCCCCGGTACCGCTGGCAGGCAGCAGCGCTGGCTCTGCTGCAGAGGGTTGGCTGTTCCTGCAGATGTGGAGAGGGAGGCTGGAGAAGGGGCAGGCTGATGGCATCAGGGACCTGACAGGGAAAGGAAGGATGAGAGAAAGGACTCTAAGTCCTGCGTCTGGAAACAGAGGCCCAGAGCAGCACTGAGCCTGGACTGAAGTGAGATGGCTCCTTTATAATTGGCTCCTCTTAGAACTTCTGAGGCCCAGGGAAGCTGTAACTAAACCATCATAAGTGATACACACTATCAGTTAGATCTTTGTAACAACCTGACTCTAATGTAAAAATTTCAAATGAAAGAATAACACATAAAGGAATATTTTTTTTTCTTTTTTATTTTACTCATTGCTCCGTTAGTGAATTTACACAAGTTTTGTATTCTGAGTATGGCAGAAACACATGCACAAATAAATATCAGCAGATAAATTATAGGATCACCTCTTAAGATTCCTACAGCTATAATTAAAACCATGTTTGTTTTACTGAAATTTAGGTTTAGCAAATCTTTACATAATACAAGATTTTTATCTCTGTATCTCTATAATTAATGTAATACAAGATTTTTTGTCTCTATATCTATATGATTTATTGAATACAATGTACTCGATTAGCCAACGTTAGTTTAAATTCTTCATGGTATTCACTGATTTCGTAGCAGTGACTATTTTGTCACAATTCAGCCTGTTATTTTACAGCTGGCTCCTACCACTGCTGGTAGGTAACTATGTGATATATAACTTGCAAGCAGTCCTGCTGTTTGTTACTGGCAATTAATTTCTCTGGTGCCTTTCTTCCATTCAGGCCAGGCCTTTATGTTCTAAATCCAGCTATTCTAATACTCCCCACTTCTGCTGTGTAGAAAAGACTCAGACTGACAGATTATCGCAGGGCAGTTAAGCATGTAATTGCTCAAATGAGTTAAAATCCCTTCAAATATCTGTCTTTGTACCTCATCACACCACTTCATGGACTCAAATATTTGACAATTGATGAAGATAAACTAAAAGGATCTTCATTAGCTACCAACCACCGTGACAAGCTTCTTTCAGCTAAGGGCTGGTGAAGTTTGGAACTTATTATCTACTTAAAAACTGCAGGAAAGCAGAAAAATACTTCAGTGTACTTTAGACTAGAGAAAACTAGAAGCTTACATGGCAGCTGGGGTCAAACAAAACCGTGGTTTGCTAATCTAGAGCTATACTCGTTACAAATGTGCAGTAAAATGCCAATGGAATCTTAGAGGATAAAAACATAAAATATTTCAAGCAGCAATCGTCACAGGCTCCCAGCTGATGGTAAATACTGGGATCCTATTCATTGCAGTGCCAGTGTGCAGCAGAAATCCAGGTGTTAAATGATGCCCCCTCTTTTATTGCTTTGCAGTTGTGCCCGTGGGAATGAAAACTTTGACTTTTCGTGCAGCCACCTGGATTTCAGGTGCTGTGTCTGAGGATGCTGAACATCACTGCACTTGAGAGAAATCTCAGGGCAAGGTGGGCTGGGCAAGCTGTGAGCTGACAGGCAGAGGATCTGGAGATGCCCCAAGTCATCCTACATTTTAGACACACCAGCTTTATGAAGGCGAGGGGTTTTAAAATCAGCTGATCTTCATGTTGAAGTGGGCTGTTGGAGCAGTGCCAGTTATTGGGTGAAAATGTAGCTACATTGGCGTGAGATGGAGCTGGGGGAAGTAGGGGAAAGTAATAGTGGCATCTGTGCATGGTTCTGAACCAGGTGGAAGAATCTTTATCAAACATCAATTTTCCTTGCATTTCTTCTTGAAAATCAGTGGTTTGGGGTGGGGTGGTTCCTCTGGGGTGTCCCATGGATTGCTCGGGGACTCTCGTCCCTCAGGGATGTGTGTGATGCTGTGGGATCCCCACGGGTGCCCTCTCAAGGGTCCCCCCTCAGACATGTGTGCCGAACCGTGTCCCCTTCCCTCATCCCGTACCACTGCCACCACTGCAGTCTCTCAGATGAGGATTTTCCCTCTCGTATTCTGTGACACCGTGGTACCAAAATTGCCCTGGGGTAAAAAGAAATAAAGTATTACAGTCTCATTTATCTAGGTATAGACTTTGCTTTTTCTGTTTCAACTCTCTCTGTTGCATTTATTTGGAATATAGGATCTTACGTGATTTATATATAACACATTGGAGTGTGTGGAAGGTTCTTCTACTTTTTATTTAGTGTTTAAAATGGTTTCTGTGGTGGTAAGAGCAGGGACAGGACACCTCCAGTTCACGTCTGGCGCCATTGAAACAGGGAGCTCTGCCAGACTCTTCTGCTACTGCTAAACTCATGACCAAAGGAACTGAATCCCTTATCTGTGGTGGAACACTGGACTTGCTGTGTTTCAACCTCCCATCTAAAATTAAAATACAGTATTGCACGTTTCAAATATATTTAAAAAACCCCGTGATGCCTAAAAAGCTCTTTTTGATCCTTTCAAGTGCTGGATGTTCTTTCATCATCTTGTTCACCACATGTTTTTAAAATGAAGCAAACCCAAGCCAACAACTTATTGATGTTTTTTTTTCCCTAGATCCTGACCCACGTTCTCAGTGACCAGTGTAAAACCCTCCACTTGTTAAAATTTCCTCACACAGAGATGAATCTTGGAGTGTTTTGCAAAGGATTCTGCTCGATTTCCTCTGCACATAGTAAGTTGAACTTTAAGCTTTCTATTCAAGTTAATCACACTTTCTCTCATGAGTAAAAATGTTTTTAACATGAAACAACAGTCCACTGAGGTTTGCAAACTATATTTTAATTGTAATTGATTTATACCGAAAGATAAAATGAGTTAATTAGGGCATGCTATCAGAATTAGTGGCAAGGGAAATGCTCTATAAAGCTGGCAGGTAGGGGGTAGGAGATGAGAGATTTTGAAAGGGAGTAGGACATTGGCATTTGTAACCTCCTAGTGCTGAACTGAGGAATGAAAATATGCTCTCTCTGGCTTTTGCACAGATTGCCTGTGTGGATTTTCTGTACTGGAGTCTAGATGGAGGCTGAATGTAATCCAAAGAGATTTAATTGGATCTGTGTGACTGGTACTCCTTTGTATGATATGGAGAGTATTTCCTTTGTTCCATCAACAAAGTCCTTCATTGCCCTCAGAGTTTCTGCCTGGCGTGAAGGTAGGCTCTGGTTCTGTGAGGCTGCCAAGCTGAGCCTGATCCAATATGAGCAAGGTTTAGGAAAATCAACCCCTTATTTATTGTACCAAAAAGTTCCCTTCCAAGCTGTTGTAAGCAGGTGTCACTTTGTGCTGTTGGCAGTAGTGTGTCGTGATTGTGGCTGTAATTTGGTCATGGGAAGCTTAGCAGAAATCCAGTTACCATGGTGGAGGCATTACAAGGGGTTATCTCATCATCAGAAACGTGTCTTGTGCTGGCTTGTCACAGTGGAGACACAAGTCATGAGAATCAGGCGCGCGCTTGGCTTCTCTCGGCTCTTTGGGGGCTGTGCTCTGTGGGTAGGGCTGTGTCAGCACTCCGAGGTAAACCCCTTTTCCAATCTGAGCATAGCAGTAATTGCTGTTGTGTGAAGTGACATACAAGCGTGTTGTACAAAATGATGGTTTTTTACCTGGAAAAAAAACCCCCCCTTTTGTTCCATTTTACATGGAAAGATTTTCAAGGTGTGTTGAGGTTTAACAATTCCAGCTGTTCTCCTGGTGTCAGAACATTCAAAACACGGGAAGTTGTATGATGTTTAAGCCAAATTTGATTATATCCCTTGAAGAAATGAGCCTGGAAAGACTGCAATTTAGAATGTCAGTTCCTATGTGATATTATTTCTTCTGTGAGATATCTCTGGGAGATGCTGCACTTCTGATATCCCTGCATGCAGACCACATGTGGCAGTCACAGGGGAAGGACAAGTTACCCTCAGAGAACTCTTGCAAGTAATTTATACACTTTTTAAGCAGATATAGTTGCATAATCTGAATTAATAGTGCAAGGCTGAAATTTGATGTAAAAGAGCTAAGAAAGTTACTTGCATCACTTCAGGGATGATGGTCTAATTCACTGTCCCTATGAGAGTCTGTCAGATCATGCCAACATGTTTGTCATTTTATTCCTGATTTAGGTAATTGGGGTCCTACTATTGTAATATCTGAGATAAAATGATTATTTATGGAAGTTTAATCAGTGTAGACTTTAAAATGTTATGGAAGTATTTCCATATGTGAAGAAATCGCCATCCTTTGGAAAGGCTGAAAAGCCACAAATGTTAATTTTGCAAATGAATCTGGGCCATCTGCATATTCCTGTTTGTTAGGTTCAGTTGCCTTAAGACCTTATAGCATTAGGAGAACTGGGTAACTTGGTAAATTTATAGAAGAAACCTTTTCCTAAAGTTACAGACTCTAATCACAAAGAATTGGTTTGGAAAAGACACAAGACAACAACAGAGAAGGGATTTTGGTGAAATTTAGTGCTGCCCTTTGCATTTCACCTTTGTCCTTCTCATCCATTTGTGGAGTCCTTTCCCCTGTTCCCGTTCTCCTCCTGCATGACAGGTGAGGTTGGATGTGAGACAGTCAATACAGTTTCTCATGTATATTTCAAAGAACAGCAGTCAATTAACCTTGGGAGAGTTGGACGTTCTCTTGTCTATAACAATAGGCCGAGATGCTAAATGCAATCAGAGTGTGGGGAGAGAAGGGAAGAGCTGGAGTCTCTCACATGCAAATAAGTCATACTGAGATCCTCTTACTGCTTTTAAAATCACCTTTAAAAATGTAATCTCTTTACCAAGAAATGCTCTGATTTGTAGCACATTTTTTTCCTGGTGTGGCAGGGCATTATTATTGCAGTTCCAATAGCATCATGTTAAGCTCATCTTTTTATGAGTATGAGGACAGACAGGGTCATTGATCTGAGTGTATCTAAACTAAACTTGATCAAAGATGCCACAAGGCAGTTGTCAGTGGGGTGAGGAAATGGGCTGCATAATCATCCAAAGCCAAGCTCATTAATATTTCTACTGATATGGCCAAATTTTAAGTACTCAGGCTTCTTGCAAGAGCAGCTCAAAGAGCTTTGCTGTTTAAAAATCTGGTAAAACCGGTGATACCTGTAAGGAGGGAGAAGAATCACCTACCCTAAACTTCCCCATTGCAATTTGGAAGTTTAGAATTATCTTTTGTAGTATTTTACACGTAACATTGTCCAGGCAGAATTGTTTCTATTTATTTTTTCTTTGTTCCAGTTGTAGCACTTACATTTTAATAAGACTATAGGTATAAAAGCAAAGGATTATGGTCTTACAGGAAAAAAAGTTGTTGTTCTGATCTGACTCATCCCTAAATCAAAGATGGGGAGAATATTAGAGTGGGCTGTGTTGTATTTTAGGGAGTACTGCTCTCAGGTGAGGAGTCCTGTGTGTGTATATGTCTGTGAAAGGCATTTTATATGCAGAAAGGATCACAGGAAAGTAGCAGAATGGAAATTACTTTTTCATATCTGTTAGAAAGAAACCCCTGTAGACGTTGATATCCTTGCAAGGACTCATCTTCACCTTCTATAAGGACTGCACTCATCTAGTTATTTTAAATTGGTTGCAAAATACAATTATACATAAAGATGCACAGTAAAGAGCTCTATCAAATGCAGTAGAGCAATAAATACTGTTTTCAATTAAACAGTAATCTAAAGGATATTATTTCACTGTCCAAGACCTCTCCAGATTTATTTTTTTTAAAACAAACATGTTTTAATTACAGAATTCCATTTGCTGGCTCTGAAAGTTTGTCCTTTTAATGAAGAAGATATTTTAAAATTACTCTCTATAGTTACTTGCAGAAGGCCTCATCCTGAATTTCATTAAGCACTCAAAAATCCCTTTGAAGTTTTCTTTTTCAGTGAAAACATTATCAGGCTCAGAGCTGGTATGCTACTAAAAAAGAGTGTGGGTCAGAGTCTCATACTGGGCAAATCAGCACATCTATGATTTGGATGAAGTTACACTAATTTAATTCAAATGGGACTCTGAACAACTATTTTAGTGTCTGAAGATGTAGTGTAAGACTGTTAAATGTTTTAAAAGCACAAACCTGTGTATTTTTCAGCACCTGAATTTTGGTTCAAACAAGATATTCGCAAAATACTGAGTAGGCTTCTGCCATTCTCGGAGCTGCTTCCCTCCTTGCCTCATGCTGTACCTAATTATACTGTGTTTTTTAGAGTTGATTAAACAGTTATCCAGTAATGAGATTCAACTGTAAACTACCTCAGGAAAAAAACCAGGTAATTAGAAGTGATCTCACCTCGGTGTGACAGCATGGACAAACACCCCTTTTCTGCAGGTCACTTTGGGATGCTGCTAAACAACACACGGCTGCTTGTGGATGCAGTTTGCACTGCAGATGTAGATGCTGAGCTGCCTGGATTTGCCATAAAAAGCAGCAGTTTTGTTTTATTTTTCACATACCCAGAAGTACAGGATGGGGAAAAAGGTCAAAATATGGCTTAGAAAGTTGTTTTACAGTTTTTAGTTGGTCCAATCTTAAATTCTTGTGGTTGGCATTTAAACAGCAAGGAATCCATGTACACAATGACTTTGCCAACACTAAAGAATAATCAATAATCGCTGAATTCTATAGGAAGAGATTGCATCTTTGGTCCCCATAGTGGCAGAAGGTAATACTGACTCCCTAAAAAAAGCTTTTTTTCTCTGGACTTGTTCAGGAATTAAGCCTGTTCAAGTCATCAGTTGTAGCAAGACTAAAAGAACCTTATCTATTTGTGGGTGTGCAAATCAGTATTTTTAGACCAATATCAGTTCTCCAGACTCATGTGGATCCACCAACCAGGTGGATTCATTAGGGATTCATAACAGAGAGGAGGTAGAGTGGGAATGCATTAACTTACCAAGAAAATGTTATTCATACATATAAATAAATGGCTTTAATCATTTTCAAAAATGAGGCGCGTTTGTCCTTAAAGCAGTTGCCTCTACTTATTTATGTTCCAGGAACATTGTCCTAAGTAGTTTTGGATTTTCCAAACACCTCTGGAATAGGTGTCCTAATTCCATTAGAGGTCAATAGGCTTTGTATGCCTAAAGCCCTTGGAGTTCCCTGAAAATCCCACTTGTAGGATGTGGCATCCTTGGTTTAAACAGTTCAAGGCCACTTGAAGGACCCTCCAGATTTCTTTGATCTTTTCCCAAGAAGTTCCCAGTGTTTTTGAAGGTACAACTGCCTGTTCAGGAGGCAAAAAGCTGCCCCACACAGTGTGTTGGGAATAGCAGTGTCTAAACCTAGAGCTGATACTGGAGTCCAGGTAGGACTTTCCCATAATCCGATAACATCCAGCCCCTTTGGCTTTGCAGTGATTTCTGTCTCTGCTTGTTTCCTTGTCCAGGATTATGACCTCAGGAACACTACTGCTCCACATAAAAGATTACTAGGGTAAAATTAAAACATGTAAGAAACTTGTTAAATGTTGTCAGGGTTTATAATTTAAAACTGCTATGTTATTAGATATTGGAACAGTACAAAAGGTAACTCGTGCAAAGGTTTTAACCTCTTGCCCTTTCTATACCAATTAAAGTATAATGTATAATGAAATTTTAATCTCATGTAATTAAGCACAGTATTAATTTTGTAAAACTGGAAAGGCTTTTTAACCTGTATTAATCTTCCTTTTTGAAGAAAGTAAGTGTGTTTCTTAGGTTTCCTACAAGTTGCATTGTTTCCTTTTAATTAAAGGAAAGAATTAAATTTCTTTGTTTATACAAGTTCATAAAATATTTTTCTCTACATCTCTTCTCCTAGGTTAAATATCAAAAGCAAGTTGTTTGGGTTTTTATTCTTATTAAGAAAAGCATTGTTGAATATCATCGTTTCCTCAGGGTAAGGCAATAGACTACACAGATTTAATTAATCAAGAATATATTTATACTGTAAAATGTCTAATATATCATTAAATCCTTTGCTCCTTCTTTGAAGGAACACAGTATCTCTGCTCAGAAGGTATTAAGGTTTTAATGAGACTTACGTCATTTATTAATCTTTTTAAATAAAAATTCTTGTAGCATATATATGTATGTGCATCTGCACAAACACATTTTTTATACATTCTAATTTTGCAAGAATTAAAATTTCCAATGACCAAGATCAGAATATGCCTTTATAGGATGGAAAAAGACATTGTAACATGAGACTGCCAGTAAAATGTCTGAGAAGGGTAGAAGGAAATGTCTGTAGCCTAATAAGTGCTTTCTTTAAAAGTGGAAAAAAAAAGAATATGCAGCTGGCAAAGAGTCCAGATTTCTTGAAGAGTGGGTCAGCCTTCATCTGATGGCAGACACAGTCAAAGCCTTCTAGACATACGTAGACATGGTCAGACACTACAGTGCCTTTTATCTAAATTGCCCCTAGAATATTTTAAAGTATTAAATCTCCCCCAACACACACACGCACAAAAAAAATCCGGGGATATTATTTTTAAAAATCATGTTAAAGGCTATTCCTAAAAATAAATCCAAGTGTCAGAGTAGGCATCGTGCCTGATGGTCAGCATGGCTTTTACTAAGGTTCCTGCCTTTCTATTTAAAACAAAAGACAGCATAAAGCATCAGAAATCTGGGGTTACCAAAAGAGGAGAATCTTTGGCTTTTATCGATACATTCACTGGACTGTCAAATGATGATGGATAGCAGGCAACTAAGATAAATTAGCATCCTGTCAGCCCTGAATAGCAAGGCAAAGTAGCTTTCATCCAGCTCTGTATTGCTTCCCTCTGTGTATGGTACAACTGGGCAATCAATTTGGAAATACCATGGCATTTGTTTCATCTGCCCAAATCACAGCTCTCCACCGTGTTCCAGGTGGAGTTCCTAAATCTCATCACCAGAGTTTAGTGACGGTACTAAAAGTCCCAATTCTTGATGGGACTGACATTTTGAGATTTGTGGTGAGGTTTGTTAGAGAACACTGGGAGGACAAGGTGGTAAAATATCCATGTTTTGGAAATTATGAAGGAATAATGAAGCTGCTTATGAATGGATGTTACTGCAATATACTGAAATCAGAGCATAAGGACTAATACATTTTTCAGGTGAAAAAGCAAAGTGTTCGTGGCTTTCTGTATACACATTTGATTGAAAAATTAGTATTTTTCAAAGGTTTTTTTGCAGAACGTAACTTTGTCAGGTCTAAACTCAGTGACATAGAAAAATAATGGAGTATTGTCTTTATTTGTGCAGTAGCCTGTTGTGGGAAGAGAGCTGAAGGAATCCAAAGGATAAATCTGACGTTGGCCCTTTTGTGCGTAAAGTTGGTACTGCTGTAACTGCTGTGCCAGCCTGTGGATTCTGTCGTACTGCTGTGGAGGGCAGAAAAAAATCGTTGGGCTGAGTTAGGATGAAACATAAGTCTCTGCAGGTAGTACAAAGCTCCTCACTGTATTTTCAGCATGTTGCCTCAGTCTGGCCCTGCCCCACCCAGAATCTGTTGTTTCCTCTGAGGGGTTCCTCGATGGCGAATATCTCTGTGTAATTAAGAAACGAAAAGTAGGGCTTACAAAAAAGTCTCATGTTGATGAGGCTCTCGAACCTAGCATAAGCTTATTTAAACTGAGCAGAGGTGTTAGAAAAACATGGAAGCTAAAAGAACAGGAAACAAAACAGGAAATTGGAAGGAGGGGGGAAATCAGCGATATTAAAAAGACTCTGCACTGGGCAAGTTTTCCCCAGATTACCTGCCTTTAATATTAAAGTACTGTTTTCTGGCAGGATCATCTGCAAAACTCTGATTTTGTTTCTTCTTCTGTTCATAGTCTGATAATTGAGGCTGAATTCCCTTGTCTTTAATATGCCATATATTCTCCACCTGGCAAAGGACTCAGACAGATACAGATAAATACCCTGTAGACATACAGACAGAGAAACTGCTGTAATTGCTTTCATAATGACTCTCAGACATCAAAGGAAGGCAAATAATGGTATTTAACACTGTTTCCATTCTTTAGTTGAAATCTAATTTTATAGAGTTATTGTCAGGCAGTACAGTGAATGTACAAGTGCAACTGTCATAGTCTACTCATATTAATTAGCTGCCCACAAGAGGTCCAGGATAGTAATGGCAAAGTTCTCCTCATTTCAGATGGTCTGATATTCAGACAGAACCATAAGTACAATAGCTTGATTAACATAGTTGCTTAGATCAGGTTTTCCCTAGGAGTATGTCAATTGGCATTTTGAAGAATCAATTAATTAGCACTCCAAATAATCCATTCTTGGGTTAATGAAAGTATTTTGTACAGCGGCAAAAACTTACATGAAATAAAATCCAAGCCTTTCTAAAGTGCTAAGGTGGAAGGCTTGTAATTTGGAGAATGCAGTGTCCTCCATGGACAACTTCATAATAAAAAGTTATTAAAAGAAATTCAGTTGACCAGAGCTCATCCAACAGTGGAACTTGTTTTGATTTGTTTGTTTATGTTCCAGAGGAGAAGAGTATTCCAGAGTGTAAAACAGCGCAACAGATATTTGAATTTTACTGTGCAATATGATTAAAATGCAAGGTTAATTACAGTAACTAAATATTAACATTTTGCTTAATGTTTCTTAACTCTTGCAGAAGTTAGATCTTGAAGATAATTTTGTTGATTTATCTTCTGCAAAGCTTTACTCCTGTAAATAGTCAGTCTAGACCCATGTGGTTACTTTCACTGAGGTCACTGAAATTTTTGTTGGTAACCCAGAAGGCTTTAAAATTAATGGAATCACTTACTGAAGCAAAATTCTTGGAAGGGAACTTTCAGAAATGGACCTCTACTTTCAACTCCCCTGGCAGTGAGATTTGAATCTTCTATAGTTGGAAATTGCCCATGGGAGTGAAGATTTTATTTTTTTTTTAATTGCATCTGTGAAAACATAGCATTTCTTGAAAGACAAGTGCCCTTCATAGCAAGATTTTGTTATGTTTTAAACTCTTAACAACTCACAGGCTATTTTCAGTATTTTCTGTCACATACTTTTTCTGGGGTTTTTTGAAGGTAATTTACCACTTTTTGCTCCTGGTGACTGATGTGCCAAGGTGGAGTGTTTCCATGACAGTCTGAGCATAGTTTGTATCTGGCTGTTCATATGCAACTCCAGGTCCAACCTATCCCAGGCCTCAGCTTTCTGAAAATCAAGGAATACTGCCACACCAAAAAGCACAGTGATTTAGTGAGCAATTAAATATTCCGTTAAATACTTGGATATAAATACTAGAATGCACCTGCACTATTTATAATCTACGGTAATACTAGTAATGATCTGATTTTTCTCACTGTCCATAGTTCTTGATTTCCAGCTAGGCCTTTTTTAGACAACTTTTTGCCTTTCCATCTTCCAGCTTTGCCCTTCAGCCTGGTTGGGAGCCAATAATAGTTTCACCTGACACAGAAAAGCAGGTGGCTTTCACCTGTGCAAGAGCCAAAGGAGGGAGAAAAGTAAGGTGCTCCTGTATTTGAGGATCGTATTAGACTCAGTTTCAGTCATTTCAAGGCCTCATGCTGTTGGTTCTCCCACCAGCTGAAAAAGGAATGAAACTGGTAGGAATAACAAGGAATTAAACTCTGAAAACTGCAGCTGTGCAGATGTGAAGAAGGGGTGTGGGATCAGGATAAGTCTGCCCAGGTGAAAAAGTAGTGGTGAAATTCCAATGTACTTGTTCCTTTTTGTCAGGGAGGTATATCCTGTCATCTCTTCTGGTCTTAAGGGAGCTCAAATAGCAGCTCCAAACTGGGTGGGTTTTGCAGTTTGGTAAACAGTCTTAATCTGGCTCATTAAAGCTCATTGAGTGAGACTGACATTTGGCATCCTCAGGTTGTACTAAAGACCTGAAATACCACTTGCCAAATATCTATCTATATTAAAAAAAAATTAAAACCTACAATGCTGCAGCGATCTGAAGTAATGAGTGTAGCATTGTGGAAAAGGTGGCAGACTGGGATTCAGTTGAGCTGGAATAATTTCTGACCTGCAAGCATCCTCGAGCCTCGGTTTCCCACCTTTAAAATGAAAACATAAATAAATTGGTGTTTTTTTCTCTTTAAATCCTGACTGTTTCTACAAAGGAACATATTTAATTAAAATACCTAGAATACACCATGTAAGTTCATCTGGTAATTTAGGGGTGTGTGACTGAAAAAAACCCCAGAATATTTTGAGGTTTAGCTAATTTTACCAAGGGAAAGATCTCTGGTGTGCTGTAAATAATTTAACTGTATGCTGAATAAAATGAAATAGAACATAATTTTATTTATACATCCACTTCCCTTTCCATGGATGGATTTTGGGGAGCTAAACAATACTGTCCAAGTATATGAAAACAGAATTATAAACTGTAAAATAAGTCTGAGTATTTCCAACATACAGTTCTCATATTGGAGAGCTTGTTTTCCAGCTTTTTAGAAAGGTTGTTATGTTATTATGTTTCAAATTTTCCTTTCACTGCAGCCAGTGCTTAGGAAACTGGTTAAGGTCTATTTATTCCACATTTGTAGGTCCCTTTTGTTTTAAATGCCTAACTCTAAAGTTAGTTGTCAGAGCTTATTATGGACTTACGCCAGGAGTGAGATCTTCCTTATTTTGCTAATCAGCTTCCTCCATATCTGCATGCTCATTTTCTGATATCTGATGAGGCGACAAGGTCATTGGACGTACAAGTACTTATTTAAAAACCGACATGAGAGTGAGATAGAGGTTAGTTGGGTCTATCAGAGCTGTCAATCAATTAATGAAAATTATTGAGCAAGGACACTGTGGGGGAAGCGAACAGAAGGAATGAAAATGACCATGGAGATGCAACATAGGGAAAATGACAGAACTGACTAAATGTGCTCACGTGAGGACTAAAACCAGACATGCTCACATGGCAAATGAAAGACAGCACTGGGAGACGCTTGGGCCAGAATATTTGCCATTATATGGACCGAAAGACTGACAGGTTACTTCAGCCTTTTGTCCAAAAGCACATTGAAAGCTGCATTTGCTAAGTAAAGAATAAAGTTGAGCGGTCCCCCGTGCACTCTGAATGGCTTTTGTTAAGGTTCTCCAGACTTACTGCAAATTTGTAGCATGTAAAAAAAAATGAAATGTCTAGGGCTAGGCTGGATTTTGCTGCCGTGGTCTGGAATTTGAAATTAGTCAAGGGGGTATAGAACAGATTCCTACCTGTAAATAAACGAGGGATATAAATAGCAAAATAGGGCAGCACTGACAGAGCCTCACAAAAGCTCACTTAAAAGCTGCACTATCACTACAGTACACGGTGTACTGGCACAAGACAAGAGTATACTGTTTATCAGTACAAAAAAGAAATAATTTATAACTTGATCCTTGGGGGGAAAATGGAGAAATAAAAAATAGAAAAAAAAAGAAAGAAACAAGAGAGGAGAAAAATTGCCAATATGTTTGTGTGAATGAAAGATAGTGAGGGGAAAAATGAAAAGAGAGCGAAGTCAGAAGCAGGGAGATACTGACACCAAATCTCTGCAAAGCGTTCAAAATTCTCCAGCTGCCACGCTTTTAATTTGCTACCATTCTAATTAAAATGCAAATTAAATTTATAATTAGCATCAGCGCTTTCTAAAGAAACCTCCTTGTGTGCAGCACAAACATATGGGACGATGGTATAGTGTAAAGTTTGTAAAAACAGAAGGAGAGACACAAATGGAAGGACAGAAATGTTGCTACCAAATAAGTTGCTGAGTAGGAGGGGGTAGAGGAGAAAACGGGGAGGCACAGTGGATTTTAAGGGATGGAATTGGGTAAGTGTCCCAGAGTAACAAAGAGATTGCTGAATATGAAAGATCTGTCCCGGAGTTACTTTTTGTTGAATCAGGTGTCAGAGGTCATGCTGCATGTCATTGGTGTTGTATAGAGCATGCCAAAAAGGCACAAAGGGTCACAGCTTCTAATCAAAAAGTCTATGACCAAAAATGAACCGCTGCTTGCTTCCAGATAATTAATTTAAAAATTGATGGGAAACAAAGTACTAAAATCACATCATGATTTGAGCACATATACCATTTTAAAGCATGCCCCTTCCCATGTGAGAATCCCACCAGAAAAGCTCGACTCAATTACATGGAACATGTAGAATATTTGTGCCTTAATTTATCTATGTAAATCTGGTTAAATTTCATGGTAGAAGCTTTTATATTATTAATTTGTAAAATTAATTTTACTTTCTAGCTGGTGTGGCATAGAAGTTGGAAACAATCAGAAGATATTCCAACTCTTTGATGTCGAAATGAGTCCGTGTCAGCATTTCCATAACTGAGTGTTAGTGGGGGAACCCAGTTGTGTTCGTTTATATTTGCAGTTGTCTCTTTAAGATCCGCGTGTAAAACCCTGCACTGTGAATCCCTCTGCAACACCCAATCAAAGAGAAAAATGGTGTCATGTGAGAGACCAGACACATCACCACTGAGACACTGTCCCAAATTAAAACGTTAATTAGAACAAACTGTGGCATACACGCTCTGTGTTGGTTTTTTTTTTTTTTCTTCTTACTACTATTATTATTATTCCATTTGCAGAAAGCTTGTGGCTATTTCATGAGCAGCAAAAGCAGCTGCATTAATCTGATAAATGATTTGTTGCAAATTTTTCCTTCATCTCTTCTGAGACTGCAGTTGGGTGCTGGTGCTTTTCAGTTGCTACTTTCACTGGATATTAAGCAGCTAATGTGGTATTAAAGGTTTGATAAAACTACTGAGGACAAAATTGGCTTCATTATAAGAGTGTTTGGTTGTAGGGGTGTCTTTGAGTTCTCAGGGGAAGGGAGGGAATAAACCAAGTCTGATCTCCAAAGCAGTAATTTATTTATTTTTTTCATTAAGGACCCTTGCAAAAGCTTGAGTGCTTTTAATATTCTGGGAACTTGCCTTTACTTATTAGCCAGGCTCTCCATCTCAGTTTAAAATCTGAATGTAACAGGAATGAATATTTCATAGTTCTGTGTTAAACTGTTACAGAACTGATCTAAAGCAGGATTGTAGGAATATTTTTGTAAGTAATAAAGTCAATTAAAAATGATAAGCCTATAATATAGTCATTGTGATAGTACCAAAATTCATTTTGCATATGCTGTCTTGGGCATGCAGACAAATAGTAACGATTTTTGCTGTCAGATTTCGGAGCGGAATTAGAATTTTAACGTGTTCAGCTTATTTTTAGAGGGGACGAGAAGGAAGCTCATGGCTCCACTGGCCAAGCTGGTGCATGCTGGCAGTGATCTGTTGGCATTAGTGCACTGAGCTCTGGTAGATGTCAGACTCTTTATCTTTTAATAAAGATTTAGAAACCACACACTATCCCACTTCTTTTAATCAGTATTTAAAACCATATTTAAGAATAACTGAACCCGTAATGTCAATTAACATAAAGCTTTGTTCTGCAATGTAACTTACATCCTGTGAGCGAACGCACTGCAGCTCCATCCTTTACTCACCATCAGTTCAGTTTTTGGAAGTTTGAAACACTTGCAACTCAAACTGACTTCACCCAAAGTCTTATTGATTAACTTTGAAAATGTGTCCATCTGGATGATACCGTTATGTCCTCTTCCATGTCAACATATGCCTATCAAAAGTGCTAAGAAATTGTGATCAGCTGAAATAAGGAGGAGGGCAGTGTGTAGAATAGTGATGAGAAAGAATCCATCAACGTTGGGATGAAGTTTCTGGAGAAAAAGTTATTTGGGGCCTTATGGATTGCATCGAATATATGGAAATGTGAACATGTTGCAAATACAGATCATCTTAAGCCTTTTTTTAAGAAATAGAGTTGGACAAATCTGTGCCGCTGTGCAATTTATTTTGGTGGTATTTCATATATGTATTGCCATTGCTATAATTCTGGAGAATGCATTCTTTATTCCCACTGCTGCTCCTCCATGTAGCCCAAATGACTGCAGGACAGCTGCTTGTGATGGAAGGTGAAGTTAGATATTCTGTAGATATTGCAGATTTAGCTAAATTTGGATTTAAATTTAGGATTTGTCTGAGCATGGGGCCTGAAGCCACAGTAGTAAGCTCTTGCCCTTTAACCTAAATTTAAGCAGTTATTTGAGAAACTTAGCAGCAAAATTTATTTTACCACAAAGGTAAGATAAAGGTTGGAAGGTCCTTCCAACTTAAACTGTTCTATGAAAATTTCCTCTCGTTCTATGATCACTAGAGATGGGTTAAAACCTTTAGAGAGAAGCACTGCATACATAAGAGGAGAACTGTGCAAATACTTTTTTTGACTTTTTGAGGCTCTAACTTCACATAACTGGAATCCAAGACAACATTCCAGCAATTATGCAAAATTATTAAACAGAAACCTACTCTTTGGGATGAACTTTGGCCCACATTGTACAGCTTTGCAAACAGATTTTTTAAATAACTCATTGGTCTTATAAAAAACTGGCAACATGAGATTTAAGTGTTTCCTGACAGCAAAATAATTCTTCTATTACCGTGATTTGGGCACCATTGTCTTCTGCACTGAATCCAAGTTCCGGATATTTGAGAAGGGAGGCAATGAGCCTAAATAAAGTGTTCTGTTGGACAGACAAAGGGTGAAAACCAAAACGGCATAAAAGGGTTGCTTTGTGTAATTTTTAATTGTTGTCCTTTTCTTATTCAGTAAATGAAGTCACCTTTGTAGTGGTTTCATGAACCGCTGGGTAATCAAAATTATTATGCTGCCACCTGTTGTCCGTTAATTATTCTGAGAAGATACTCATAAATCATAACACTGGACAATAAATCAAACTGTCAGGGCCCAGGTCAAAGGTTATGCATGAAAAGTTATAGGTCACCAACAGGGTGTGAAAGATCAGGGTTGTGGAGCATCACTCATTGTCAAGTAATGTTGGGAGAAGTGCCACTGGAACAAAAGAAAAACTAAAGTACAGAAGAATTCAGGCCCAAAGATAGGCTCCAGGCTCATGCACAAAAGGAATCAAATTGACATGTCATTACACTGCAGATCTGACAACCAGCAAGATTGTCTGGCAATGCCCTGACTCAAATACTTTTGTCTCGACTGATCCTTGTTGTGAGCCAAGGCTCCCTTTGAAACATTTTGTGTATCTGGGCCAGATTCTGCTCCCTCGAGAAGTCAATGAGTGTCTTGGCCTCTGTGTATTTGGAATTTAAAGCAGTGTTAACTTTTTTTTTTGCAGTTGCTGAAGAAGCATGAGAGAGTCTATAATTGCCAGGGCTAAAATTCATGAGCTTCTTTTCAAGTCTGATTGGGCATCCAGGGTTTATTCTATTTGAGATGAGTTATTTCCTGATGGAAACGTAAATCCAGCATTCCAAAGGAGTTCTTATTCCACCCTCCAGTCAGCCCCATGTACCTTTCTGGGAAGGCACAGTTAGATGGGTTTTATCCACCTTTCCTGAAGTCCGTGGCTTCACACTGGTTCTGTCGTGTCTCAAGGGCAGGGTAATGCCAGGGTCCCCTCTCCTGCACGGGCCCGCCTTTCTGAGAAGAGCTAAAGGAACGTGCAGCATCTGATGTAGCTTCCCTCACCTCATTCTTTCCTTGCCCTTCCTTACACTCCAGCCCTGCTTATCCTGGAATTCTGTCCGTTCCCCATGTTAGGGATAGCACCTCACAGTGAAGTGGCAGAAATTAAGCTCTTGCTCTGCACCTTCTCCCCCTCAGGTTTTTGCAGGTGCTTGCAATGCCCACATCCATCAGCCTGAGCTTGTGCTCATCCCAACACTGCCTGCAGCAGCAGGAAAGTGCATTTCCTTCCTGCAGTGGGAGCTGGGATGGGGCTGTGAGGTCAGGTCTGCCTGTGCTTGCCCAGCACAGGTGAGGCACTCAGACCTTCCTGGGTGGAAGGTGCTGTTGGAGGACTTGGAATTGGATTCTGGAACAATGGGTGAGTTGAGTCCTTTCTTTTCTACGAAAAGTGAAAGGTCTTGGCAAAGGTGTGTAGAATTCCTTCATGCTCTGGGGATGTGTTCTGTGGTTTGTGTTTGCTTGTAAAGACTTCAGCGTCCTTTCATATCCTATGTATATTGAAATGCACACGTTTAAAATGGATTACTCGGCAGCAAATATGCGCTGACAAGCAATCACTGATTTAAAACCTGGTTAGAGGTAAATTGTTTCTGATGTGAAAAGAGTCACTTTAGGAAAAAAAAAATTAAAGAGCCAACATAAAACCCTATCCAATAACAAAAAGGCTGCTGGAAACAGCCCTCGTGTGCCAGCAGTGTGATGTACTCTGCTGCCTGATGTTTGAGTTAGCTTGCTGTCAGGATCACCTGCTGCAGGATTTGTGGCTAATGGGCAAGCAACTTCAATTTTAAAACATTATTTATTTTCAGGAAGTATTATGATTTGGGTTTGTTTTAATGGGATGGGTTTTGCACACATAACCTGGATTTTGAGGTGTTTTTATTAAACAAAGTAAAAGTTAATTCAAGCCAAACAATAGTGTTTGCTTCAGCATTGGCTTGGTCTTGATCTCCCTACATCAGACCTGGATGAATTTCTTCCTTGTCATTTTGGGGAGGTTATTGAAGAATTGAGACATGGGTCTTGCCTAAGTAGAGAAAAACTTGCTTGTAAATTAGAAGCAATTGAGGTTTTGATTAGATCTGTTCATTTCCCTGTGGTCCTGGTTCCTGAACATTTGCATAAGTGGAGTTCAAAGAAATGGCCATGAGCAGTAATTTTTTTTTTTTTTTAAATTTTTAAAGCCTTTTAGAAAGATGCAGAATTCATTGATGATGAATAAATTTATGATGTAGAACTTTAGAACTATTAAAATCACTTGATGCCCTGCCTTTGTGTTTCACCCTGGATTTTTATTTGTGGGCAAGATTAAATTAATATGTTCAAAAATATTGTGCAAGGAACAACTTTTTTTTGCCTTTTGCAACACAGAAGGAACTTGAATTCATTAAGGCCACTAGAAATGTTGTTGTTGGTTTTGTATTGGGTGCGCTGGTGAATAGCACCACTGAAAACTTTGAAAGGAAACTTTATTTGCAGTGGAGGGAGATTTTATTTCCTGTTCAGAGAAAAACAGACCTGTGATTTAACAGTAAATATCACAATTCAGCTGTGAACTATTTAATTTCTTGGTACCTGCCATGGACTCTATGAGGAACAACTAATGTAGTGTATCAGCCTGCAAGTTTATTTGAAGATCTGTAATTAAAGTAAATTGGTAAAACCTATGATGAGTACACAGATATCCCACAAAAAGGGGAGTTTAATGCTAAATATAGTCTTTATATCAGTGTTACTAATTATTTTAATGTCTTGAAGAACCAAGCACTGTATATATCTAGTAATTACCCAAAATCTGTCAGCTGCCAGGGAAAATGAGTTGCCACTGTCTTGCAACTTTCATACTATCTTGACAATCATTCTTGATTTCCTGGTGATCATCTTGGAATAAAATGAGGGCCCAGCTGTGGAGGTTTCCTACAAGCCTAATTGTTATAACAGCACACAGAATATCCACTAAATAACCTCCCCACCTTCTAATGAGTGGAAACAACAGTGAAAGGTTAGGTGATTCTTCTTGTTTTATCATTTTGGCAGGCTCCTGAATATCATTTAATGAAATTTCCTATGCCCGTGAGGTATTGATGCAGGAAAACATCCAGTGAATAACATGGCATTTGTAGGAACTCAACTCTCTGCTGGTGGGCATAAAAACTCTGCAGACAAACTTCCAGGCAGCTTTCAGGGGCAGAGAATGCAACCCCTCAGTGGAGGGTCTCAAAGAGCTCAGACCAGACCCCAAAATGTGGGCAGCGCATCAGGCACACGGAGATTTGCCGAGCCCCTGATGGAGCTGACAGCATCCCAGTGGCGCCTCTCAGCCTGTGAACCTCTCCACACTTGGATTTCCCAGGGTGCACAGGACCACAAAATAAACCCTACAATTATTCTCTGTATCTTTTGGTTTTGAGCAATTATCATATGAATGTGTGAACTCTGTGTGCAGAATGAGAAAGCTGAGTGCTGGTCTGTGGTCATCAAAATAGTTATGAACTTTCTAATCCAAAAGTGAGATTTTGCTTCTTGCCTGTTATAGGGATTTTTTTTTTCCTTGTAATTCTTACAGATATTTTTTTATTATTATTTGCATTGCTAGTAATGAACAATTTAGCCATCTACTCTACTCTCATTTCACATAAAAGCAATTTCTAGCAATTCAGTGAAGGTCAATGAATAATACCCAATGCTTTGATATGAAACACTTAAGGACATCAGTAACTTGACCCCAGAACTTTTTGCAGATTCAGGCTGTAAGTGCTCAAGTAGTGTTCCCATGACACTTGGAGTCTTTCAGAAAAACACAACTATACTTTGGATTAGTTGTATCAATTTTTTTTTTTTGTAAGATGCGTGATCAAAAGGGATTGAAATTAAAACTTTGCAAAAGTTGTTAGCAAAATGACATTTAATTTTGATAGAGAGGCAATGAGGCGGAACATTCTGCATGTTTGGAAAATAAGTTTCATTTTGATGCGTTTGGCATTACTGATTATATTAATTAACTTAACAGCAAGTGTGAAGATTATTTATGATGCATTAAAAATGATTGGATCTTAATTGCTTCCCTGTAAGAACAAGGAAGTTGAATTTCAGGTTGTGGAGAACTCCATGCTTCGTCTTCTCTGTGACTTTTAACTGGTGTGCTTTAAAAGCAAGGTAATTGGAATAAAACTAACCCACCCTATTGAAAGTGGTAACGGTTTGTGCTTGAGCAGTTTAGGCTGATGACAGTAATCTGGTTTGTTCTGCTAAATCTCTTACTTCATTAAGACATCATTTTTAAAAGATCCACACCTGATTTCCAGAATTATTTGAGTAGGGAAGATCTTGCAATCAAAGTCAAGAAACTGGCTCTTTCAGGGGAATGAGTTACTCCATAAGTGCACCACTCAGTCATGAGCGGTGAATGTAATTTGTGGGAATTCGAGTCTGTATCAAAATGTTAATGAACTCAGTTTATATAATTGTATGTTTACCTTTACATAATAAACTTTTGTGTAAGATGCAGCTTTTCCGCGTTCTGTTACCGCATCTGTTACATCAAGGTGGAAGTACTCCCTTTTTGCACATTAAAAATTACTTAATTTTGTTTTCCGCTCTTTTAATGAAAATTTACTTCTTCACCTGACATGAAGCAGATGCTGTCTCAGACTTAAAGTGACAGAGATCAGTATCCAAAGCAGTGGCTTGACACACAGAGGTGCTTCAGATGGTGATTATGATAACCAAAAAAAGCAGGTTTGTTGATACCTTTTTATCCTTAATATATTTAAAATTGCATCGTTGATAGCATAGTTGCTATGAGAGCATGTGTAATATCTGTTTGATAAGTGTCTTCTCACACCCTGAGGTCTTTTATAGGCAATTTGCATTCCACAATGAGAGAAATCAGCTGGAGAGGGTTTATTGTTTTGTATAATAGAAAGGAGTGTGAAAATATTCCAGCCTTGCAGATGGTGTTGCTCGTTAGCCCTGAACATACACATGCAGAAATATTGTTTTCCCTTAAAAAATAGGGTCTCCCCAGCTTTCTTTCTTACAATGTATTCATAAAGGAGAATTCATAGTTTGGTTGTATTGGGATCATTAGTTGATCTTGAAAGGAAAAGTGATGGGATAAAGTCTTTCTTTGAACTTTGATGTGCTGGGTGGTTTAGAGATGACAGAAAGCAAATGCTTCTTTTCTTCTCTGTTGTCTGAATAGAGAGTCCTAGATCTTGCTATAGACATCTGCTTTTCTACAAAAGTGAAAGGATAAATCTCAACTTTTTCCCATAGCAGCAAAGGAAATCTGATTGGAGAAAACTTTGAACATATAGACAGAGGTGGACTGATGAAACTTTTTTAAATGTGGCAAACATAAAACTTTCAAGGGTGCCAGAAAATGGCGAATGTGTTGCAAGAGTCAAAGACCACATGAATTTCTCTGGTGTTTTCAGGGTTTGTGAGGTGGAAGGGTTCCTTTTGGCTTTCATGCCCTTTGGTTTAGATCCTAAAAACTCTATTTTGCTGAAGTTGGAGCCTGAAATACGACTTTGACTGCTCTTGCAGCAGCAGCAGCCAGGAAAAACATGGCAAGTGCTTTGCTTTATCAGTGGAGGGTGCCATAGTGAGGAAAGACTCCTGTTTTCAAAGTCATATGAACCCAAGATTAAAACTCTTGGCTCTCATGCCTCAACTATAGCAGAAAAAAGTTACCAGCCTCCTAAATGTCAGGGCCAGCTGCAAGGTGTTTCAGCTGTTCTGGAGGAGTTTCACTTGGAAGTTTTACGTGAACCCAAATACTCTGGTGTTGCAGGAGGCTGCAGCCAAAGGGAACTTTCATTTTCTGATGCTTTCTGTTTTGAATGGCACTTGAAATACTGCAAGACCAATTGCTTTCTCGTACTGTACCAATGCTTATGATTTTTGCCCAAGGTATTAATTATTCCTGGACATTGTACGTGGCAAAACAGTCACATAAAATGATAAAAACTGAGGATGTTTGACTAAATTACTCCCAGTTACGCAGTTGTTTTCATATTGTTATGATAATTGATAGTATTCAGAACTTAACCCAGGTTCACAGTACTGTCATTTGCAAATCTGGTCCCAAGTCTGTGCTCATAAAAAGTGTCCTGGGGAATCTCTCCAGGACTTAGAATGGCCATAATCTCTTTATGCTGCTGTATCTCTGACCCTTTCTCCTTAGTCAATAAGAAGGAGTTTTTGCAGATAAGGGTGCACATATCTGTAAATTCCACACCGAGTAATTGGAGGTGGACAGATATGGTAGCAATAAGCATAATAAAAGAACTGAGAGAAAGAATCTTCCTTTCTTCATGGCCCTTCAGGTCTAAAGTGTGCTCTGTTGAATATCACCTACTTGTCAAAACCTGCCATAACACAAGGAATTAAAAGGAATCTGTCTTGCAGTATGTGCAAATTGAATTGAGATACAGATTTCCAGAGGAGGTAACTAGAGGGGAAACTCCAAATGGTGGTGCCCTTATTAAATTTAGACATTGAAGAAATAATATTACAAAAATACAGCCACTCAGTATTAATTGCATTGTAACATTGTCTGAAATAGAGACTTATTTTGAAAACAGTGGCAAGAAGTACCATATGTGACTCCCAGATCCATCCCAGAACTGTGCATATAGTTATCTAATTGGTCTCTTCTGTAAAACTTCATTTGATGGGTGGTGCTGTGAATTGTTTATGTCAATTAAGTGCAGCTTGCCAGAAAACTTGAGTCTAGAGGGCATCAAGCACTTACACTGCAGAAATAAAAAATGCTGCTCTTGTGAGAGGCTTTTGGCCTTTGTTTGTAACTGTCAAACCATCTCTTTTCTTATTTCCAATGCTTTACATGGTGCCAATAGCTTTGTACAAGGCACAGGGTCTCGTGGAAGGTGCCCTGCCCATGGTAAGGGAGTTGGAATCAGATGACTTTAAGGTCCCTTTCAAACCCAGTCATTCAGTGATTCTGTGAATTCCACATCCTTTTTAAAGCTCAGTTTTCTGTATTTTGGAACTGCTTTTTGTAGTGCCCATAGCCATCCCCCTTCCCTTTTCTGCCCATGCTTTTATTTGGTTTTATCCATGGGAAAATCTCTTCTGGATGGCTGGTTTTGGGTGTGATAAGTTCATGTTATTCACTGGAGTTTTTGCATATTAAATAAGTATTTGTTGATTACTGCTTCAGAAATAACTCTGTAGTTGAAAGAGCCTCTGTATAGATTTAATTTCTGTTCCATCTTTTGACACTGAATAAAAGCACTGTAAGAAAATATGGGAAACTGCAAGTACCTGATACTTACATTTACTTACAGTAATTTTTAACTCTACTGAAAGCCTTAAAGTCTTCACGGTTCAGGTCTGAGGTGACAGGGCAATATGGGAGAAATTACTCCATTTCATGGTACTGTGTGCATGGCACGGTGCTTTCCTGTAGATATCTGGCTTATTTCAGTGGAGGAAGCAGGAGGTGGAGCAAGGTGTGCTTAAATCTGTGCTCAAATAGCCGTTCCAGTTGTATATTCCTACAGAAAAATCACTCTGCTTAATAACCTCCAATGGCTGGTGGTTCATCAAGATATTGATTTTAAAGCTCTATTGATTGTTTATAAAACACTGCACAGCCACTTTCCAAGCTATTTAAGTGATTTGTTTGTCCCATATATTTTACAATGATGAGACTATTGGAAATCCCTGTGCAGATTCGCTCAGGCCATTACACATTATTAGTTTTCTCTTGCAGAATTGCCCCTCCTCCAGGGATTCTGAATGTGGAGTACCTTGCTCTTGCAAGGTCTTATACGGGGTGTTTGTTTTATATATGCTCATAACAGGATAATTATATTGCTACCTGAAACACTTTGGCTTGTGTGCAGGAAGAGGCTCTGTGTAATAGTGATTGATAGTTTGAGCTTAAAAATTGTTATGCTGCATTAAAAGTATACTAATGTTTATGACTTTTTACAAGGCTACAGATGTTTAGATTACAGGCCAGGCTTCCAGAGCTGTCACAGGTCTTAAGATTGAAGCAAACAGAGTGGGTGCTCTTCCTCTTAGCACGTGTTTTTTACTGTGTGGAATGGCCAGTTTAAGAGGCAGCTTTTTAAAATTTTATTTTTGATAGCCACCACTAAGTTAAAAGCAAAAAAAAAATCAAGGAAGGAAGTCTCCACAGATCAAGTTCTAAAAATAATTGTACAGGGATTTTTAAAACTTTCTAAATCTCAGTGTTCAAAGCGATTAGGCAGCTTTGGAAGCTTGTGAGTCAGGATTCCTCCCTCCCCCGATGCTGGCATCAAAAGCAGGACAGACTTTAGTTTTCCACAGTTGCTTTTGGCATTTTGTTTTAGTGTTGTTTTTAGATTTTTGATATATTCAGGTCATCCTTCAAAACTTTTTTCTTCTGTAATTCTGAATGACAGCTGACGTGCTACTCTATTCAGATGACAAAAAGTTAGAGAGTAGGTGGTGCTGGGCACATGTGTGCCTACAGAATTGCAGCCCCTTCTATGGATCCTGGAATAATGAATTAAGCTAATGAACCCAGCTGATGATTGATTGATTGTGTGAAAAATGACATCATATATCGAAGCAAATGAAATAAGTTCTTTTGCAGTAAATAAGTAAACTCTCCTTCACACAAACCAATCCCTTTCTGTCACTATTATGTTTAGATTCCACACTCCTCCTTGGCCTGATCATGTTCCACAGAAGAGTTCAAAAGCTGATTTTCATTTTGTACTGTGCTCTTTCATCGCAATAAAACCCAATGTTTGTCTGGTGAAAACAGAGTAATTTCCTTGCAAACTTTCAGCAACTAATGCGATATATGTGGCACTTTATAATACTTCCACATTCCACAGTCCTTGCTATCTGCAGGTGAGACCTGTGGGATACACTTCAGAAAAGTTACATAAACAACTCTGAACCCTCGGCTGAGAAAATGTATACTTTGAACATGTTGAAACTATCCATATTAAGTCAGTTTAGCACTTTGATTAAAGAGTTTAATCAATCACCATCCTAAGCTGTTTATTAATCACTTTATCAAGCAGTTGATGCATTGCTGGTTTTAATAGAATCCATTTATTTTGATTTCTACCTACTTCATCTTTCCAAAGGGCTTTCTGAATCAGCTGTGATAAAAAAAGGAGGGGAAAAAAAGGCTTGGTTGCATCTAAACACTGGAAGGTAAGAGCTGAGACCTCCCTTGCACATACTTCATTATCAACATTCTGCACCGACTTGGCCAATTTATTAAGGGTAAAAAAAAACCAAGCCTGCTTGGAGTGAGTCTTTTGGTGAACCACACGGTTTAGCTCAGATAAACAGAGGCCATTCGTTTGCTTTCACACCTGACAACCTCATGATATACGATCCTAATAAGATTAATCTCCTCCCTCCCCCCATACACACACACACTTTTGTTTTGTTTAGTGGCCTGACTTGGTGATCTTCCCTCATTCCCCTCATTGGGCACTTTTAATGCCTTTGGTTTCGGTTGGTGGTTAGAATAAAACAAACAAACAATCAATCCCCCACCCCACTCCCGAGCCCTTTCTCATTCCAGGGGAACAAGATTAATATAACAAGAGATATAAAGTAAGCAAGGGAACACTTACAAATGTTACAAAGTAGAATGGGCACAGAACAAATTCTTCTTTTATGCAATTTGCCTTGAAAAGCGTTAAACACATGGGGAATCTGTGCCATCAAATCCACACTTTGTAAATGGTGAGGAGGGAAAACAAGCCTTGTACAAACAAAAGCATCGAATGAGAAATCCACAGCTTGGGTCACAGCTGACTTTGGTTTTACTGCCTTTTATGAGGTTTCACTTAACTCTCTGGCTGTGTCTGATCTCTGAACTTTAGAAATCTTGGGGAAAGTAATCTAAGTTTGGCCAGATTTGCCTTCAGTAACAAACATTGATGCAAAGCTTTGAAATATGACATACATTAGCACCTACACAAACCTTCTATTTTGAGCATGTTCCAATTTTATCAGCAATATGCTTCATGCTATATCACCAAACCCAAAAGATTTTTTCTTAATTTTGTCCAGTAAATCTGGTGGAGTTCCTCAGGAGAGTGAATTCTTTGCCAGGAGTGTATAAATACACCTCTCATTTAAAGTTCACTGTCTCATGTCCCATACTCAATATGATGCAGTGGGAAGATCCCACAGTCAAAATTCTAATAATACGTTTTAGCACGTTAAACTCCCGTGCAGGTTCTGTCAGACATCCATTATTAAGATGGCCTAATTATGTTAATTGAAATATTCTTTCAGTGTGAGACCAATTCTTCCTCCTCTAAAGGAGCTGGTAATGCACACTTCACAAGTGTACAGACATGTTTACACAGTGGGGTGCTACTGCTTTATTTAGGAGTTATAGGAACTATTAAATATCTTAGAAGAGCAGGACTTCAGTGGGACCAGGAAACCAGCCCCAGTCCCGTGGAACTCAGGGGGAGAACTGCAATTATGGGATGGGGGTGATTGGGAATTTGCCACTGTAATGCAGTTTAATAGGCACTGATGATTTTTTTCCATATATATTTGTTGCATGGTTAAGGTATTGCTAAAAATATCTCATTTTAAAGGCTCGTCATTAACGATGAATTACCAGTGGTATTCTGGAAGTTACCAGTAGAGATGTCAAAACTGACTTGTGGCAGCATCAGCTCTTTGTGCTGTTGCACCACTGGGTTTAGAGCTCACTTCTAGCCCAGGATCCAACTGGATATTGAGTGAGGCAGCGTGGTCACCGAGCTGCCATGCAGCACTTCCAGAAATATTAATTACGGTTGTAAACAGGGCTGCAAAATTAGGGATATTGCATCCTCCCTGGGCATTGGATCGGCAGCCCAGCTGTGAAAATCACTTCCAGTCAGCTATCAATTGAGATGGAATGGCCATACAGCTGAATTGCAGTGTTTCCAAAAATGTTAATTAAGAACGGGTTGCTGCTGTGAAGTGGCAGCTTTGGGGCCCTTTTGAAGCTGTACTGCAGTTGCTGGAAGTGCTGTGGCATTGCACCACTAAAGCTAGGAGCCCTCTTCCTCCTTGCATCACCCACCAAAACAGAACTCCTAATTAAATCAGAAAACCTTCTTCGGGGCCTGAATCAGCAATTCAGACATTAATCTTGATGCCATAAATTCTTTTCCTTTTCCCCTCCTTTCTGTTCCTAAAGGCAGCCCTGCTTAACTGCATGCAGCTCCTACATTGAGAAATTAGGTGTTGTTTAAGGCCTGAGTTGGATCACTGAGACTGTTTCCTAGGTTTGCTCTTGGTTTTGCACCCCAATTTTTCAGTACAGCCCACTGATAAGAACATCTTCTGTAGGAGACTATATTCAATTAAAGCACCCAGTTGCTGATGCTGAGCTGCAAAAGAGTAGCACAATAGTCTGAATCTTTTCTTTAATAAGATTAATAGTTCAGCAGAACTGTCTGTCCACACTGCTACTCAGTTCTCGGGAAAGAGAGTGATTTATCTCATTGCATTTTTTAAAATAGAGGCCAGTTAATAAACTGAGACATTTTTTATTTAACATGCTTACTAAAGGAAACGTGAACATGTATATTCAAATGTACTTGTTAACAAATACAAATCTTTGGATAATTTATTAACGAATTTGTTGAAGTACAGATGAGGCTTCTATGTTTCAGATATGACCTACCAAGTACAGTAAGTACTCTGAAATCCTTCAGCAATTCATGAATTTCACCTAATGCACTTCGGGATGTGTTAAGTCCTATATATGGAGAGACAATATGTACACTATTTCTCACTATGCATTCATTAAAAATATTCTAAAGATGATAGGTGGAAATTGCAGCTAAGACAAGATTGCATTTTAAAGGTTTCATGCTTATATTTTGCTGGATATCATCACTTAAAAATCCAAATCTTTACGTTCAGTGTGGCGAAAACATTGCCTGTTCTACCTGACATCTTCTTAACTTTATCAGTTTGGCTCCAAAGAATTAGCACAAATATTTGACTTTTCACTGAGCATCAAAATAAAAACAAGAAGGCTAAATAGCCACCGAAATCCTGGCGTGAAAAGGAAAAAAAAAGGACTTTTTTTCCACCATTTATTCTGATCAGAAAAGAGCATGTCAATGAACCTTTGGGGAATGTCATTAGACAAGATTTTCCTGAAAAATTGCTGATAGTTCCAGTTGAATGCAGCCAGAATAAGCCAATTTTAAGATCTCTGGGGTGGTATAGGATTACGGATTTTTTTTTTTTTTTTCTGTCTTGCCCTTTTCACTTTTGGACAGACTGTACGTAAATTCTTTGCTCAAGTCTATATGCAACAGATGGTAACAGCAGAAATAACTGCTTGGTGTTAGGTTTTAAACTGGTGCTTAAATGGGTTTGTGGAAGAAAGTGTTGAAACAATGGGATAATTTTACTTAATGAGATCATTTTTATAGGGAAGAAGTCAGTCATTTAGAGCTGAGCTGCAGGAAAATCTGCACCATCAGCGGGTCTCGGGGAATGAGACATGGGGTAAATGCTAAATATTTAAACCAGTTTTGGCCACATTTCCTGAAATCAGGCCATTTTTAATCGCTCTGCATTTGTGGGGACAGCGGCCACAGATCTGCTCCCGTAAGGACATGTCCTGGTGGGGCTGTCCCTCCCACTGGTGGGGTCATGCCTTGGTGAATATCTGGAGATGTGCTCTGAAAGAAACCAAGGCTGCCAAAACCCAACGTTTCCAGAATACAAACAATACCTGGAGAAATAAATGCAAACCTCTGAGAATGAAAGGAGACAAATAAGGAATCTTTATTGTCTTCCCTTCATTTTGTTTCAATGATTAAGAAAAAAGGCAGCATTAGCGACTCATTTGAAAGGCCTGAGGCAGAAGAGGAACTTGGTGTGCATGTCCTGGAGTTTAAATACTTAGTAGTATCATATTTTCAGTTCTTTGTTTTTTATACCAGTGCATGCTGGCACATCCTGAGGAGCACCCATGAGGTGGTGATGGCAAAGCCGGAGCTTTGGTACACAAATTAATTCCCAAGAGTACAAGGCAGATAATAAGTTTTCAGATGAAGTTTCAGTAAACACCATGGTCACAAAAAAAGTGGTGTTGATGGTTCACTGGTGGTCTACAGAGACAGACACTTGCTTTGAAAAAATTGTTTCAAAAGACAGTTTGTGTTGCAAGTGGTAAAACACAGCCTTAAATACAGTTTCTCTTATCTGTATGTGCTTTTGCACATTCAGATTCTGTGTGTCATATTTTGCTCCACATGTAGTGAGAATTGCACAAATCACGCCCACGTACCTTCCAAAAAGAAATGAAAGCTTGTGG
Organism: Picathartes gymnocephalus; assembly: GCA_013390045.1. Taxonomy (NCBI): domain Eukaryota; kingdom Metazoa; phylum Chordata; class Aves; order Passeriformes; family Picathartidae; genus Picathartes; species Picathartes gymnocephalus. The sequence continues at coordinate 251,572 of WEKY01050565.1, forward strand.
ATATAACAATACAGGTAATTTTCTTCTTAAATACCAGCTTGTTCTGAAATAACACTTGGCTCGCAAAGAAGTTTCAGCATGGAGAGTATTTTTCAGTGCTAACTATTGTTGATAGTTATTCCATTCAGCACTAATTATTGGCAGTATTATTATTAGAGATTGCTTATAATTATTATATTAGGTAGAATCAGTAAGAAAGCAATGTACATCAGAAAGTTTACCATCCTGAACAAGTGACTTGTTTGGCATCAAGTGGTTACTTGTCTTATGTTGAGGTTTTTGAATTAATAACTGAAGAAGATGATTGGAACAAAAATGAAGAATTAGTCTTGGCTTGGGGAAAAAAAAAATAGACACCAAACAAAACTCCAGACCCTCAGGAAGGAGCAGAGTATAGTTGTGTAGCCACAATCTGAAAGAATCCATAATCATAAAAAACAAATTCAGAATAAAACTAGTAGGAAGATAATTTAGAAGGGTGTTTTTGTTCTTTAATCCCCCAAATTTGCAAATTCTTTGACACTTTTTTTTTTTTTGAGATGTATAATTGAAAAGGAAAAATATAATTAAAATTTCAAAAATTGCAAGGGGAAAGAGATCACTTTTACAGAAGTTCCACCCACGTGCTTTTCTCAGCAGGGCACTACAACGTCTTAACAAGTGAAGTGCAAGATGGAAACATGACATCATTAGGACAGTCTAATTAGCCCGTAATTTGTCCCAGAAAGGTATCTGGTTACCAACTAATTGATGTAAACTGATTAACCCTTTCTCTAACATCCCATTCGCCACTTTTTTTTCACTTCCATAGAATCTGGTGAGGGTCAGGACTCTGTTGTGCTACACACTGTGCAAACACAAATCAAAAAGACAATCCACACCCCGAAGAGCTTACAACTTACGTGTTGGAGGGGAGGTGATACCTGCTCATAAAAAGGATTTAGAATGAATAGCTTAATACCAGTTAGCATGTTTGGCAGTGGTCTTATCCTAGCAGCAAGCTAGGACAGTTCTCAGGGCTTTTACAGACCTCAAAAAGAAAAAAAAAATTAAGAAGGATTTGAAGACATATAATGAGATGTCTCTATAGATGTTTTCTCCCAAGAGTGAAGGGCAGGATGTGTGACAGTGGAAAGGTGCTTGTTTGAAAAAAATATAACAAGTGTGTGCTGGAAGCTGGCATTACTGGCTCCTTGGAGATGAGGTTCAGCTTCCTGACAAAGAGAAAGAGATGATTGGTACATAGGTATTATCTCTGAAGGGCCTTGAATGTGAAAACAAGTAGCTGATGCTTGATGCAGGTTGGAGGGGGAGGGCAGCAGAGGGATGGGGAGAGAGGGGTGACATAGTCAAAGCAGTGGGCTAGGAAAAGCCCATTTATGGGAATATTCTGAAAGGATACGAGCAGGGCAAGGTTGTGCCTGTCAAAGCTGAGGAGAAAGATGTTTTGTTAATCATGATTGCACGATTGACAAGGCTTTGGCCAGCACAGGCAAGGCTGTGTTTTTGACAAGTACTTTGGGCAAGGTCGTCTTCAGAAGGGAAGGCTGGGGCTGAGGAATAGGCAGGTAGGGGTGATGTCCGTGGTGAGTAAACAACAGGTGGTGTTGGGGGAGCCAAGGAGGACACTCACTGCTCTCTTTGTTACACTGAAGCTTGAGCTGGTTTCTAAATTTCTATGTGGAGGTGCTGGGAAGGGATTTAACTTGGGCAGGAGGCACATCTGGGGTAAACAGAGATATGTGAGGCATCAGAATGAAATCATTGCATTTCCAAGCTGAACTCACCCAGAGATGAGGGTAGGAAGAGAAAAATGGGTCCAAGTGAGAAGGCAAAACCTTCACAGAAAGTTGGGCAGTGTAAGGATAAGGCGAGAGGAGAGCATAGAAGGTGCGTGTCATGACAGTCAAAGGATAGGAAACTAATGAACATCAGGGAAAACTGTGTCAAAAGGAGCTTGGCAAAACGAGAAGGGTATGGCTGGGGCTTTGACTCAGAAGGGCTGTCGGGAGACTGGGTGGAACTGTGTCAATTGAGTGTAACAGGCAGAAATTAGATTAGGAACAGTTTAGGACAAAATGGAAGGAGAACTGACAGCAGCTATAAACAGCTTGTACAATGAAAATGAGGGGAAGCAGTGATTGGAGAGACAGGAGTGGGCTAGAGTGTGTATGTTTTCCTTTTCAGACGAGAGACACTACAGCATGCCCATATTGTGGTGGGAAAGAACCAGGAGAAGAAGAGCAGTAGAAAGTCTGACAACTGTGCTGGAGTTGGAGTGCAATCTGATAGGGGAAGCTCAGTGCAGCTTCAATATATCTGGCCCCTGCATTAAAATAGCTGCAGGCAGCACATGCTTCTCTGTGTGCTTTAGAATGTGCTTTGTGTAGTACAAAGAAATAAGGATAGGATTCATCGCGTGCCTCTTTGTGCTCCCCTGGTTGTCGTAAGCAAGGGTGCCATCACTCAGGAGCAGAGGACTAAATCCTCTCCCCATCACCCTGATCAACAGGGAATCAGTTGTATATTCCAATGCAGTTGGTAGGTGCTGCACAGGTACCAGTTTTGCATTTTCTTCTAAAATTACTTTAAAAAAAAATTTGCATTTTGAGGCGTTTTTCTTCTATAAATGAACTTCTGTCTTCCTTGGAGAAAGCTCTGCTGTGCCAAAATACTGTGTCATATTTTTACAGGTAATTAAAAATTTCCATTCAGAAATGTCAGGGCAGTGCTGAAACATCTTCTCCCTCATTTTCTTGCTTTTCATCACACTTTATTGGAATTTAAAAAGTTTTCTTTGGTTCCCTTTTGATTTTTCTAAAATGAAACATTAACTGAAACACTGAAGAGTAACTGAAATGACACTTGGATTTCTTTTTTTTTTTTTTTTT
>WEKY01050565.1:254538-316008 GCA_013390045.1 Picathartes gymnocephalus
TTTTTCTTTTCCTCCTTATATACTTATTTTTATTTTTTCCATCTATGTCTCCGGGTTACCTGTACACATTTCGGGCTTTCAAAGTTTGAACGGTGATGCACAAAACACCAGCCAAAGGCTGCAGATCCATCTCCCTGAGCCAGAGGTTACACGCATAAATTCATGTCCATCACGCTCTGAATAAATTCTTTTGTTTATGCAACAGTCTGCGCAAGCACAGCACACTTGCAGCTGAGCACCAGTTGGTTTACAGCTTTCTGCGCCGTTCTCGCTCCTGGGTGGGGGGTTTGAGTGCACTGAACCCCACAGCTGGTAAAACCAGTCCAGTGCGAGCCCATTTGCATCTGAAAAGCCCTGGCTCCAAAGGTGCTGTGCTTTGCCTTGCACTTGCATGTGGAGGTTGCTAAGCGCAGCCCCTGGTGTGCACAGTTTGGTTTTTTTTCTTTTTTTTTGGTGGCTTGGATGTTGTAAGTGAAAAAATTTACAGAGGGGTGTCCTGAAACCAAAGGGAAGATTCCTGCCGATGTCTCTGAGCCGCGGCTCCGTTCCCAAACTCCAGAGGGTTTGTCCGTGTGCATTTCCAACGCGGGCGTGCCTGAATGTGGTTTTTCTGTTTTGCTGGTAGAATTTCCTGGGTCTTCTTGCAAGCAAAAATGACATTTTTCTCATGATGAGTAAAGACAGGGTTGACAAGAGGCGCGATCTCCCCTCTCTTTGTGCGGCTTCACCGGGGCTGGCTCCATGGATGAGTTACTGTTGCTTCTGATTCACAGAAACACCACTGAGAGGGGAGTCGTGGTTTAAGGCAGAACATAGCTGTGCTCTGATTTTGTAGAATACGTGTTGTTTTTGCAGAATTTTTCTGATCCAGAACCACTTTTCTCCACTTTGGATAAACAGCAGCTCTACTTTTGGGATTTCTTAAACACGCAAAGTTTTGGGAGGATGGAAATGAACCCCTGGGCTTGGTCTGATGCAGGAGCAACAGGAAGAACCTTTTAGCAGAATTTAGGAAGGTCTGCAGAGGGACGGGCAAAACCCAGTTTCTTACTGGAGTCGGAGAGACATTTCTGGTTTCCCCTGCAATCTCACCCTCCTGGTCAAAACACAAAAGGCCATAACTGAGCACATTTCATGCCCAAATACTTCATCAGCTCGGCGCCATCCGAGCTATTTCACGTCTCCTCCCCTTGCTCCAAACTGAGATATGTGGCTCACTACATTTAAAATGAAAAGTCCTCAGACAATTCTAATCATATTGTCAGTCAGATAGTCATCTTCTGAAAGGGGATCCTTCACCTTTAAGAATGCATGTACAATAGTGATATGTAAGCAGCTCAAAGACTCAATACCCCTTTTTTCTGCAAAGCAAGGCTGGGTTAGGAAAAAATCAATATGTTAGAAGTAAAGGTCATACAAGGAAAAGTGACATGAAACAGTCTTCATGAAGGATATTGTTCCCTTAGTTCTGTTTGAAGTTTTCTTTACCCTTGTGCTAGCCTTAGAACAAATATGTTTCGTCCTAGAATGGAAACATATTTTTATTCACCTTTAAAAAAAAAATCTGTATTTTAAATATTTGTCTATTAGGGCATGTTCGCATTTTAGCTTGTTTTGTTTTTGTCCTGTGGGTGAAGTAATCCTTGGAGAAAAGAATATTGTGTGTCTGCCATCCCAGTGCATTTGTTGGTCAGGGTTCCTTTAGAAATGGAAGTATATAATGCACACAAATGTATTTGCCTATCTTTTTAACAGTTCTCAATTTACTTTTCAAGTGGGCCAGATGCAATACTATAGCTCTTACAAGGGTCAGGAACATCTCCTTATTTCCCCACACTCTGTACTTATTGCTTGGGTATAGTTTTAAAGTAGTCCATGAACCCTTTTCATTCTTGCAACACATTTACCCACAATTAACAATCAAACCATCCTTCCTTCATTCAGGCTCCCATTCTCTCCCTGCCTCATTTTCCCTGCCTCTCTCTTGATCTGCCATTGTGCCGAAAGCTGTTTGTGCCATCGCAATCTGCCCTCCTTACCAGCCACACAAGGATGGGGAGGGGGAGAGAAAAAGCACACAGCATTCAGGCACTGAATAGCAAATTGCTCTTGAGTGTCCTTGCTTTCCCCAGCGCTCCCCCTTCCTTCAGAAGGACAAGGGGGCCCCTGAAAGCAACTATACATTTTGCTTAGTGCACTTGAAAACAAGCGTTTCACACCTGAAGCCTTTCACGGCAGCCCAGAAGCACCCCTTCAAACCACTTAATTGCCAATTGCTTCTGAGCTCGTTGTGAAAGTCCATTATGTCAGGCAGCTCTATGGCGAGTGACAAAGTATGGGGAATGAAAGAGTCCTCCTTGCAGGGCCAGCGCAGTCCCAAAGCCCCCAGTTCATTGGTTTGCTTGCTGTTAACAGTTACTGGCCATGGTCAAAGGTATGCCAAAACCTCTATCTTCTATTATTATTCATTTGTTACATGGAAGATGCTGATTTCCTTATGTTCTCTCTCACATGTGTCCATATCAAAACATCTGAGCAAATTTCAGATGTGCCTGGGGAAGGTATCCTCACACAAACTTCACCTGTACCTGTGGATTTCAGATTGTATCGTTGCCACTATTGTTCTGCTTATTTTTTTTTTTTCCCCCATTAGGGGAAGTAATAAAAAAAAGAAAAAAAAAAAAAAGGGATGTGATGATTTTCAAGGTTGAAACTGGTTTCTTGGGTATTAAGAAAAAAGGATGCAGGTAGTCACTTAAAGGAAGAAGGGAGATCAACTTGAAGAGATGCGAAAAAGGTTAATTAAAAAAAAAAAGGAAAGAAAAGAATGTCTTACCTTTAGATTTGCTTTCCTTATGACTGTGATTTTGTTGAGGGTTGGTTGGTGTTTGAACTGAGCCAAAAGTGTATGGATATAACTTTATAGAGCAAGGCACATGTTGCAAATATTCCCTGTTTTTATTTGAGTGTTTATAATTCATTGGGTTTGTGATTCAACTTGGCCTTGTGGACTCAACAGAAAACCTCCCACTGATTCTCAAAAGTTCTTCATTTTGGACTCTTGCTGCTCACTTTTGTATTCCTACCAGAGATATTCTAGTGAAGTAGTTTACTGAATTGTGAATGAAATTCAGGCTTGTGAGTATTTGCAAAAGTATCTGAGCTGGTTTATTCAAAAGATTGTGTGCATAGTATGAACCTGACTCTAACAGCATCTTTCTGACCTTTGATGGAATAGGAATAACATCACAGGACATGGTGTCAAGTCGTGAATAACCAACATACCTCACACTCAGACTGTTAAATACAGCCAGCTGATTACTGAGGAGATGCACATCTGAAGAAATAATTTTAATATTTTTTGAATAACAAGTTCAAGAAAAGTGCTCCTTGCATATAGACAATTCATGGGTCAAAAAAGGGGTAGAATTAATTGCTTAAACTGTTCATTATGAACTAATCACTCAGCTCTAATTAACACCTTTTAGTGTATTTTAAAGAAAAACATTGCATAAACAGATGTAATGTAAACTTGACTAAATACAGCACTCTTAAAGAAAAGTAAATTCTTAGAAATGGCTTTGAGAGTAGTATTGAAACATGGATATAAACATCTATTCAGTTTAGGATTACATTAAGTGAATGCAGTAAAGCAGAATGATCTCGATATTGTGAAGCCATAAACTGTACCTGAGGCCTTTTTAGAATTCAAACTTGCACTCCCCTTATGCTCCCAACAGACTTTTAAAAAGTCTGGTCACACTTGCCTTTTGATTGGCTTTACAGAGATTATTTTCAAGTACGGTGATCTATCAGGTGCTTCAGATAGTTTAATAACTGTATCACCAGATGTTTAAAGACAGGCTAATTTTTATTCATTATTAACAGAAACACCCCCCTGTCGTCTGAGTATTGCGCTACAAAGGCAATAAATAAATTAAATAACTCAGTAAGCTTCATTAATAAGAATGTTTCACTAAACTAAGGCCATCAGGTGTCCCAAATGGAAGCAGAGCTGTTAATATCCACAGAGTCTGCTGAGCTACACCTGCTGAAATTCAGGCTACACTTTTATCACTGTGTGTGTCCTGCTTTGTCAGTTAGAGCTCCATTGGTGTTAAAGAACACCCAAAAATGTCTGTTGAAGCTGACTGGTCATTTATTAATTTCTTTTACTTTTCTAACAAGCTGTATATCTGCTAGGTTGATTTCTTTACAAACCTTAGTAGCTCCTTTCATCTGGCAGTGTAGGACTCCAGGAAATTCTGCTGCTCACCATTTGGCACCAACATTCCAAGTTTCCTGTGCAGTGGCACGACTGAAGCAAATGTGTAAAATGTTGGTCTTAAACATTTGGTATTTGCAAGAAAAATACTGAGTTTCACAAAGAAATAATTGAGAAACTTCTCCGGGACCTCTCTTAGAAAAGTCCCTTCTATTTTCAAGGTGTAAATCACAGGAAGACACAAAATGTGATTTCTCTGAGCAGAGATGACTTCTCAGACAGAATTATCTTCCTTCGCTGCAAGACCACACATTCATCCCTCCTTTTCATCATACTCTTTACAGCAATTAGACATTTTCCTATATATTTCACACTGCTATGTAATTTCTTCTGACAGCTCATCAGCCTCTTTGACTCATGACCTGTAATGGCATCCTTGTTTTTTGAGATGTTTGTTTATTTTTTTTCCCCTCACCAGAAGATGTGAGCACAGATTATCATAGATGCATAAGGCCTATCAGTCATTTTTTTTTCAGGAGATATCCAGTAATAGAGCAATACTGTTCCCTCTCCACCCACTTGTGATTTTTTTTCTTACCAATTTCCCTCAACTCCCTGAAAATAGCAGGTGCTTCTCTTCATTCACCTCCGCTTCATCCAGCCCATCTGTCTGATTCTTCTATGAGAAAGATTAATGGGGCATAACTCACTTCATCTCATGGTTTTTAACAGATCAGGGCGGAGGGGTAGGTGGAAATTCTATCCAATTTTAGATAGATGTTTCATGATGAAGACCTGATGATGATATCGCAGCAGTAAATTTGGGATCTTTCAGAGTGTTGGTCTGTTTCCAAAGTATTTCACAGGCTTGTGTTTTGAATGTCACCATAAGTAAGTTGCTCTCTACCCATCCATCTCAAAAGCCATCACTACTGTACCAATTAGATGCCTTAAGTGTAGTTGTGATAAAACTGCTTTAGCTTCAGAAAGCTAAATACACATTGATCCCTCACTTGCTCTGGTTCCTGTGCGGGATCAATCTTGGCAGGAGTGTTTGGAGGGGTCACAGGATTTGTTTTGCTTGAAACATATTTTCAAGTAGCCCTTTAAAAAACCCCTTTCCCCTTTCTTGTATACCTCTGTCTGTTTTCTCTCTTATTGTAAACCTCGCCATGCAAGTCGTCTGTTTTGTTGTTGCTGTTAATTTTTGTGGCTTTCTGTTGAGCACTGCTCTGCTCTGATCGTGGTCCTTCGGAAATAAGTGGAAGTGCAGGGTGGGAAGGTGCCTCTGTGTGTTCCTTGTGACACACCCTGACATCTGTTACTGCCCAGATCCACAGCCAGCCTCTCCTCCAGGTCTGTACTGATATTTTAGTGTTGGGCAATGGGCTGTAATTTTCTGCCCCACTCTAGTGAGGCACAGCAAAAGAAATAGCTCCTTGTCCCCAGGAGCAAACTACTTGATTCCTACTTCTTGTGCAAGTCTGCAGCATGCACCTGTATCAGACCTTGGTCAAATGGTTCCTTCTGGAGGGGATATTTTGCCTTCTCTGTGGGGCATCTGTGACAGCTCCTAAAGGTGGCAGCTTCACGTGTAACTGTGAATTCTTGCAGAGCTTTGGTTTGCCTGGAAAAGTGAGTATGGTTGCATGTCAACATAATGCCTTTGAAAGGGTAGAGAGAGAGCAAGCATCCACCTTTGAAGCTGTAATGACCAAAACAGCATCTTGAAAACATGGCTGGTTTTCTACCCTATTGAGAACTTAGCCCTAAAAATCTCCTGCATGAGAGTTTGCAGCCACAAAGTGTAATTTTCTATTCTGCACTTCCACCAGTTTGACTTAGAAAGAAGGAAATGGTCTCTATATATGCTCTACAACCTTTTGAAATCCTCTTTGCTCTTTTGAGTTTTGCCCAGAGTGTAAATGAATGCGAAATTTGGCTTTAATACTTCAAGTATGTTCACATCCACAAGGCTTGTCATCTTTGTGCCATGTTGTACAAGAAAGCTGCCCTACAAGAGCATTACACAGCCTCACCAAAGAGAATCCCCAGGGTAGTTCAATATCTGCACAGAGGCAGATGGATTGGTTGTAGTCTGTGATGCCAAACCAGTGCCTCCAATAATTTTTGATTTATCATAGCAAGCACTCCTAAGATGAAGGGAATAAGCAGCTACCTGAAGGCTTCCTCTCCTCTAAGACAGCTCTGCCAGAGGTTTCTGTCTGTATCCCTGCTTCCAACACACATCTGTTGTTTCCTCTGAGATCTTCCAGAGGTGTTCTTAGTCCCAGAGTTTTCTGTCCAAGATTATGTTTTCCTTCAGGCTGCCAATCATGGCATAGAAATACACTGATTTTCTTCAGTGTGATGATAAAGGTTTGAGACTTTTGCTCTGTGTGGGAAGAGAAAAACTTCAGCATAAAACTTTGTCGTTCATTAAAATATTCAACCCTTTTGGATCCTCTGCTTTTAAAAAGTAAACAATGGGGAATAAAGCACTCTTGCAAAGAAGTAGGTGTCAGGAAAACAGGATTCACTTCACTAAGAAGCAACTGGTGATGACAGTGTGCGATATCTGTTTTTGCAACTCTTAAATTCTCCTTGAGCTGGCTCTTGAAGCAAAGCACATGCTGCTTACAATGTGCACAGTGCACTGTGTACTTTGATTTTCTTTTATTTCTCTGTTAAGAAAGAAAACAGGCACTGAATCTTGCCAGTAGACACAAAACTTTGAAATTCCAGCAGCTCCCTCTTGTTACTTCTCTGTGCAATGGAGGGTGGTGTTTGCTGGTCCCATCCAAGTGACAGACGTGGAAGTTCCTTAAAGGTGAAAGCCACCAAGCTCGAGCAGAAAAATTCTGAACATGGGGCATGTGAAATATGCTAGAAATTGTCTCGTGTTCAAAGAGCTCAGTATCAATAATGTAAATAAAAAATGCTAATTCACTAAAATATTAAATAGTACTTCTGGTACCCTGACAAGAACATGAAGTTTTCTTTCTTGGATAAAACTTCTGATCTGGACCTGGGTTAGAAAACCTGCATTTTATATCAGTGTGTCGTGATATTAGGGGGCAGCTGCACATGCTGTGCTGTTGTTGGGATCTAGACCAACTTCCTGAGGGTATAGAATGAAGTTAAGGTGCCAATGAAGATCAGTTTTCAGATTAAAAATGTGTGGTTTGGGGTGATGGTTTTGCCAGCAAAGCTATCAAACATTACAGGTAAATTTAGCTGAGTCATATGAAATCAGTTTATTTATATATACAAAACCAAAATAATTAGAACCTATTTCTGCATCCATGAATTAAATGGATTTTTTTAGCCTTCTCCAGTGAAAATGGTAAATGCTTGTTATAAAGAGCTTGGTTGAACGGGTTTGTAATAGTTATAAATTTTAACTTTTAGTGATAAAGGAAAAGTAAAGATTTAGGATATTGAAGTTGTAGTGGTTGATTTACTGAAGTTGGTACCAGGCCATTCCGTGGCCATAACTTGTGTTGCAAGTAAAATTCTGAAACTTCTCGGTGTTAATTTCTCTCTATATAGTATATTATAAAAAAATAATCCTCCAGTTTTTGTGTGGGCAGAGGTCTTGAAAGTCCCCGATGGAAATTTTTGCTCTAGAATACTCTTAGCATCAGGTGGCTCTTAATTATGAGCACAGGATTTAAAATCTCTGATTTAACAAAACACCTCCTCCAGAGATTCAATAACGCTCCAAAATAAATGCAGCAAATTCTGTATTTGTTCCGTTAGGAGATAAGCACTGAGTTTAAGGCAAAAGTGAACAAATACAGAATGTATATTCAAGTTCCATGGAAAGGAGGAGTCCCAATGGGAACTTATGGCTATGGTTTGAAAGAAAACCTTGGGAAGTGGTTTTAGCTACGTTTAAAGCTCGGTGCCTTGGGATGTCGTGCTCTTTCACAGTCTGGTCAGCTCCAGATGAATGTAAGTGAGGTGTTTGGTTATTTGTTCTCTCAGGGTTGGTGATCAACCTGCTCCACGCTGTAGTCATCTAAGACTGAATATTCCCACTAAATTTTGTTGCAAAGTTCCTGTGAGACTCTGGCAGTACAAGTTGCAAGATGCAGTGACTGACTGTTAAAAAAGGCCACGGGATGCTCGTGAGGAGAGGGGTTTTTATAGGACTGTGTTGCTTCTCACACTTGTAATCTACAGCAGAGAGATTTCATCAATACAGAAAACTTTCTGAAATTCGGGTTGAAATATTTGTTCATTTGCTGTAACTCTCTAGTTTCACTTTCAAAACTCAGAGTTTAACATACTAAAATTTATAACAACATAAAAACCTCTCCCTTCCTGAGGAAGTGTCCTTGTTAACAGACTTCACCTTAAACTTGATCTGAGATTTTTGCTCCGTTTTTGCACCAAAGCTATTGATTCTTGTAGAAGCTTGGTCATTTGTGCCACTCAACAATATGATTTTGGTTTCCTAGGCAGCAAACTACAGGTCTGTAATTTAAACTCAGATTGTTGTCTCAGATGTGTACATTAGGAAATATGGGGCTATTGCTTGTGGAAGGAACAGGGAAACTCGTCAGATGTTTTAAATCACCAGACAATTTGCAATTAAAATGTTTGGGAGAGCTATGAGGAATAGAGGAATCAGAGCTAAAATTGCGCAAGACTATTTAAAGCAGGGGAAGGGTGTCAAGAAGGAGTAGAGGATGTTTTCCTGGGAATATCTGGTTTGAGCATGAAATTCCTAGTCAAGTGTACACATAAATTTTTTCTTCATTCTCCACCCACCTTTTTTTTTTCTTTTCTTTCTTTGCCCTTTTTTTTTTTTTTAATCTGAGTTTGACTGCTGCAATCTGTGTTGCTCAGTATTCCTGACCTACGCAGCAGCTCAGGAGTGGTGGCATAAGTTCTTAATGTTCTACAGGGGAAAATTTAATCAGCAAAAATAATTGTCTCGCTTCCTCTCCTTCAGTGGAGAGGAGAAAAGGGGGACTCTGCATGCATGACAGAACATGCGTGGACCACCAGAAAAGCGTCGTGAGGTTGGAAGGTGTTAGGGCTCTTTTTTAGAACAATCTGATCAGAAGGCAAATGTCTAAAGGGAAAAGGAATCCGAAAAGAGTGTTGAAGTGCCAGAATGCACCAGCTAATAACTTTAAATAGTTCATTGAGTCTTCCGGAATTTTTTTTGTTCTTCTTCGGGAATAATCTGCTTACATCGTTAAGACCTCAGCTAAGCTCAGTAACACAAATTACCAGATGTTGTATCCCCTAGTTTTTTCCATCAAAAGACCAACCACCAAGCTTGTTGAAAGAGAGAGGTCATTGTCCTTCCCTGGCAATAAAACTATTTTTGCAACTCGTAAGAAATGAAATGAGAATACCTTTCAGCTGTAGAGGGGATCCTATCTCCTGCTTCTTCCAAGTTTCCCTGTTTTGCTTTGTTATTTTCTAATAATGCACTCATGTGTAAGCTAATAATGTGAACAGAGGGAAAATGAAGAGTTTAAAAAAAAAAAAAAAAGACAGAATGAATTAGGGCAATTGAGGTCGCTCTCTTTCATTTTTGCTGGAAGGATTTTAGCCCTAGTTTTTACCTTATCGCTTATTACACAATTTATGATAAAATGAGATGTGATTCCATTCTTATTGTTGTGCTATAGCCTATTGAACATGCATATATAGAATTCATTTCAAATTTAAACACTATCTTAATTATAAATTGAATAAAATGGACAACCTATCAGATTCCCTAAATTGCATTCTAACAAATAATTTCATTTTCCATTACTTTTCCACCAATGATATACTGGGCATAACAATGTTGAGTGTACACCCTGTTCTTCTACTTTAATTGTGCCAGAGATTTTGCTGTGTGACAACTGTTTCTCTGTGGGCATGTGTGTTGCTTGCCATTTGTTCCATAAACTGGGTTTTTAAGATATTTCAGTGAGGTTATAGACGACCTTAGGAAATATTTGTACAAATTTTATTTTGCTTTGCCTTTTAAGTCTTATTCCACCACAGGCACAATTCATAGCTTGTAGTTTGACATACGCAGCTTGGTTTGAACTGGGTTATTCAGTTTGAAAATATATGTACAACCCAGATTCCACAAGGATTTTTAATGTAGGAGGTCACAATGTGGTCCATATCTCATCTGGAATTTGAAAGATAGTAGCAAAACAGATCTAACAAAATAACTGATGTCTGTTCATCACTCTGCATTTTCTAACATAATTTGGAATTTAGATATTTGGTATAGTAAATCAGCCTGGCAGTATTGAAAAAAATATATTTAAAAGACATTAAAATGTTTAGTGATGTTTTCTACTAACTTTTGAGAAGTATTTAAGAATTAGGATGTGGAAAAATTATAATAAGTTGTAAAACCACCAAAAATTATACCATCAGAGAAAAGGACAGGAATGTGTGTTAGCAGCTTTATAAGACCCATGGCTTTCTAATTCTCTGTGTTAAACCTCTGTTCAGATTTTAACTCGGGTTTACCAAGAACTTCCATTACAATATCTCAAAAGTTGCAGAGATAAAACGTATCAAAGATTTGATCTCATTTTCATCATGTTGTTTATACTTTCTAAAATATACTTCTGTATATTTTAAGATTTAAAATGTATTCTAGCCAAATGTAGACTTTTTTATGCCTGGCAAAATATTGATTGTATTTAAAAAGAGCCGAACATCTGCTTTTTAAAAACATCTGCTGTTTATAATTTCTTTAGATTTTAGTTATGTTTCATTTGACTTCAAAAAGTAAATGGGCCACTGAACCCTGATTTCTTAAGAGATTTCTGAGAAGTTGTTGTACTTTTCATACTAATATTTTTATAGAATAATAATTATTATTTAACTGCTAAATTCAAAGTGGTTAACAAAACTTGTTTCTTACATTTTTTTTGAGTCTAAGTAAAGTTTCTTCCTTCAGAAGAAATAAAATTGGACAATAAATATAAATAACAAATTCGGATGTTACTAATTCAGCATTTTTCTGATGTCATAAAGAAGATTTTATTCAAATTCCTATTCTCTTTAACTTTCTTTTGAAAGTATATGGTTTTTTTAAAATTTGAATTCCTTCAGCTTTTTCATATCATAAATTACTCACAACTCCATGCGATGCTTAAACTGGCAAAAATAAATCAACAAAATACTTGTTGCATCTCAAAGGATATCTCTCCCCTTCCGAAGTTTGCAAACAGGGCAAAAAAATCTAACAGTGCCTGAGAAATTCTAGGAACAAGTTGAGGTATCCCAGCAATGTGGCAGCCGCTGAGCTGTACACACAATACTGCTCCCTTTCATATTTTTGTACTTTACGAGTTTTTCTCCACGACAAAACCTGCAATTTTTAGCCATTTTCCCCCCTAGCTGAAATGATTTGCTATCACCGTAACTCGATCTGTTATCTCCCAAATAGTTTCAACCGTGTTAATGTGTGCGTGTACTTTTTTTTTTTTCCTTCCTCCCCCCACTCCTTATCAGGCTCTCGGCAGCATTTGTGATTCATAGCAGTCATCAAAGTGATAATAAACTCATTCACAATACTAACAAACATGGGGCTCCCAGTTATTTACGAGGCAAATTCACAGCGATGCCGGGCAGTGGAACAGGGGAGAATCAAGATGGTGTTGATTGATAAATTGACAGGTTAATTTACAAGTGGATAATAGGAGTTAGACCCAGAGGGAGCGCCAGCAGCCCCGGCTCTAGCTTGGTTGCACTGCCATCTGTCTCGTGCCTGGGAATCTGCAGGAGCGGCTCCGCAGCTCCCGAAATTCCGGACAAAACCCCCTGTTCCCGGCAGTTCCAGTTCGCGGTCTCGCAGAGCCCGCTGAGCCCTCTCCCCTCCGGGCAGCTGAGCCGCACCTACCAAAATTCCGCCACCCGCTCCTCCCTTCAGATACTTGCTTTTCCTGGGGTACTTCTGCTTGGCTTTCAATCGAGAAAAGAGAGAGATTTTTGTAGGTCGTAATAGTGGATACAGTTCTGTGCCATTCCCATTGCTTAAAAAGTGATTGTGTTGTTTTCCATTTCATATTCACCTGAAGTTTTTTTTTTTTTTTTTGACAGCAAATGAAATCAAACTTTTAACCTATCTTATTATTAACTTTTCTTTCTCAAAATACATGCATTTCAGTATTCCATCTGGCCGACAGGAACTTAACTTTGTAGACAGATATTTCTTCTATTTAGTTGGGAGCATGGACTAAGTTCTGTGAGTCACTTCATTTTTGTAATCCCTAGGAGCCATTTTTATGGCAATCAATCACTGTTTTTATGTCATTAAGCATTTAACTAAACTGGTTGTTGGCTTCCTCACAATGACCTGAAATTTCATGGAATTCAAGATCAAGGAGCAGTTGCCATCATATGTCTTTGAAGTTAATGTGTTCCAGTCTTGCATTTTAACATTAGGAAAGTTTTATTGGGAAAATAAAAGGGATGGTCAGAAACACAGTTTTCTTTTTGCAGTAAGTGTTGAACGGTGGGGAAAGAGTTTTGGTTTAAATACCTGGGATGTTTCTGCTGCTGTTCTTTAGCTGCCCTGTGCCTCCAGCTCAGAACTGGACCCCAAAATCCAGGCAGTCGGACGTGCTGTCTCCTGTCTTTAGCCCCTATAAGCAAGCCTGTGTTACTGCGTGCCAAACTTTGGGAATACGGGTTCTGAAATTCCCAGCGAGACCAGGAATGCTGGGATTTCATCCTGCAGCTCAAAATCGGAATGGGTACAAAGCACAACACCTGAGTGTGCGCTGGTTTTGTTTTCTCTGAAACTGCTGCTGTTAAATTCAGGGGTACCTAGGACACCTCTCGGGTCTGGGATTCTCTGCCCAGCTCTTCCTGGAGCCCCCGTGGAGGGGAGTGGATGCTCTGCTGGGCTCGCCCGGAATGTTAATTGTGTCTGGTGAACGGGCGTGATTCGTAATGCTCTAAATGAAGTTGCGAAGGCATTCAGGGGCAAATCCTTTCCTCCACGCCTTGCCCAAACGTGGGGGCTTGGAGTGGGGGAGCTCTGTGGGGAGCAGGGGAAGGAATAAAGCTCCCTAGCAGGGCCTGGCTGTGCTCTCCAGACTCCAGCTCTGTGGGTTTGCCTGTCACGGGTGGGTCCGCACAGGAGCGGAGACCACGGCTCACCCCAACCCCTGCAGGCATCAGGGAAAACCTGTCCTGATAAACCCTGCGGAGAGGGAGTGTCCTTTGCTGATCAGCAAAGTGCTGTCCCACTAGTGTGAAGGCGGCTGAGCTTTTCAGGGGCTGCATCTGTAGCAAAATTAAAACACTTTAGAAAAAAAAACCCAAAACCCCAAAACAAAAAAACCCAAAACAAAACCACAAAAAACCCCCACAACCAACCAACAACAATAACAAAAAAACCCCCATCAAAACCTCCCCAAAAACAAACAAACAAAAAAACCCCAAACAAACAAAAAACCCCAAAAAAGCCACCCAGACTGCAGAGATGAAACCCAGCATTTCCTATGCACAAAACCAGCCAACCAAAGCTGTAAAAAGATAACAAAAACATAGGAAAGTTGAGCTCTTACAGGAAGAAACTTTAAAATAGAACAGTTTTCTAGCTTTTACTTAGGAGTTAGGAAGATATTACTGGTATTTATAATGAAGCACTAGCAGCTGAATTTAGCAGTCTGTCTATCTCATCCTGCCCACCATTGCAACTGGGCAGTTTTTCTTTAGTAATTTGAGGTCATTTTTTCTGTGCAGTGGTTGTTTGATAGAAGAAATTTGCTTTGTTGCACAGAGTCATTTGGTTACGGGAGTGAAAACCAGTGTTTGCCTGGGAAAACAAATACTCACTTACTTTTTTCAGATTTTTTTTTTTTTAATTGTTTAATAAAAGAGCCAAGATAATCTTGGAGCGGGGTATTGGGAAAGAGGAGCGAGGTTTTAAAGCAGCAGGTGAGATGAGGGTGCACATGACAGCAGTTTGTGAAAGTTGGTGGAAATTAGCTGATCCAGTCCTCTACCTGATGGGCTCTGCTGGTCTTCCAGTGTGATTTCAGTGCCCTCTTCACCTGTTTTGTACTGATTTGGGGCCATTTATTTTGTGGTAGCTGTCTATTGTGGTATTGAACTGATTTAGCTGGGTTTTTTTCCCATGTCTTTGCTTTCTTCTGAGCCATCTGGACAGTGACAGGTTTGCAGACTCATAGATTACAATAGTAATTACTCTTAGAAATTAATTTTAAGACATTCTGATAAAAGTTGTTTGTTGGGGTTTTTTTTGTTTTCTTTTTTTTTTATTGCAAATATTGAGTAATGATAGAAATGTATTAGAGTGGTTTTTGGCCCTGACTTTTATAATATAGTGTGAGAACTATGAATGCCAAAAAGATATGTGTGTGTATATATATATATATACACATATGTATATGTGTGTGTATATATATATATATATACACATATGTAATATAATCATAACACACAGATGTGTTATGTTACCAATTTTCATGTAAGTTCAAGTGGCTTTTTTTTGTTTTGTGTTAATGCTGCAGCATAGGGCTACAAATAACATGAAAAAAAGAAAGTGCACATGCATTTAAATCCCTCTCTTTCCTGGACACACATAACCATAGCAAATGGCAGGTGAGTTACAAGCAGAGAATATTTAGAGTCATTGATTTTCATTATTACTTCTTTCTCATTCCATATGTCACATCAAAGCATGGTGGTATTCTGTTTGGAAAGGAGATCAATGCCAGGAGATCGGACTGATCCTTGCTATTCACAAGGAGTTTCCAAATTCAGTGGGTGACATAGGATAAAAGTGACCCTGGATTTGCTGTGACTGTTTTCTTAAGTTTAGCCAGACAGACTGCACAAAGAGAGAAAAAGAAAAAGAGGATAGATTCTGGCTTTGTACAAAAACTATTCTCTTAATTGAAGCTTATTTAAAAACTTAGATATTCTTTTCAACTACAATGCTGGAAGATTGTCTTGACTTCTCTTTATTATTCTGAATCATTTCAAGTAAAAGTGCACATCTCTCCTCAGTAAACATATTTTATGAATCAATCCATGCAAATAATGCTTTCTTCAATTGTGCACTTCCTAAAATAACATGTTGACATCAAATCATCCTGTTTTGAAGCGTTTGTAATAATAAATAATAATCAATGCTGCAGACTGAAGGATGCATCAATTATATTTATTTTACCCACAGTAGAGACTCTCTCGGTTGTATATTTTTCTCCAATAATTTTGCACATTTTATTGTAAAGTGTACTTCAGTCTAATTGGCAATGTGGCTACTGACTGCTGATTGAGACAAAATTACACTTTGCCTGAAACAAAAAATTGAGTTCTATTATGTGAAATCTAAAATATTGCTGTAGTCTTGCAGAATCATTCTAGAATGTGGTTTAGCAGGGACAAAAGAGAATTGAAGAACAGGTAGTGTAAAGAAATAGAACTTGATGCAAAAAAAAAAAAAAAATTAGAAAATGTTGCTTGAGATTGAATTCAAGTCACAAGGGAAGTAAATTTGGAAGCTTATGGACATTATCAAAAAAGAAGACTAGTTTTGAGATTTTGAAAGAAACTTAAATGAAATATTTCTTTTAAGCAATTCACAGGCTACTTTAGTGACTAGGACATTTTTTTTAATCTTTAGTGCGAGTATATGAGAACAAGTGAAAATTTTAGGCTATTTAGGATATAATAATTATATTATTATATAATAATAAACAATAAACAAAACTAGCGTTTCATGGAGTCGTTGGCTCTTGTCAGAGTTGAAGTGCATATTGAATATGGTTGTACAGAAAAGAAGGCTGCAGCTTTAATGGCTGTGTCCTCAATTATAAAGATTTCTGGGGACATTCTGAGGGGAGAAAAGATCACAGATGTCACCAGAACTGAACAAAAGAAATTCCCTTTCAGAGAGTATAAAATTCCCCTCCAGTCTCTGTCCTATTTTGAGCCTTTAAGAAGTAGTATTTGAGCCCATGGGGAGAGGCTGCTTGCTAACTTGTAATTTCATGTGATTTGAAATGTGGCACCTGCTGGCCTCCTATGTGGGATCACTTAGGAGAAACAGCAACTATCTGTAAGACTGGGTTGTCTAGCCAGTTATCTTGAGCTAAAAATCCCTTTTCACATTTGTCTTACGTAGCATCGCAGAGGTAGGGGGTTATTTTCGTATTGGCTGCCAATATGTAGATGTAATTTTTGGTAAATCTGTTCTTTACTTTGGGGAAGGTAAAGTTCCTGTAGTGCCTTATTCAACTAAAGCAAGTGTTAGAGATAAGTACCAGATCATAAAATTATCTACTAAGCTCTGTGGAGCAGAGGGCTAAGGTAGGGAAGATGCAAAACGAGTTATCAAATCCGACAAAGGGACCTAATTAAAACATGATTGCTGAGGTCTACGAAAAATACAATTAAGTTGTAAGCTAAAGAAAATGAGGTGGCAAAGTTAATGTATTTGCCATTTATCTCGTGAGATCTCAGTTCAAAGATTCACTTTCAAATCCTACAGGATCAGCTCTTTCAGATCCTACAGCAGTCCAATAGATTTAAAATTAGATTGGACTAATGCAAAGATATAAAGTGTGAATGTAACAAAGCCACTCTGAAAATAAAAATAGCATGCTGGCTGTCAGTGCTGAACATCCTCTCAGGATGCAGCATTCAGTGTTGCCTCACGTAGACAGAGTAAAACTGAAACCAGAAGATCAAGGAAATCCAGGTGCAAATCACACTTCAAGTCATTCAGGTGAAATTCTGGCATAAGAGCTTAAACTTCCTAACTTTGTGTAAAAGAACTCCAGTTTTCTTGATACATGGCCCCAGTTTAAGTAGCCAAAAGATCAGTGTTGTAGCTGATTTAATTATATTGGTTAGCTTTGCTGTAGCCCAGGTGTATCATCTTATTTCATCGGTATCTTCAAGATTAATTCTTTTCTTTAATTTGAAAAAAACCAAAATATTTATTGCTGAATTGCAGGTTAAGAAGGGGAATTGTAGTCATAGGAGGAAAAGAGTGGGATCTAATTCTCCAAGTCCAAAATTCACGTCTGTCACCATTTCCTATGTGCCAAGATGTGTGACCTTCCTGTCCCTGGAGTTCCCAACTGATAAAAATGAGGATGTGATTGAACCATGTTATCTGGATGTTCTGAGCTGGGGACAAAAGCATCTTACTCTGTTTTTGGTTTGGTTTTGTGGTTTTCTGTTTTCCTTTTTTTTTTTTCCCCCCCAAGCATTGTTGAACACAACAGTTATTTCAGCCATCTCCTGGCGTGTTTCTGTGGCCAGGCCGAGGTTGGTTTGGGTTTATGGCTGTAGAGGCACAGGGTGACACTTGTCACCTGCTGAATCACTGTGTCCAACAGCTCACAGCCTGCTGGTGTGAGGCTCACAGTGCCCATGGCGTGGGGGGTAGGTATTTGGCAATTAATGAATATCACTTTTTCTATAATTTTTGCCCTGGTGAGAAACTGGGCAGAACATAAGTCAAGGCAGAAAATATTTCTCTCAAGTGAAGGTGGCCCCTCTCCCCCTCTCAAAGACTGGCTCTATTCCAATTCTTTTATTTTATTCTTCCTATTATTTTTTGACAGTCTATGTATGGAGATATTTCTTGCCAAGATGAAAGTCACTCTCGTGCTTGCAGTGCTCTGTCAGTTCTTTTTAAGGAGTTAAGTGCACTGTGAGTTAGTAGGAACAATGAACCTCACTTGTTCTTGCAACTCTCTGTAAAAACTTACTTAATATTGTTTTGTGGAACAAAATTAGAAGTTTTTAGTTACCTTCCCCAATTTGTTGGCACCTTGACTAGGCACAATATTTAAGGCAATATATCACCAATATGTGAAAATAAACAAATAATCCCCAGATACCTCGGTATACCTGAGCCTTCTTACTGAAGTAGCAGAATTGGTTGTAGATTAAAAAAATATATGTCTGTCAGACCTCGTGGGGCAGAGGCGAGAGAACCACAGGCTGTGGTGTGGTGTCCTACTTTCCCACTCCTCCAGCTCATGTTTCAATGGAAAGTAAGATTTGCATTCTTCTGCCCAGCACCGTGCAGCTCCGGTGGGGAATTCATTCCCTACCCCTGTACAACCTCTATTCTGATGCACTCAAACCTAAAAGGGAAATTTTCCTTGTGAGTGACCTTGCACTTTTGCTCCTGTTGCCTAGAGGAGAGCGGGATCAGTGAGCAATGCTGGATAGCACACACACCATACTCCTGTTCCTCGCTGCCCCTGCACCCCAGTCACCACAGATTGTAACACCACATGTCCATAACCAGAGATAAAAATAAATCCAGAGCTGGGAGGTGACTAGGCTCCTTCTGTTGCACTCAGCCCCACTTTGAGATGCTGAGCAAGCAGGGGGAAAGTGCATCAGGCATCTGCAGAGGCTGCTGAAGTTGGGAGGTTGGTATTTCAGCTAGGCTGTTGTCTTGGAATTCTTGTGGATATTTGTTATTCCTGCAATTCACTATGCTTGTTGTGCATGAAATAAATTAAAACAAAGCACTGTGTTATTACCGCTAGAGAGAAAAGCTGTGTGTTGAGGAAGAAAAAGCACTGATCTACTCGAGGAAGGGCAAGAGGCAAAAGCAGGGATATGCTCTGTTGTTTCCTTTGAGGAGAGCCGAAGGCAAAGGGGAAATTTAGCGGCTGTTCCTTGTGGCACAAAATGATCCCTGATTGTCTGTAGAACAGAGGCACATGAGTGTCAAACAGGTACCGTGGATCCACAAAGGTGTCTCCTGACCTGCGTGTGCCTGCTGGATGTGTATGTCACGACTGTAATTTTGTCACGGTAAAAGTGTCAGAAGTCATGGAAACCTAGTGAAAATGAAAGAGGGAAAAGTCACTGGCAAGTTTTGAAGTAATCAAATGACCCTTGCAGACCTGGATCCCTCTAATCTGATTTTCTTAAGGTCTTAAAGGTGACTTATGTACCTTCTGTTTAGGCAGTACCTAACCCTTTACCTCTCAGAGCCCTTGTGTGCGCTGGGGCCCTTAGGAATCTCTGTGTGCTGGGTTGTGCTGTGTGAAATCCCGGTGTTAGGGTCAGGCTGTCTTGTTCCAGTTAAACTCGTGGTTCTGTCAAAACGTGCAGATCATTGGTCTACAGCCATATCTTCCATGGGTGTACTCCTAAATTGTACCCATCTTCTAGGCTTGTGGATTGTTGTCTGGTTTGTTTTTTAAACAAATCTGCAAGTAGTTTTTCATACTCCTCTTCAGCATTTGTTGGTTTTTTGGTTTTTATTTATCATAAGGTTGTGAATCAGATCAAATGCACAATGCACAGCTGTGTGGCAAAAAGGAAGCAATGGGCTGTGGCTCTCTCTGTGTAAAATCTCAGTATCTCCCTGTGAACCAAAAAGCTGTCTCGTGTGATGCATCCTTGATCTTCAAACACATCCCTAAAGCTATTAGCCAGGCTGAATTACTTCTTAACTTGTAGTATATGCTATCTAAATAGGCCACTTTGGGGCTAGCACACATTAAAACCTCCCTTCGCCTGCCTCGCCTGAACCAAACCGGCCATTTTTCAGGTTCAGATCAGATCCCATCCATCTCCCCTGGAAAGGTGCCCCCAGCTCCCTTTTGCTGGTGCCCTGCAGCTCCTCCCAGCAGTGTGGGCGATCAGGTGGTGAGTTGTCAGCAGAGCCCAGCTGATATCCCAGGCTGGCTCCCAGCTGCCCCGTTAGCGGTGGGGTTCGCTGCTCGCAGGGGAGCCCAGAGCCAGCGCTCCTGCAGCTCCCAGAGACCTCGCAGGGCTGGAGGCTCTGCTGGAACTAACGGGGAAGTCTGGAAGCGATGGGAGATGTGAACGTAGAGACACGGCCCGGGGCCCGAGCCAGTGGTCTGTCACTGCTGCTCCTCCTCACCCCGCTCCTGGAAAAACGGAGTGCATTCTGCAAGGCCGGGGGAACGGAGCCCTGTACTGCAGCAGTGGCTGCGGTGGAGGCCGCGGCAGGAAGGCTGCTGATGATAAAATGTGCGTTGAAGACAAGGGAAAAGGAGAGAAAGGACACGTGGAGAGTGACCTTGAGAACGGGCCTAGCGAGCAGGGGAGGGCAAGGTACCAAGGGAAGGGACAGCAAGCAGGCTTTGCTGCACAGGACTGCCCAGAAGTGTGCAGTGTCTCCCGGGTGTGGCACAGAAAACAACAGCAGAGCTGCAGTGTTCCCAGCCCATGCTGTGATGGAAGGGGGAACACCTGATCAGGTTCCCTGAGAAGGCTCTGCTTTGCAAAGACTGGGAAATACGACCTTAGGTAGATTTCAACGAGAGTATTTTTGCACAGTTGGACAGAGCAGCCTTTGCTCAGCTCTGAACAGTCCTGGGATAACCATCTTTGTGAGCGCTGAACAGTGCCAGACCAGGCTAGTTAGAATACTGAAAATAACCCTCTAGTCTTGCTTTTTCTCCTTAGGTGTCTGTAAAACTGATCCCATCATCTGTTCAAAATGGGTATTGTAAAATGATAACCTGTACCAAAATGATTAACAAGCAGATAAATTAATATTTACAGTTCATTGACTGATTTAATATGAATATTTTTCTATCATGAAAGTGTTCTCTGCGGCGTGTTTGCCAATTGACTGTACCTCTGTGTCCTCTGGATAAGAAAAAATGATGGGGTTTGGGTAGTGATATTTGTATTTTGATTGTGAATGTTACGTTTCTTCTTAATTTGTCAAAACAGGAAAGAAAATACCTACATAACCTTTCACTATAGCAATATCTATATATACTTTTTTTTTTTTGCTGGTATAGGTAATATAATTATAGTTCAATTATCTACCCATGCATTCAGTATTTAACTGTATTTACACATAGAATTCACTTTGCTATTGATAGTTATGGACTAGTTTAAAACTACCAGTGATTAACACTGATGTAACTGAGTAGAATCACACTTTTGTAATAGATTTAGTTCAGCAAATTCACTTGCTTTTGAAAACCCTTTCAAAGATCTTTTTATGCGGAATGATTCCCATCCATCTTATCTGAAGTCTGATTTGAAATCTGAGTATCCCTTCCTCATCCCTCTCTCTCATCTCCCCATCCCTCTTTCTCCCACTTCTGGTAGTTGTAAACTGGTACCTGTGACCAGCTCTGACTCTGTAGGAGTCAAAAATGAGTCAGAAGTTCCGAGTTCTTGCTCTTCTCTCTTCTTGAGCAACTTTTCCTCCTGAAGAAAGTTGGTTTCATTGTTGTGTAGGAACCTTCTGTTCAAACAGAAGGACGTCAGCTCTGCATTTTTACACTTTTCCCTAATTTTTAGTCTGAGTTACAGACGTGAGTGGTTTGTGTGCCAAGTAAAAGGGACTGATTCAGTCCCTGGTATTTTGTGCTCTTCTTCTTGCAGTTATGTTCCTGTGGTGATCCCTACAAACTAGAAAACCTCACCAGCTGAGTCCAGGCAAATCCCTGTCAAGGGAATGTGGTGGAGGACTTGGATAATGCTGTCGGAGTGCTGGAATGAGCAGAGGTCAGGCAGATTGAAAGCAATGCCAGCATGGCCAGCACGAACTAGGCTGGGAAGTTAAAATGTGCTTTCATACTCCACCTGTTACTTGTCAAAGTGGAAAATGTTCTGCCCATGTTCTGTTACCAATGTCACTGAAAAATGGTAAACAGACATGAGTGCATGGATAGATACATCTTCAAATATGAATGGCACGCTTGTATTTGTTTGGTCTAAAATATAAATTCATGCCCCAGAAGATAAAAATAATAGGTGAAACCTTGTCAAAATAATTTGATGGCAAGAGCTTCTTTCTAGTCTTTGAATAATGAGCCTCAGGGGGTGAAAGCATCACATTAGTAAAGGTAATCCCTAGTTCTAGACATTTTCTGCTGTAAACCAGCACATCTGTCTACTGAGGACAGTGACACTTGAAGTGACTTCTCAAAATCTGCACTTATTAAGAGAAACATTTATGTAAATGGATCTTTTAATACAAGAATAACTTTTAATTTCTCTCTTTCATTATTAAATCATAAGTGATGGGACTCTAAGTGCAAGAGAAATTTATGAGACTGCCCTGTTGAATTAGAGAGAAAATTAGGTTTCGTGTAAAGGAATTTTGAATGTTTTTGCAATTTTTTGCCATTTGTGGATGAATTTTGCCTCTGACAAGGATGTATCATCTTGGGATTGGTTATGTCACAGAATGCTGCATAATTTATTTTATGGTTTAAATTCTTACCTAGGCCCTGGTCAATCTGAATACCAGTAGAGAGCAAGTAAACTAAAAGGGCTGTATTCCTCACCTTCTTCCCAAGATAGTTCTTCCTTGGAAGCCTCTATACATTTTTAAAAACTTTGTTAAGTTTAAAGATAACTTTGTTAAAGTTGGCTATACTTTCAGTGATACTGATCTGTAGGAAACACGATATTATCCCACAAACTTCCCTAACTTTTGTGTGTTATTTCTGAAGCCCCTAAAAATGCCAAACTAGAAAATCCAAACCAAACCGAAAAACCCTATGTCTTTGCTTGATGTGCATAATTCAGTCACCTGCTTGCAGACTTCTCCAATGGATTGCCTCTTCAAGCTGTGCATTTTGCTTCCTCTTAATCCTCCCTCATGGGCTTGGGCTTGGTGCTCAAGCAGGGGGCGAGAAGAAGTTGTGTTCTTGTGGTCACAGTGATGCTTTTTCTTGGTGCAAAGTTTTCCAGAACAGGTCCCACATTTGCAGAAGTTCAGTGCAATGAGTTCTGGGCTGCATTTGTCTAATATTTGAATTTGATCCACCAAGAGGCAAAGAGTCTCACCCCTTAAGTACCAGGATGTTGCTGTCCTTGTGACCTCAAGACTTTGTAGGATTAGGCAGAACCTGCATAAAGAACCTCTGGTCTGTGACCTGTGGTCTCAGGCACCACTGCAGTGCACATAATACCAGTTCAGTGAAAGTGCTGGAAAATGATTATTTTTTTTTTTTTTCCCCTGACTAAAGCTCTTCAATTAGGAGGTAAGTCATTTCTGCTGAAATAAATGCTAAATGGCTTGACTTCACATTTTGTAGTTGGTATGTGTTGAAGTCCAGAGGAGACCTATTTCTGTGCAGAATATGTCAGTTTCCCAATAATGATCTCCTGAAAGTCTCCATTTATACAGGAAAATTATTTTACTGCTTTTAAAGGAAGCTGTTGCATTTATGGATTCTGGCAACTTAAATCCACCATTAATGGGAGAGAAGAAGCAATAGTCAGATTAATACACTTTTTCCTCTGTGCATTATGCTGTTTACCTAATCACAAGTTCATGGAGGAAGATAATTCAGAAGAAAATGTATCACATGAATTTTGGATGACAGCCTGACTTCCCATAACTGGCTAACTGACATTAACTCTGAAATTGTATTTCTTGATGGGAAAAGTCTGAAAAAAAGAGTACACATGATAAAGGCATTGCTTGTTATGGTCTAACAAACACCTTTCTCAGGATCCTGGCGGGGTAATCACAGGCAGTTGGCAATAATGGTGTAAGGCTGGAAGGGGCAGCGTGCCCCAGCTCTGTGGCTGCTAATGAGTCACACATCTCATCCTTATTTCTGCTCCCTGCTAAAGGTGTGAGCAGATCACAGCCATCCCATGGAATATTACATGGAACAAACCTTTGCTTGTGGGATGAGCTCCGCTGACTTGTCAGACTTGAGTTGCACTCATATAAATAATATCTTCAGGACTGGGGTGATGTTTGCAAGAGACATCACCTCCTCTTTGTCCAAGTTTGTGGTATAGCAACTTTCCTATTAAAAGGAAAAGACCTTTCCTTTTTTCCTCCCTGAAATATCACTTTAATTGTTTCCTAAAGTGACTTAAAATCATCCCATTTAGATGACTGACTGCTGTCTCGTGTTAGATATCAGGGAACTGTCTCAGTATATTTTGATTCACTTGATTTTCATTGATACCTACTCAGAAACTTTTAATGCTGTGGCTAAAGGGGAGGGTACAAAGGACTGAAAAGATCTGTAAGGACCCTTTTGACAAACTCAAGTGAGAGTGGATTGCACCCAACACTTTGGTTCTATTGGTCCTCAAAACAAATAGTTGATGAGAAATAATTTCTGTGCACAGGTGAATTCTTCTTGCCTAATAAACCAGGCTTCCCTATGCTTGTGTGTACGTGTGAGTGCAGTGTTGTTTAAACATCATCTCAAATATGATAAGCAGTGAATAAATTAAGAATCTGTTTGTTAAACTATGCATATATTTAAACACAAAATTAAGTTGTGTATATTTTGTTGAGATTAAATATGGAACTGTTTTTATCAAGTACGCATAGGCTCCTCCATCCCCCCTCCCCTGCTCAGTGCAATCTTTCTAATGCTGGTTTGTTTTTTTTTTCTTTTTGCCCTTCATTGACATTTCTTTCAGAAAAAACATGGATACTTGTCCATGCCTCTGCTCCTTGTCATGCACCTTCATTTCTGGGTTCTGTTCAGCTTCTTACCTATAGCCCCAGGCATTGCTGTCTGCTCAATAGTTTCCAACCCCTGTAAAGAAGAAACAAGATGACGTATTACTTTTTAAACATAAACCACACATGACTAAGACCCAATAATTCACTCGCTCCTGCTAGGATGCTGAATGATTAAGTCTGACATCAGTCAGTGCCAGTAGTGTATTTTTGATAAACCATAGTTGTCTGCTGCATACTCCAACATCTGTATTTTTCACACCAGAGGCATCTGTCTTGTTCAAGAAACTGAGAGACATGCAGCACACTGCTCGTGCAAGTAGTAAAACTGATAGAAACTGTACCAGTTATCATTCTCCATAGAGCTCCTTTCCTAAGTGATAGCAAATGACATATTTGGACCACTTTTTATAGAAACCATTTCAGGGAACATTCTTTTGTGACCTACTGTGAAACTTGTGGAGCTCCATCCTCAGATCCAACAGCATCTACAAGTGGCCAAAAAAACAAAACAAAACAAGAGCCCAAGAATTAATTAAGCTTGTCACTACTATTTATCGTTAGATAAAGATTTTCCTCTTCACACACCAATATATTTAGATATCTTTAGAAATTTAATCTACTGAAGGAGGTCTCAGAAGACCATGTTCCTTGGAAACTACAAAAATGGGTTTATGGTATGGCATAAATGGTCTATACTTTAAATAAATATGAAAAGTAGTAAATGTGACCCTGGCTCTTTATCAGTGATGCAGGAAGAACTGCAATTATTTATTTCAGAAATGAAGCTGGACTAATATTCTTAGTGACAGTCATCATTCTAATCATGCTGATTTTGTTCATGTTTTCTGTCTTCATATCATAAGTCATGGATCACAGAACACTGAAATTTTATTGATTTTTATGTCTGCAAGCACAAAGTTACAATAGTCAGAAGGCAGGTATCTCTTTCTCTCAGTATCCTTCCTGTGCACACTAGCATTACCTTTTTCTCAAGCAGTATCATTGCTGTTTTATATTTATTAAAAAAAAAAAAAAAAAGGAGTCAGTATTTAATATTCCTAATCCATCTTAATTTAAAACAGACTTCCAAATTTGACCTTCTGGAACAAAGGTGAGAGAGAAGAGGTGCTAATCTGACACTTTCATCTTAGCAAAACCAGAACGGCAGCAAAAAAGAATCCATTTCTTATATTAAAATTAAAAATCATAAAGTCGTAATGCTGTGACTTAGCAGTGTTTACCTCTGGCAGTGCATTTGCAGCTGGTATTTAGCAGCGTCAGCACTCTGTCTCCAAGGGAGATTGTGGAAAGCAGGCTTTTTCAGGTTTTACTGGGAAGGAAATGCTTGACTTTGATCACAGTTAAAATGATGGCATAGTCGGTAGACGAAATACTGCAGATAGTTAGAAAAGGCTGAGCTTTGGAGTATGTCCTTTAAACTCTAATGGATCAGTTAATTCTCCAGAATATTTACTGGGAGAAGTCCTAAAAGGGTTAAGAAGCTGCTATAAGAACGGCTAAAAATGATAGACTGGAAGAAAAAGAGGTAGTAAAAATTGAAGGATATAAAAAAGCAGAGGAATGTGGCTGGGGAATAATAAAATAAGAGAGAGAAGTTAAACCAGTGACCCTTGTCGGCAGTGAAAAGCGGGAGATTAGAAAATGTTTCATGCTAATTTCCATGGAGATTTCTTTAATTTATCGAAAATTACTTTCTTCTGCTTTGATTTGTCCAAGTGCCTGCCCCCTCGCAGCTTTTTCGGGGTGGTCCTACCCGTCACGCCGTGCTGAATATGGGCCTCGTTTGCCCCCACACTGGGCCAAAGCGTCGTGAGATTACTGAAGCGTCTCTGACGTCTCTATCAGCCTGTGCCACCACAATGCCCTATTCCTTTTTTTCTCTTTCTCTCCCGCTCTCTCCTCTCCCCTCCGTAGCAGAGTCTTAGGATTCCTGTCATATGATGGCTTCATCGGGGGCCCCTTGCTGGAGCGTTTTCACTTTCCTCCTGATCCGTTCAGCTTGGTTCTCTCTGCTGCCTGGCATATCAAAGGAGATTTGTGGGTCATTGAGCCATGGACTCAGAATATAAAGTTATCAGCCTGCCTGGCAGCATCAAAACAACAAACCCGCCCCCACCCCAGCCATCATTTACCATCTTCATCCTTCAAGTGGCAGGAAATTGTTAGTCTCTTACAAATGTATATTGAAGGCATTTAATTTCTAAAGGATAATCAGGATGTAGAGGTACCAGCTAAAAGACCTTAAATATTACATCTCCTAATAGGGCACTTCGGATTATAGCACGATGTAGTAGGATGAAGAAGCTGCTTATAATTCCAATTTTAAAGACACAGGCTAATACTAATGACAAACTGGTATTTTTGCAGTATAATAAAGTAATTTGCCTAATATTTCCAACCTTGTCATAGATAATAAATGGATATATTTGATTACAAGCATTCTGGGCCAGTGGAAAGTGATATCACTTCCTCAGTCTAGCCTTAGCTGAGGATTTGATCCAGACTATTTATTTGGGGATTCAAAGAAAGATTCATTACAGTAATGTTTCTGAATGTGGCCATTACCATCATTTGAATCATCCCTGTCCAGTTCCCTTTTGAGCACTGGGGCTGTTTAGCTCTCAAGTGAGTGATCCTGGTAGAAATGCCAAGATTCAGTCTGGATTGCATTGAGCATCCAAAGGGATATGGGGAAAGATGGTGCCGAGTACCTCTAAGGGGTGGAGAGTTCAGTACAGCAGCAGGGTTAGAAATATTCTAATGTCCATTGTAGCCTAATTAGAAACGGGTTCTTTTGATATGGTTCAGAACTGTTGTGGGGGCTCTGAGCACCTTTCAAAATGAATCCTTGTCAGTCACTTCAAAATCAGTCTTTAAACCGTGGCCTTAAATGTCTCCCTCATTCCCTCTGGACAGTGAACCTGCATATTAAAAACCTCCTTTATCCTGTGGCTGGTCCTGGCGTGCGTGCCCCGAGCGCAGGGCTCTGCCTGCAAGGTGGCTCACCTGAGCCGTGGGTTCTCCGGGGGTACCGAGCTCTGGGGCAGCAGAGACAGCTCTGGGGCACACACTGCACACCCCTGTAAGGTCCTAGGGAAAGAACCTTGAGGGGAGGTGGGTGATGGGTGGTGCCACAAACATTGGAGGGAAGGTCAGCGTGGTACCAGGAACTCGTGGTGGCTGGCGAAAAAATTCTGACAAACTACAGATGCTGTCACCCTCTAACCATAGCTTTGTATGTGCTTGACAGGCGGGAATGTGGGCATTTCTCCCCAAATCCCAGAGCAGGGAGATGTTCTTAAAATCATTGTCCAAACCCACAAAACCTGTGCTGAATTCAGTGCTGTTGTGGTGTATCACCTACACACCTCTTAAATCTGTTCACTGTGTTGTCTTCTTCTCTGATGCAACAAAGTCTTCTAACATATAACTCTGCATATTTCCTATATAAATAAAAGTTGCCTATTAGGATTTTTAGCATATATCAACATCCCTTTTCATGAGTAAATTGTGTCTGTATTGGGTTTCTTATTTCTGTATAGCTTGGCCTGCACTTAATGTATTCAAGCTTCCCTTTCTAACCACCATCATCTCTGTTTCTTCTTGTACTTAAATCTAGGCTACATAAATGATTTTAAATTCCCTCATGATCAAACATGATCATGCAGAGCTTGAAGTCAGAGAAAATGTTAAGTGTTCTCTAATTAATTGCATAAATGTGGAATGCAAAAATTAAGTGTTCTCTGGTAATTTCTGTGTGCAGTAAGCTTCCTCAGTATGTGCTAGATGATAATAACTCACATGTGCTTGGGATACTGCCTATTAACAATTCGTATGACATTCAGTTTCCAAGGGTGATCATGGTTCTATTTTCCTTTAATGGTTCTAAAATTTTCTAGTGCATTAATAGAGGAATATCCAGAACGCATTTTTTTTAATGCCTATTGTGTGTATGCTTAACCTTTTCCCTTTAGTTCTGTGTGCAAGCACATGTCTAAATGTGTACCCCTGTGTCATGTTCACATATGATTGAGGAAGAAACAACATTTACACAGCTATGGTTCATTACTTAATTAATTCCAAATATAAATGCCATACTTTTTAAACAGTTTACAGCTGGGCACACCTTTCTCTTTCAAAACGGGTCAGTTACACTGACTGCTCTGTTTGATTTTTAAGAGGCAAACCTTTGCAGCATGTGCCATTTTGTTACTTACCTTGGAAAGGAATGCTTTAATCCCCTTAGAAGTTAACCTTAGAAAGGAAACATCTACCTTATTGTGGTATTGACCTTGTTCTGGTAAATTGCCATGTTTTCCTATGCCTACATCGTGCTATCAGTGCGAGATGTTTACATCAAGGATAAGGTTAAATGTTTCTTTTTTGAGGTCACTTACTCCAGTTCTTTCTATGTATATCTCTGAAAAAAAGAGAGCAATCAGCCTGACTAACAAAGCAACCTGCACGAGCTGTACCAAATCCATCAATTCTTTTGTGTAAAACTTACCCTCACTTTGACATTCTTGTCTGGGCAACACTCAAAATGCAAAGCAAGTTGTGGTTAAATCCAGTAAGGTTTTCACAGAAGCTTATGAAAGCTTCTATTTTGCATGGTTTCCTCATGTGAAAGTTTAAACTGCCCAGATTAATCTGAGATCTTCATCTGTTTTAGAGTTTTTATTTGTTCTAGCGTCTTCATACATTTTAGAGTCTCATGAAGATGTTAGGCATGGGGTTTTTTAACTGAAATATCCAGAAATATTAGCTTTGCACTATTTTCTGTTTGACTTGGAAAACCAGTTCATACTCGTTCTGGAAACTAAAGGAAAGAGAAATTAGAAGACAAGTTGATTTCGGTTTTTTTGTTTTGTTTTTTTGGTCAAAATTTTGAGTGTCTGAAAATAGTGAAAGAGGTTTGCAATTGCTTTGGTTCCTCCAGAAGAACCCCGAATTTCATGTTTTCTATGTCAGATTCAGTGCAGACTTAAAAATGAAACAGAAAATAAATGTTTAGGGATCTCTTCATCTTACCAATTTGTTGCCCTTGAAATGAAATTTTATATGCAGAGTATGCTAAAGGAATTTTTTAGTAAGATATTTCAGTATTTACCATGGAGAGGAAATGAGACAAGATAAATTTGTATTGAAATTCAATTTTCTAAAACAGTGCTGAATGTTCAGATTTCAATTTTCGTATGACAACTGTGCTCAAATACAGAAAATTCCAGCTTTTTTTTCAGTGCTTCTCACTACAGAAGACTTAAGACACACCTGAATAATTTGGGGTAAACTTTGTAGGAGCAGAAAACCAAAAAGACACAACTAGAAATCAAAAAGCCTGTTCACACCAATGAATCTGGATTTCCTCCAGATAAGTTTTAGATCTTGCTGTAGTGTTCAGTAGTCCTTGTTTTTTCCCAGAACACAAAACTAAACTGTAAGACCAAGAATTCTGAATTCAGTTAAAGGCAGTTTAACACAGTAACACAAAACTATTTTCATATACATTCTTTTTACTGAATTAAATATCTCTTATTCACATATTCGACAATATTGTGTTAATACTTACATAGTGTGGCTGAGTTACCTTGATGAAAAAGAAAAGCATTTATGAAAATGTAAAATTTCATACCCCTCTTCACTCTAGCTCACTCATTTTGATCATTTCTAATTATTTTGATGATATAGCCCCAATAAAGATCATAGAGTAAGTGCAGTCAGCATTTGTTGAACCTGTAACTTTAATGAAATGTAGTACTGTACTATCCCTACAGCTAAGCTGAAATCTCCTAGGAAAATATTGTTCACTGACTTTATTCTCTGAAATATGATCTAAAAAACCCAAAGCACTGCAAGTTGTGTGTAAAGACTCCTGCAGCATACCTATGCCAGCCTCTCTTTCCCTGCATGTATTGTGGGCTAACATAAACACAATTAAATGAAGTGTTTCCTTCCTTTGGGATCTTAGGATAGCAGCAGTTAATAATAGAGCACTGCATTTCATTACAGTTTTGGGTCTGAGGCTGCAGAACTTAGATATGGAGAATATCAAATGGAATAGCCAGGAGAAATAGTCAGCAGAACTGATTACCTAGAGGAGTGCCTCCGTGTGTTTTATGCATAATAATTTCACCAATTATTCCTAATTTAGTTGATGAGTTGACTTTATTTTTTTTTTTTCCTTCTGAAAACAGAGCATTTGTTGTTCTGTATTTTGCTTATACTTAAATATGTTCCACTTTAGGGTCGAGGTGTTTGCTGTGGAGAAGAACATTATCTCCCTGTCCCTTGCCCTCTGGGACTTGTGTGTGTGTGAAATGTGGGGGAGAAGGGATGTGGGGCTTCCTGACCCCCAAGGCACTGCTCCCTAAGGATGTGATTGATCCTGGCTTCGGAAGGCAAGGGAGATTCAGGAAAGCAGCTGCTGGTGCTCCAAATAACTTGTGTGGTGGAGTTGGAAAGGTTGTGGCAGTGCAAGGATTTCAGTGATAACTAAAGAATCTGTTTGCTGCAGAGGAAAAAGGGTTCTCACCTCACAGTCCCTCTGCAAGGATCCTGTTTTTTACTGGAGTTGTACCAAAGGGAAGAGACGTGAACAGTGTGGTGGTGAGCATGAATATTCTGCTGAAAATATCACGTCAGCAAGAGGTTGGATTCTCCAATAAGTGGCAGCTTTTCCTGGCACACCCATGTGGCCAGACCTGGCCCATGGCAAGGAGTTTGTGTTCATATCTTGTCCCTGTCACTGCAGCATCACCCCGGGAGCCACAGCTGGGGCAACCATCGGTGTCAGGCTACATAAACCCAGCCCACCTGAACACCTGATGTTTTGTGTTTGATTCTCAATTCCGCACAAACTATTTCTGTGAAAGTCAAGAAGTCAAAGTTAAGAAGGTCCTTAAGTGCCTTTCCTGGGTTTGTTTTATTTAACTACATCAAAAAACACTGGAAAATAATTTATCTGCCTTATCTGAAGAAAAGTCAAGCCAAATACGGTACTGAATTTGGCAGAGACATTGTTAATTAAACAAACAACAAAAAAAAGTGATGTCACAGAAAACTCAGTTTCAGGTCTGTGTTACCAAAAAGATGTGCAATGTAGCCAGTGTGATAGTTGTGGAAATTCTTATTATTTATGTCCTAATCCCTATATTCTTAGCTAGTTCTCACTTTGCTCTCTCTAAAATTTAGAGCAGTACACGGCTGAAAAGTGCAAGTCAGTAGCTGATTACTGTGAGGCTGTACAGAATATTTGATGTTTTTAATGGCAGTGAGGTAGATGAGTGAAGCAGGAAAATAAGTGAATTTGAACCCTTTGAAAAATTTATTCTTTGTGTTTCATTGATTTTGAGAAAAAAAATAAAAAGCCTGTATTCATGCTGGTGTAAGTCTGAAGTAATTGTACTAAAAGAACAACCTGCAGATGATTTAAATTAAGTATAAAAAGCGTTCCAATCTAGTCCCATATTATTTGGGAAGATTTCAATTAGTGTGTTTCTTTTGTCAGTTTGAATCTTCAAACCATTACATTTTTTTTCTCTTTTTCAGCTTTTGTGATTTTATTTTTTTTTAGTTACATGCAACAGAATATTCTCCTTTGCATATTTAAATGTGCAGAATACAAATAAGAGCAAAGTAGTTTTGACTCCAGAGAACTTTTTTTTTTTAAAACCAGTCAAGTACCCTAAGGGCAGCAGAAGAATATGACAAAGCTGGCAACTCTGAAGCCCCTCAAGGAAAAAAAAAAAAAAATAAAATTGAAGTTACTCCATCTGCAAAGCCTGATCCCAGAAAAGTAGGGCAGTATATTCCTTAAGCTCTGCTCTTGGACTGACCAAAGAAACTTGAGATTTATTGTTTTGAACTTTCTCTCTCCTGGGTTGGCTCTCTGTGTCCCTGCCTGGGTGAAGGGAGGCCGTGTCCATAGATCTGACCTTGCTCTCGGAATGCAGCGCGTCCCAAACCTTCCTCTGCACAGCCGTGATTTCTGTCCTGGCTCGCCGAGGAGCCTCGGTAGGGATGGCTTGTGTGTAAACAAGGAATTTGGCAGCAGCTCAATCCCTTTCAGCAAAGTTTTCATGATATATTATTACCCATAAGGGAACTTCACTTCCTTTACTAGAACAGTGCAGCATCTCATTTTATTCAGTTCTTGTCTTCCCTCTCTCCTCTCTCTCTCTCTCTCTCTCTCTCTCTCTCTCTTATCATTTTCATATGCTGTTGTCTCTCAGCTTTCATGGGAAGATTGCTGTTTCAGAAGATTAAGATGAATCTAATTTTATGTTTCAAATCCACATAAAACACGGATAGTTATGGAAGCTTGGACTCATTGTGACAGCAAATTCAGCCTCGAATGCCCTGCAGGGAATTATGTCTTAACATGTTGTATCTCTTTTTCAATGCCTGCAAGGCTATTTCTTCATCACCATGTAAACTGCATGGTGGGGAATGCCAACAAAAAATAAGATGCAGTAGAAGATAAAAATTCAGTGTAAATAAGGTGTAAGATAGACAGTAAGCTACAAATGGCTTGTTCTATTTAAGCCTACTGGGTGGAAAACAGAAACGAGGGACACATTTCTGATTATCTCACAAACCAAAAAAAAAAAAAAAAATCTATTTAATATTTGTTGACAGTATCAGTAATATGCATTGGAATTCAGCTCACTGGCATGTGATGCAGTTAAAAAACACACCAAAAAATACGCAACATAAACCAGTATTATATTTGTATGTGATGGTAAATGTTTGTTTCTGGCACAGCTCCCTTTGGGGGAGGTGGGGGATGGGGGGGTGGTATGTGATTCTGCTTTTTCATTTGCAGCAATCGCTAATTTCAGATGAGTTGTTAGACCACACGCGAGTAATTTTCCTAAACAATGGCTTCAATTAGCCGTCAGATCCAGCTTGTTGGTGTTTTACCCTGGTCGGTACAATAGACATTCTGCAGATGTCACGCGGTGTTCTTCCAACAGCTGTGTGAGATTTCCTTCTGAAGAAAGTGCTCAGCAGAGGGAAGTTGGGGGGCCCATTTGCAGAGATGCAGGCCTGTGTTTGAATGTTTAATTACAGAGATTGCAGGCAGGGCTGCTGCTGCCTGCCACCACTTAGCACTTACACAGAGGGCTGAGTGAGGAGCGGGGTAATGTATTTGAGAACATGTTTGTTAAGACCAACTTGCAATTCATTTTGGTTGTCATTCGTAAAGCTGGATGGGATTCTTCCCCACATGTGCACTGAAGGAAAAAAAAGGAGTTTTCACTCCCAAAAGAAAAAGAAAATGTATCTTTTGACTTTAGTGAAAGCAGTTGTTTTTAAAAAAATAATTAAGATATTGTTAAATATTTTAACCAAATCTAACTATATAAAATCATCTTTTTCACAAATATTTTACAGTTGGGTACTGATTTCATTGGGAGAAAGCAAAGATCACCTCAGTCAGAACTTCAGCACAGAACAGTGCAAATCCAGGGAATGTGAAAACATTTAGGAAGGATTCCTAACTGTATGAATGGGGGAGGTGTGGCTTATTAATATGGATCTATGTATTTATGCTTGAATTAGTGTATCTGAGAGAACAAATGACTTTGTGCTGGACAGGCTATATACACAAAATTACTTCTCTTGTGACAAGAGAAAATGGAACATAAAATCTAATAGACAATAAATCTGGTTTATATCTTCCTGTGTCTTTAATCAGGAAAGAATCTGGCTATTTTTAACTATAGGGTCCAATTATAAAGTGAAATGTAATGTTCTTTCTTTATCAAAAGTGTCAGGAAAATATTTTAAGGGTCAAATCCTTAGCCAGTATAAATTAAGAGAGTGTGCTGATTTGTACCAGCTGAAAATCTGACTTTACATGTTCTTAAATTTTCAGATTTATCTAGCTCCCGAAGCGTGTGTGTGCACATACATCTATCTAAAAAGACTTGGTTTTTTTCTGATTATCAGCTTATTGTTTGGAGGCAGTAGATTGTAAAATACACTTCCAAAATGACTCGTGGATGTGTTTTGTCAAATTTATTGATATGAGTACTATTGAAAATGATGTTAAGACTCATGGGTCCACAGACGTTAATAAAGCTATTGATTAAGCAAAAGTAAATTTAAAAAGAATTTGGCAACTTGGTTACTGGATCATGGAAGAGTAGTGAGGAGGGGCCTTGGAGAAGAGGGTCATGGCATGAGAAGGAAGACCCAAACAGGTACATTCTACTTGGTCACTGGCTCATGGGCAGCAAGGAAAAAAATATCTGGTTAAGCATTCTTTTAGTTAATAAAGATTTAAGGCAAGCAGTTGTGTCTGCTGAGTGATATGTGCATTAATAATAAAGTTAAAAAGTTGTTACAAATATGTAGATATCAGACTCCAAAGATCTCCTTCCTCTGTAGCCTTATCACAGCGTGCTGCAATAGGATGTGTCAGATATTACGGTCTGAGCAGCACCGATAAGCTCAGTTCTTCAATGCGAAATCTCCAAAAACACAGAAGAGAGAACAGAAGCTCGCTTGCGTCACTCGGTAGCGCTTTCCTTTGCTTTAGCGCTAGGCCAAAACACAGGACGAGTTTGCTGCTGGAGGCATTTGTATTCTGAGATGAAATGCTCGTGTGCTGGTGGTTATTAATGAATCCCCGACACTCTTCCTGAGAGCCTCAGCAGCATCTCCGTTCCACCAGGTAACCTGTGCTCCTCTGGAAAGCTCCCTCTCCCTTCCTGAGGGCACAGCTTTGCAGATGCTGGCAGCAGGGCAATCTCATTAGCAGGCCCACGCCTTTGAAATTGGCTCCCCGCGAATGTACACTTAAGTGCGAATCTCATCATCAGCTGAGCCCTGCGAGCTGGCTCTGCCTGCAGCCCAGAGCAGGAGGGCTGCTGTGCTTTCAGCCTCCTGAGGACAAGGACAATTCGGGTTCCAGTCGAGGCACCTCGGTGCCACAGCGAGGAGTGCCCTGCGTTTAGCCATCGTTGTGCTAACAGCAATTGTTTTCATTGTGCCTTCTGAATTTTCAGTAATGACAAGAACTGGAATGTTTCAAGGCTGACCTCGTTCTCGAGGTTTCCTGGCCACATCTTTGGGACAGGCCCAGCTGAGGTCCTGCTGCCTCTGAAAATTTGCCTCGTTAATTAACAGGGTTCAGAACAGTTGGCTGGTGTTTTGGTGCTTTGTTTAAGGAGGTAAGAACTGGGAAGAAAAGAATGTTATTTAGTGCTGGACAAATTTGCTACACACCCACATTCCTTGCAGTGTTCTTGAAGGGCATAATTCAAAGGACCAGCAGAAATCCTTTGTTGCAGTTACTACTTTATGACACAAATATAACTTTTTATAAGGATGTGCAGAAGTACAGGTGCACCCTCTGTAGAAGTCGTGCAGGTTGTAAGGAATTTTTCTAAAAGAGATGAAAAATTTAAAAGAATCTAGAGTAATTTCACCTGCAAAGATGAGTTAACTTACAGATGAGCTTTTACAACAAATTTTATAATTCAGTTGGCCCACCCATAACGTCAGCTACGTTTTTTTATATGAATTCAAGAAATAAGCTCTTGTCTTTAAAATACTCCAATTTTCCCTAGCCCATCCTACACACACTCTTACAGAACACCATTAGTAGTGTTGTTCTATATATGCAAAGACAGGATATGGGTTTTTTCCATACTTTTAGCAAGTGCCACTTAAAGTTTTGTAGATGGAGCCGGAGCCATGGTGTCTAGGAGGCCAAGCATTCTGACAGGCTTGCTTAAGTGCAGCAATTCAAGTTTCATAGCTAGCTACCCAAGGGGACTGTGTACTAACAGCATCCTCCTGTATTGGTTCTGTGTGTTGGGAAAGTCACAGGAAGTCGAAATGGAATCGCCAAATACCCCTGGGCCTCAGACCTATATGGTGGCATCACTGCTGAAAAATAATAAAAATGATGCTAAAATGTACTATCCCTGGTGAACCAAGTAGTCAATAAAGAACAGGATCTGTGCAGAATTGATTGTATTCATAGTGAGATTTTGGCTGCTTGTAGTATCAATTAGAGTTGTATTAATAGGTACAATTCTGACTTTACACTGGCATTAATTTTAATGATGAAGGTTATCAGTCAAAAAGTAAAGCAAAGGTATTTGCTGTAATGGTTTCATAGTCTGGACCTTCCATAAGTTAATGCAGTGCATTCTTTTGAATGGATTGTCTGCTGAGAAACAATCCTGCAGTTTGTATCAGATCCTGTAAGTCACTTTTTAAACAACAGAAGTTACCAAGGCACTGTGCTGTCTCTGGTCCATTCCTTCTCAGGGCAGGAATGGGCTGTTCCTTTCTTTGAAACTGCTGTTGTTTGCATGTAAAACAGCATAAACAAGGTCTCCCAAATAGAGATGTGTGTGTTGGAAAGGGCAGGTGTAAACTTTGCTGGAGGAAAGGTGCGTGCATGGGGGTATCAGACTTAATGCAGGAGGACTGCAAAGCTCTTGGATTAAGTGTGCGTGGAAGGCAAATCTATGTACACTTAATAGGTTAAAACAATGAATGTGCTGTGTAGGGAAAGTTCCTCACTAAATAAGTTCTGGCTCTGGTCTACAATCTGTTGTGTTATGTCCTAAAAGGCTGTAAAGAATCAGTCCAGTTTTCATCTGTGGCACTGAGAGCTTGACCAGATGGACTGGTGCGAACCATGCCTGGCTCTGCACACCCACTCAGGCCACAGCTTCACCTTCACCAGTGTGGCCTCACCCACCTACACAAACTGTAGGAGAAGGGCAGGGATAAGTTGCACTCCTCTGAAGAGCTGGGATAGTTTTATTGACCTTGGCTGCATGATTGGAAAAAGAGTCGATGATAGAATTTGTCCTTATGTGAGTAGACTGGCAGTACGCTTTGGCTACTTTTTTGATCTTCAGGGAGGAAGCTGTGAGTTTGTGAACTTTTAAAATTGATGCATGGTAAATTCTCAGCTGAAAATAGTCTTTAAAAAAAAAAAAAAGGTGCATTAGGACACTGCAGTCAGCTCTCCTCCCAATGAGCTCCAGTAAAAAAAGCTCTGCTTGAACCCCCTGCATGGGGTTTTTCAAACCAGATATCATGACAGAAGAAAACAGGAGGTTATTTTAATGAAATGGGAATAGAAGAGAATGGAGTTTGGTTTCAGATGTTGTATGTATTGTGAGTCATCCCAATGCTTTTATGTTAGACTCCTGAGTTACACCAATCAATGAAATTGGCCTGTGCTTTTCTCTCCCTTTCTTCATTTAAATGTCAAAGTGAAATTCAAAGGCTTGTGCAGAACTACTTGAGTCATTCAGAAGATCACTGCCCCACTGGGGATTCTCTTTGTTTCAGCACTTGAACACTATTGGTTTTATTATCTCCATTCAGGTTTTGTGATTATTCTCATCCATAGCCTCCTAACAGCCGTTAGAGATGCAGACAGAGAAAGAGTTCTGCCTTTGCATTGCATGAATAAATATAAATACTATTTTGTCACTCGCCAACAATATCTGCTAGTGATGCAATGTCGTAGCATATTCTGGGTACTAACAGCCCTGTTTGGGAGATATTAAGTCCCCTTCATTCCTCTTGGATTCACTGGCATTAACAGTTCCCAAGGCCAGATGGTTTTTCACTACACTGGAAGATGCAGAGGAACAATAATAATGATGATGACTGAAGTTACAAAGTGTTTTAGCTCAGCTCCACAACAGCCACTAATTACTTCAGCTCTAAAGCTGCTCAAGGTGAGGTTCCACCTTACAAATCTTTTGATGGTTTAAGTCACTGTTGGTCTTTTCTGGGCAAGTTTAGGTCTTTATGAACGAGTGCACAGCAGGAATAACAGCAGGGAGAGCAGGAGAATGGGGTAGAATTCTCTTAAACCAGCTCTTCCATTGAATCATTCATAGCAAGGAAATGAAGAAGAAATTCAGTGCCTAATTAGAGAGGCCTTGAGGGCTGTTGAATGCACTTAAAGTTGCAATTTTTTTATTGGTTTTTTTTTGGTTTTTTTTTTGTTTGTTAGTTTGGGGTTTTTTTTGGTTTTGGTTTTTTTTTTAATAGTACGAAGTTGGAATTGCAGACATATCATGGACTGTGATATCTTCTTATTACAACCTGATTTACAGTCTACTGAGGTTATACAGAAGTTTTTTCCCTATGTTACAGACTCTGAAGGAACTGCATAGCCTGTTGATAAGAAATGAAGAGCTCATTCAGGAAAACAACAAAAAAAATGCCCTTGATAAGACCCCACAACTCAAAGCAAATTAAAATAACACTGCAATGTTTCATAAAGTTAAGGCAATATTTTTAATGATGAGATAGATGCATGTGCAAGTCTGAGCCACTTCAGCTGCTGGTGGTGGTTTCTAGTTGTGGTTTGTGTGGAAGCAGGTGGGGAGGAATGAAAGGCTGTTTTGTGCTCAGAATGTAAAGCAGACTTGCTTCTGGTTCTTCTCTGGCACTGGTGTGACATTGTCTGGGTGGTCTTCCCGTTGTTCATCCCTGTCATATCAGATCACCTGTAAGAGAAATCTTTTAATTACTTTGCAGTTCTGTTTGA
The DNA here is from genome assembly GCA_013390045.1 of Picathartes gymnocephalus. Lineage (NCBI taxonomy): Eukaryota > Metazoa > Chordata > Aves > Passeriformes > Picathartidae > Picathartes > Picathartes gymnocephalus. The sequence continues at coordinate 293,773 of WEKY01050565.1, forward strand.
GACAGATGAGCTTGGCAGGAGAAAACATAGGCAGTGGTGCTGAGTTTTGAATTTGACTCAGAATCTGTTTTATGTTTTGCCTGAAGTGAATCCTGGTTTTCGGGTCCCACTTGGAGCTGCTGGGAAAACCCTGTCTCCTGCACAGTCAGCCTCCAGTTAAACAAAAGCTTCAGTAGAATATAGAAATTGTGAGTAGGATGGAAATTATCAAGTCAATGGAGAGGTGCAGGAACAGAAAACAGACTGCTGAGCTGACTTAGACATATCAAGTGTCAGTTAAACAGATAGCTCTGGTTTCTAACTCAGTCTGTTTCAGGCAGGGTTGAATTTTGTCCAGAGTAGGTAGTGGTGGGGTTTAGTTGTAGGCAGTGGACTGGCAACTCATATCTTCAGTTTATGTTTTTGACAAGGGGTAGTCTCAGCTCATGGCTTTGTTCTGGGAGGGAGAACAGGCATTGCAGGGCAGGTCTGGAACTGGAAAGGACATTCCCTTTACTTCTGGTAGGGAGTGGAATAACAAAGTTAATGTTCCACCCCATTTTTAAATCCTGTTTTCTGTGATATGGCTGAACTGTAGACAGAGATTTTCCTCTCCCTCAATATGCTGTGATGTGAATAAAAGCTTTATGGATTCTGAGCAGCAATGGGAACTTTGGAAGGAAACAACTCTTAGCAATAGTGAAAATTCCAGTTTTATGTTGCAGTGTGTGTGCAGTTTTTTAAAGCAATGTGTCATAGTCCATTCAGTGTTAACCTAAATGGAGAAAAGTGCTGCAGCAGATACAGCTATCACTTATTTTGGTATTTCCACTTGAAATTTGCTTGGTAATATCAATCTGCAATACAACAGTCATTAACCCTCATTAACCCTATAGAAGTATGATCAAGACAGGTGTTCCCAATAGGACAAACAGAAGAGAGGTCTTGTGCAGTAGGCCATGAAGTAAGTTGAAAATTATCTCCAAGTAAATCCTAAAGATGAAACTAAATGAAAAAGCACCATAAAGTAAAGAAAGCATGGTAGTGCTGAGACAAGCAGTAATTTATTAATGTTTGTCTGCAGAAAAGTAAAGAAACTCTGCATATCTGTTTTGCTTAATTATCTGGTTGACCTCAGTGAAAAGAAAAGCTCAAGTTAAATGCATAACATTTCTCTTTACAGTGTTTTTTTCTCAGTTCCTTTCTTATGAGTACCCATGTGGTTTCTCTGCTTCTAAGCAGAGTGATAGCTCCAGTCACTTTAATAACCTCTGAGAAAGTGCTTCAGGACATATTTGCAGAGCTGAGGTTGCCATGCCACAGCCTTGTCTCCTTACCATGCTCCAGATATTGAACCTTCCCGTAACTACAATTACAACATAAACCACAAAATGTAGATTTACAGATTGTTTTCAACAACACCCATTCAAATTTACTTATATTTACACTAGAAAAATTAGGGTAAGTGCTGTTGTGACCAGAGACAGAGACCGAGATCAATAACCAACCAATTCTTGGCTAATAAAGCACTTCTCTAAGGTCTATGGTTGCTTTATTCTGACTTTGAGGTTGGCCTCTAATGTCTTATCCATTGACTTTTCCCGTAAATATGTCTAATAGAGACCAAGCTGAACCCTGAGACAGAACGATACACTCTGTTTGGTAAGAATTGCTAATTAACTTGGTATGTAAAATCCGTATCTGCTCTCTGCTTTTAGCAGGTCTTTGGTGGCAAATATGAATCTGTAACACAGGTATAAAAGTCAAAAATTAATTCTTAATATATAGGTAGGGGTTTCCTAAAGTGGCAAGAAGTTCAAATCTACTTTTTTTCTTATCTTGTCAGTATGAGAGTCTTGTGCAGTAAGGAAAATGACTCCTGCAGAACACATTTGAGGTGGTGTAACAGGATATCTTTGTCATGGGCTCTGGTCATATATATTTTACATACATCGATTAAAAGATAAAAGGGTTTTGTTTTGCTTTGTTTTTGACAGGAGAAATGAGTTAGCATTGCCTTGCTTGTGCTAATCCATAGGAGTTATTAAATTAAAATTTAAGGCCTGGGTGCTCCTTGCAATGTTGCTCCAAGCCCCGTCCAACCTGGCCTTGGACACTTCCAGGGATGGGGCAGCCACAGCTTCTCTGGGCAACTTGTGCCAGGGCCTCAGCACCCTCACAGGGAAGAATTTCTTCTTGATATCTGATCTGAATCTACTCTTTTTTCAGTTTAAAACCATTCCACCCATGTGGGGTATGTTCATTGGAGCCATTGCAGTAAACAAAAGACAACCTGCAACTGCTGTTCTTGATTTTGGTCCGGAAACAGTGGAAGAAGGAACAAAGGTTATGGCCAGAAGGCTGCAAATTTTGTGGTAATGGCCTAGTCTGATGGGATATTTCATCTGAAGTGGCCTGCACGTTAAGTGATAATGAGTTTTGCATCAGGAAATGGGCAAACAACCCTTTGAAAGGTGTGCTGTGACACCGTGTGAGTGGGTAAAGCTGGTGAGGTTTCATAAGTGACAGTGGTGTCGCAGTGTGTTACAGCAGCAAACCATGTTTCTCTTACTGAAAATGTTAAATAGTGCAGAAGCAAAATTGTTGTATTGTCAGTTGAAAGTGTTCTAGCTCAGATTCTCAGGATCTTTTGGGAGTACATTAGTGCATCTCTAAGTCCTCTTGACATTAGAGCTAGGAGAATGTCCCTATCCAGCCTGCTTTCACACTTCCATGGGGCTGGCAGATGAATTAAGACATGCTGCCGTGGTTATTTATACCTGGCACGCCTGCATTTCTTGTCTTGCTCATGTGCATTGTTTTGCAGACTCCTCAGGTGGCAGAGCAGGTGTCACACCTTTGGTAGGGCGGGTGTGTGACAGAGTGGATGCAAGTCCTGTTGTCAGAGCACTGCTCCTCAGCTTCAAAGCCTTGGAATGGAAAGCTTGGTGCCTTGCTGATCCAAACAAGAGAGCCTGATAAACTCAGCTTTGTAAGGGAAAAGGGTAACTTTGTGAGGTTAAACCACTGGTTATACCTTAACCTTTGGAGGGTGAGAGCATCACAGAAGATAAATCATGCTACTTATCAAGTACAGATTTTTGGTAGGGTGAATTTAGGAGGGTTGTTCTCCTTTGGTGGTTCCTCGTGGTGCACATGATGTGAGAAGGTTATATCCCCTCCTCTGCTCAGGGCAAGGCTGTGCCTGGTACTGCAGACCCTCACATCTGCCTCTGGAGCATTTAAAGTTTGGGCATGGCCAGACAAAGGATGCTGAGCCTTAGGTTTGACAGAGTTTGGAAGCTGTTAGAGAGAGTCCAGGTGAAGTCAGAGAAGCTCACACAACTCAGACTTGTGGGTCTGACCCAGTTGTCTTGGTTGTTGCTACTTTATCCAAGTGGGTTCTGCAGAGGAAGAGCAGCTGCTGGGTGCTGCCTTCCAGGTGACAATATTCTATTCAAACACATCCATATTAACCACTGAGAAGTGGTGGTTCATTCTTGCCATTTTCACTTGAATGTCACACACTTTCCAAGTGATGTGACTCTGTCAGAATTAGTTGTGCTTGCATGAGAAGGTCTCTGTATTGTTACAGTGAACAAAGCAATTAATATGTCTTTAATTTACACCTAACAAAACAAAAAGCATACGTTTATTCTGTATGACACGTAGACAAATTTTCCTTTAAAAACAAAGTTTCACGCTGTGACTACAATTAGTGTAATTGTCAGCTCTTCTCTAAAAACAAATATGTATTAAGAGAAAAGCCAGTATTGTGCCCTCCTCTGGTGTGAAAATGAGACAATCAAAATCTATTGTAATTACCTCAGTGATATTATAATTAGCAACGATTAAGTTATTCCATGCTGTTTTATTCCTCTTGGCTACAATTAAAAAAGTATATATCTTTCTGTTGCACATTACCACTGATCATTTTACCTCCATACATGTCTCGTAAGTGGATAAATTAGAAGTAATTTTAAAGCACAACTCTGTTAAAACATATATCTTTCTATTTAACTGCTTTAACCCTTTGCGAGATCCCTACATCTTTTAACATCTGTGAAAAATAGCCTTGTTTGTTTGTTTTTAATACTCTGTGGGCCATTAAACCAAAGCCATAAAAATGTGGAGAGTACCCTACTTGCTGGTAATAAATGATCTGGGTTTTCAGAAGTCACTATCCTGAGTGACAGACGAGTGACGCCAGAGATGTTTTGTGAGCAGGGACTCAGCATCACACCAAAATCCCTTCAGGATCTGCGTTCCTCCATCTGAACCCCTAGTGGGTTTCTGGTTGGGAGACATGCTTTGGGCAGCCCAAGGTTGCATTTTTCAAATGTAGTGATTTGCATTACTTTCAGGAAGGTGGAGGAAATACTAGAAAGAGTGTATCTCTACCTGATAGACCAGGTATTAATAGTCCTTAAATATTTGCTGCTGCAGAAACTGAGGTTTAGCTTCATTTTCTTCCTGACATCTGGTGGATCCATGGGCTGTCCTTATCCAAGGACTGAAGTACTCCCAACCCTTTTTTTTTTTTTTCTCTCTAAAACAAGCTGTTTCACCTTGTGAAAAAGAATGTGGATTAAGAAGGGGAAAGTCTGACTTTGGCCCAAGTATTTCAAGCCTTCAGGTGTAACAGAGGAGACCAGTATTATCAAAGGGTAGCTTCTGTATTTTACTGTAAAAGATTACAAAATAATCTACAAGCATGTGTCCCAGTCATCAAAGTAAAGGCACTCACAACTCAAAGATGAATAAAACCAATTTCAGAACTGCTGCAAAATATCCAAATTCTATGTCCAAGAAGATGAGAGCAGGTGCTTAAATCAGACAGGTAGGAAAAAGCATTGGCCAGTTTTACAAGAGATATTAAAAACCCCAAAATAAACCCCCCAAAATTCAGCCACATCAGTTTCCCCAATTGAACGATTGCGTAGTTGACCAAAAAGAAGCAGCAAAGCATTTGAAGAATTGTATGATCTGTAGGTTTAATGTATCAGCTCTAGGAGGAAATTCTCTGCTGTTTTGAAACACCCTGTCCTGTTTGCATCCCCAGTATCTTACAAGAGTTAGTTTTCAATCCTGATCCTATCAGACTTGAAATCTCCTTCTCTCACTGATCATCCAGTCTAGCAATGCTTATTTTGGCACCACTCCAGGACTAAACATGGCAAGTCCCGGACCTTGGACCAGTGTAATTTTCATTCCCTGCTAAGTGCCTACATTTTTAACCACACAGAGGCAGAGCTCTGAGCCTCAGGCTTCCTTTGTGTGCATGTCAGTGATGTTAATAATGTCTCTATTGGTATCTTGTCTCTGAAGTGAACTCCTAAGGCTTTCATTTTGTGAGTGGAAATCCTTTCTAAAAACGATTCCATCTATGACTCTGTGTGGGGTGCTGCAATCTTTCTCATTAGAGGCAGAGAATGCTCTTAGGCCAGCAATGGAAAGACGACAGGAAACTTTATTTCATCTAATTTACCCCAAAAATTAATCTGTGATTTGCTTTTTTATTTTAGTCATTCAGTGTCTACGTTTCAGTTTTCATACGAAAAGGTCCCCGTCCTGAGGTTCAAACTCCTTCTTTTATGGGAGTTAATGATGTTCTTCACCTTGCAGGTTGATAGTGCTACAAAGGCTATTCTGAATATGTTGGGGAGCCACTACTAAATTCCAGAGTACCACCTTTTCATTCCTCCTTTTCACACTGGTGAGGGGAATTGTGTCCTAAAGGGGAGCTTCTGGCTGAGCCTGGGGGAAGCAGTTACTCTGTGCATTGAACCAGCTGCAACACCTGTGTGAGCAGAGAATGCAGTTTAGCTCCTGCTGCAGCTGACTGATTCTTCTTTTAGCTTGCAACTCATCCTTTCATCTCTGCATTTGCTATTCAGAATAATTGGGGATATTTTTAGAAACCTTTATGCACCATGCATAGGAGAAGATACAAGTAGGTAAAATAGGATAGAGAGTAGATCTCTCTAGCAGTGGAGCATCTGTGTAATACTAATGATATTTATTTGTGTCAAATGTTGGCTGAAAGTCTCTTCCAGCCTAAGATGTGGCACATGGGAGTTGGAAAGCACCTGGATGCTGTAGGGAGCCTGTCAATGCCCTTGTTTATGTTGCATTTCCTTCCCAAATCTGTTTATGCTTCACCAGGTTTGAATGCCTTGTCCTCAAGGCATTCTTGCCCCCTCGGATGCTCCTTAGACACCCCTGTATTGGTATGATTCTGAGTTTTAAATGCTATTTATTTGTTTACATACTGAGCACTCATTCAAGACCAAGCATTGTGTAGGAGAAAAACACAGCTCTGGAGTCTCAATGTTCCTGATTTTGAGAGGTTTTAAAGACACTTTTCTGTGTGTAGCCAGATGTGCCTGTGCTGGGCAGAGTTATTTATACGCACCATGGAGTAGCAATGCTTCATTACTGGCCTTATGAAGATTGCATCGTAAAAGAACTTGGCAATGGGGTTATCAAAGTTAATGCTACATGAAAAATGGTGATCCTTACGAGTCTGCTGCAAGTGGAACATGCTGTAGTGTTGCAGTGTGTATGGCAGTCATTTTCATTCCTGGCTTTAGGGTCTGCCTTCCCCTGGGAGTACCACCACCCCTGTTTGCAATAAGGGAGTGGTTCATTAGCACCAGTACTTCCCTCTGCCTCTGCGTAAGCAGGTCTAACAAGTGTCAGTGGTGACTGATTTCAGGTTGGGAATGTGCTGCAGGGATGCAGAGCCGCTCATTCCGTGATCTCATACTGGTGTTGATGTATAGAGCTGGCTGGATTTTCGGAGCTCATGGAAAGTCTTCATCCTTATATCCTCTGAGGAGTCTCTTTTCCCTTTAATGTGGAGGACTGAGTCTGTGCCATCTTGCTGACAGTAATACAGAATTACGAAGCTAATCCTGTTCCTCACCGATGATCAAAGGTAGGGCCTTGTAAAATGGGAAAAGAAAAATGCAGAGACCAGAGTGACAAAAATAAATGGAGAATAACTCAGTTATTGTTCCTGTGGCTGGTGAAGTGCTCAGTGCCACGCTGACAATGAGGAGCAAAGCCAGAATGAGCAGTTAGCATGAATGTAGCCCATGTCGTTAGAGTGCAGAAATGATTTTAAGTAGACGGAGCTGTGCTGCCTTTTGTACACAAGAAAGGCTAATCCCATTAAAAGTAATGGTCTGAGATTGCTCACTCCAAGTACTGTTAATGAGTTAAGTTTGCTCGGTGTGTAATGAGTGCTCCGTGTTCTTTATGTCCTCCTTGCTGATGAACCGCATAGCAGGAGCTGTCACAAGCTTAATTATGAAAAGTTCCATGAGTGAAAATATCATTTTAGGAAGCAGAGGTAAATAAATGGCATTTGTGGGCATCACTGGGTGGAGCACAGAGGGCACTCTGCTGTCTTCATTTTTCTGGTAGTTTTTGGAGAGCTCGGATTTAAGCCCGAGTTACTTAAATTTTCATAATGTCAGGCCTAAAAAGCCTTGTGAAAAATTGCATTTCCATGTAGGTGCAACTGCACAAACTCAGAACAGGCCTCTTTTACAGCACAACCCAATTTCCCTTAGAATGTAAAGGATTTTGAAACCTGTGAGATTATTAACATCTGCTTTCTCCTTTCTTCCCTACCTGTTCATGAGCTTTCATGAGCCAAATTGCAAAAGTCGCAAATTGTACTTCTGTCACTATTTAATTCCACTAAATTTTGGCTTGGATGTAAACATCACCTGTATGTCTGTTTGGTTATCATGGCCACGGGGATCAAACTGGGCAAATTCTCCACATGAGGCATTTGGGCAGCGCAGGGAAGATGCAGGACACACTTGCCACAGCATCTCACATGTGTGGACAACCAGCTTGGAGTGCTTGGAGGACCAGGTCCCAACTTAGGCTGAGTCATTGTGCAATGCTGTTTTCATGACATGAAAATAATTCTATCGATTAAGGCACATTGGAAGGGACAGAAAAGCATCTTATGCATATGCAGGAGGGTAACAGTTTAGAGCTTTCTATCCTTTTGCCATTGAACAGGAGTGTTTGATCAGCGATACAAATGCTGCTTGGCAGGGAATGTTGACTGTATCAGACAACATATGGTTCTAGAGTACACATTTGCAAATTAAGTGGTATCTGGTCACAAAATGTGTTCACTTTTTATTTTAAAACACAACTCGCCTCCCCCCATTTCCAGTCACAGCCCATTTAATTCGGTGAGTAGATTATTCAATAAAAAACAGTCTTGGATATAAGACAGATCGGATTCAATATATAAAAAAAAATCTTAACAGTGACATTAATAACCTCAGTTCTTAGCTCAGAACTTGTTAGCCAGATCAGCCTCCAGCACAGTATTAATGTATCCATGAAAAGGAGGAAAGAAATTGTAGGTGCTTTTATTTTATATCCATATCTAAGCTCCTTTGCTGGTGACAGCCACTTTAAAGCCGTCAGCACTTGGGAACTGGGTTGTTTTTGTTTTTTAATAACGAGGTTTTCAAGCCATGATGGCTGTTCTGTTAATTGGGATGCCATTTGTAAGACCTTGAGACCTGGCTCTGATCATGAAAAAAAGATCAGATCTTATGGACAGAGATACTAGGTTGAAACCTGCATATTTAGGGAAAAGCCTGAGTATGAATTTTGCCAACATTCTCTAATTTGCTTTAAAAGAGCAAAAATCCAAAACCTACTTGCAAAATTATCCTAAGCCTCAGGCATATGTAGCGAGTCCTGAATCTCATTACTAAATTGTCTTCTGCTTTTCACTTAGGCCTGTGTCTGAAAAGACTTTTATGTAACTAAACTCCAGTGGAACTTTATAGGAGTTTAAACGCTCAAAGAGAATGTAGGATCTGGCCTGTTATATAAATCCATGATAGCCTGAGTGTAAAGCACCATTTTAAATAGTACTATTGGATGTATAAATAAAATCAGGCCTGTTAGATAGAGTTCACTTGCACTGGGTTGAGACTGTTCTGCCATATGACATTAATTAGATGACAAAATTACCTTGTCCCACCTGGTATTGCTCGGTTGGAACGCTTCCCTCTTTGTATTGCAATTAATTTCCTACCTAGGCTGCAGTAGGGCAGTATTGGTGCTTTGATTTTCAGCAATCTTGTGAGACAAAATTCTGGGCTCTCATAAAATTCCTATTAATTCAACCACTGTGCAAAATAAAAACGGGGCAGCAGTTCCTTATAATGTATGGAGTGGTAGACTTCAAACTAGCCCACTATGGCCAAAGCAAGCTATGCTTGCAGTGATAATCATTTTACTGAAGTTTTCATAGTGTTAAAGGTGTTTCTGTCATGACCCCTGCTCTCAGGAATGCAGAACTTGGTGACTCCTACTGCTTATTTCTTGTAAATTCTCATTAGTTTCTTTTAAATTCAAAAGGTTTTTAGCCATGAAGTAAGGAGGCGTGGATGCTGAAAGGTCTCCGAGCAATAGATGTTGAACAAGTTGTTAAACAAGAGAATTGGATGTCTTTTTTCATCGTTCTGCATGTAGTATTGATTGATTGGAGTTTGAATAGGTATTGGTTTTAGATAAGCAAGACAAAGTGAAAGATAAACAGCAGCCAGTGAGGATGAACACCGAAAAGAACTGTAAAGATGGTATCTTGTGAGGATCTGGCTAGACACAGTTCTGCTCTCTTTTGTGCTGCCTTAAATCTGAAGTTACGTCGTAGAACTCCCAGACCTAATGGACTAACTTCAAGGAGAAGATAATTTAGTATAAGAGAGAAACTCAGTTTAGGGTGGTACAAAAGGCCAAAACTCAAGAGTTCGACCTATCAAGGACATTATGTCAGGGGGTGTATTTTGACTGCAGACACTAATTTTCTGGTAGGTACTAATAATGGTATGGAAAATGGGTGGGAGATGGGCAATTCTCACTTGAGGGCGGTGGCAGTGAGGGAGAGCTTTGGGTGAGAGGATTGGTGAGAGCCCTAAAATAGAGAATGCAGATCTAGGCCTTGCTTAATCACACACGCACCATGAAAACAAGTGCCAGTCATACCAGACTTCTCAAGCTCTGTTTTTATATTTTTTTCCTGTCCTGTTCTTTATTAGCAGTTTCTAATAGTACCTAGCTGAAGGGACTCTCAACTTCAAGTGGAGCAATATGTATTTGTTCTGTAATTAAGAAATCAAATTAGCAGGAGTGCGGATGTCATCCATCCACTTCATGCCTTCAGGACACGAAAGTAATAAATTGACAGTCTCTCTGAGCCGGGTGAGATGCAGAGGTGGGTGCAGAAGACCTTGCAAGGATAATTGCACAAGCAGCCCATGGAGAAGGAAGCGTTTGTGAGTGCAATGCTGCACTGTAGGACTGACAGCAAGGTCTGCCATGCTCTGAGAAAAATCAGTTTGTGGTGGGGATCCTCTCTGTTTACAACAGAGCTGGAGAATAGTTTAGCTCTGGAGAACCTTTTCTCTTGAGAAACAGGGAATTTCTGTTAAAATCATTCCAAGCTAAGTACTGGGGGAGGTCTTGACTACTGGAACAGAACAAACATCCTGAGTCTCACCTTTCCTAGACTTGCAAACTGAAAAAACACCCCACGGAAGGCACTGGAGTTAGCAGTGCACTGTGCTTACTGCTGTGTAAGCAATGCCAGGCCCATCTTCCTCAGCCTCACCAGCCTCTTGTTTTTCTTGTAACTGAGATTAGAAGGTAGAGCATTAAACTTCGAATATGCAGTCCTTTGCTGTATGTCACAACCTCTAATGTTAGAAAAGCCACCCCTTTTACTTAAGCACTTAATTCAATTTTTATTGTGCAAATTACGCTTACCCAAGCAGTACTGTTTAATTGATTAATAAATTACCATTGACTGTCAATGTTCTTGGATTTCCTCTCTGTGCTATTGGAAGCACTGCTGACAGTAATTAAATAATCATTTCATCACCAGTGATGATTGAGTTTATCTAATTCAGTAGCTCTCTTATGTACCCAGTGTTAAGTTTGGACTCTTATAGGATTATATTGATTGATGGAGGAAGACCAGAAAGATAGCTATCATGGGTTGTTCCTTGCATTCAGAAGAGGAGGTAAGAATTGTCCTGATGGGTTGACACGTTTTTTTAAAACCTTGATACCCATAGTGCTATAGCATGGCTCATTTAAAGTTCAGCTTATAGAACGCACTAATTTGTGTTTTCACTAATGTAGAAAAAATATCTAATAAAATGATTGCTGTTCAGGTAAAAGAGAAAAAAAGAAAAAAAAAAAAGGGAAAATTCCAGCTTAATCACTTTATCCTAACTCCTAAGTAAACCTTTAAAAATAATAGCATATGTATGCACATATAATATGCTTAAAAATGTATCCTCTGTCTCATCAAGTGAATCACTCAATTAATCCTTTCTATTTCATGCACTTCTTGCATAGCATCTTGTAGCTCTCCCAGGGAACACCAGTAACGCCAGGTAAAGTGTCCCCCAGTCAGAACAGATATTTGGGTTTGATAAAAACATAACTGAGATCATGGTGTCAAGGGACAATGATGAAATGTGACAAGCAAGAGAAAGCTCATGGAATTTTCCTCAGAAGAGTTGTCAGGGCACAATTCAAGCCCAATTGATCAGGGATGGCTTTAGAAAAATGAAATTAATTCTACCATCATAACAGAAGCAGATTAAATGAAAGGACAGAAGCTCAGCTACTTGGTGATTAGTCTTGCAAGTTCTCCTGGAGGCAAAAGTGGCATTTCCAGCCAAAAGTCAACCTTTTGCCATTTGAAGATGAGTGCATAGTATCAGGATCTATAATCTGGGTGTAAGAAAATGCTGTGAAGAATTGTGGGTGATGCCTGTGCCATAAGTAAGTTTTTTTTGTTTTTTTCTTTTTTTTTGGCAAAATGGAAAAATCTGAAATTAAACATGCAAAAGTAGTGAATGACTGACCTCAAGGACACATGTTTTTAGAGGAACACAGCAGGCTTTGTGTCTGATCACAGAAGGAATGTCTTTGGAGGATCCTTTATTACAATCAAGGGAAATTTCTCCTCCACCACATGCATTACACGTGACATTTAAAATGAAGGCCCAAGTCATGTACAGAAAGTTCCTCGTTCATAAGTACCAGGTGGTTTTGAGTCTAAATTTAATGAGAGCGAAGAGCAAAATACCCTGAAAGGGAGCAGATGAAGCACTCACGCAGCTTTTCTGACAGTGACAAACTATCCAAGCTCTGCACTTTTTGCTTTATGATGCTTCCATCACCTCCTCAATGAAAATGCCATCTTATTATGTACAGTGGGTGTACATTATTCTATATATATTCTAAATCATTTGACTATTTTGGCTCTCCATTAATGGCAAATTACAGTAAAACTCTAAAGGAAATGTCTGTGATGACTCTGTGAACACTGAAAGAATTAATTATGATTGATTTTGTTAATTAAGTTCAGTGGCTAATGTCTTTACAGTAATGGGATGCTTAAAAGACAGAGGCAGTGTTAAGTGTTGCACCTATAGCTGAGTTGAAGAGGTTCAGTGCAGGGTGGGGATCCATCTCCAGGGGCAGGACAGGCTGTCAGGGAGTCACGTTTTTGCTGTGCTTGAGATGAAATTTGTGGTAAACAGTTTTCATGCAAAACCCTCCGTGTTTACATGGCACTGAATATATTACATTTAAATGATATTTCTGCCAGTTCTGTTTTCATACTGGGTCTAAGGGCTTGGGATTGATTCTGGTCTGGGCTCCCTGCTTTACTTTCACTCATGTCCAGTTGTGTTCAACCACCTACCTAGAGACTCAGTCTTTCCCATTCAGCACTGGTTTCCCAGAATTTGCTTTCATGAAATATTTATTAGTGAATCCTCATGGAAGGTGTCTTTGCCCTCTGGCAATTGGCTTCACTCCTTATTCCCTGTATTGTTCCTGTGTCCCCCTGTTGAATTCAGAAGAATTAAAAAAAAAAAAAAAAAGGACTAAATCCACCTTATAAACACATATTCTGTTTGTGTGTATGTGTGCACATCTGTGCACTCCTGTGGAGTTAGGAGCAGCAGAAGAAAAGATTTGTAATCGATACATATTTTGCTTCAAAAATGCAAAACCCCCGGTTTGGCATTGACAGGATCACGCAGCTGGGTGGCAAAAGCTGACTTTGACTTTGTCCTCGTGACAAACATACTTCAGATAAAAATCCTCAACGCAGATCCTCCTGAGGCACTGTGTGTTATCTGGAACAGGCACCGTAATGCCCACTGTAGGTTTGGCCTTGAAAATTATTTCTGTAGCTGGGTATATGTTGCTTTAAAAGAAAAATGCCACTTTCTATCCCTGTACCCTTGCAGAAGCTTGCCAAAAAAGGTTCCCCTCTTTTTCCTGCAGAATTATTTGTTTTTCCTGACATAAAGGAGAGTGCTTTGTCATTGTTTTCTGTATAACATTGATGGATTTCATGTTGAATGGGTATTGGGTTTTAGTTAAACATGACAGGGGAAGAGATTTATAGGCAGTGGCCGCAGAGGTTGTTTGAAAGGCCCAATAATGCTTCACTGCACAGATGTGTTTTCAGTGTTCTCTGATGGTAAAGAACCAACCGGCTCATATACACTCCACCCTCATTACGGAGCAATCCTTGAAAAGCCGAGTGTTAACAACTATATAGGTTTCTTTCTTTGGAGTTTCAAAGTAAACAGGATTCAAGGAGCGGCCTTATGTCAGGAATGCTGTGCTAATGAGGACAAATTATATTCTAATCAGGTTTCTCCATTATTAATTCCCTGTTATTCTGCGCTCTTTTTTCCCCCCCTCTCCTCCTCTTTGTGTCCAATTTAAAGTTGCAGAAGAAACATGGGGTGGAGTGTTTTTCTTCTGGTGCTTGTTATTCATATTAAGTAGTCTATTCTCTCTTTGGTGTGATGGTGGCTGTTAAGAATTTAAATCCCCCCTAATGCATTGATAGGATAATATGAATCACCACCCAGAAAAAAAATCCTATATGGATCTCAGCAGCTAAGGGATACTAGTGTGGTGTGTTCTTTCTGCACACTAAACATAACTCATTCTGGTTCATCGTGGTTCCTACATAATTTAAGGATTTTCTTAGAGACATTTTCATATTTTGCTTCTGTAGGGAAATTTGAAGAAGCAAGTAGAAATATATAATGCATTACTGTAATTGCATTGTTCTTTGTTCTACTATAACTTTTGTACACATTCTTAAAGCAAATCCTATAACAAAATTAAACCGCCATTAAAATGTATGCTGATGGCATAAAATAAATCTTACTTGTATGCATTGCATCTTATTTATTTTATCTGTGTGCCTTGGTTTGGCTCACGTGTATTCAACACTCCAGCGGGAAGCGCATGCCAGCTTGGCTCTCATGGGGAGCAGGCCATGGTGAAGCACCAGCTCACAGAGTGTGTGCTCTCTGTGAGCAAACATAATGCATTTGGGTTTAGATTCTGAAACTCCTGGAGTTTCCACCACAGTCACCTTGTCATGAATCCTTGCCTTATGATCTCGAGCAGATTTGAAGCACTCAGGGCCTCTTCAGCATCTTCCCAGGAGCTGGAGAGCTGCAGGTAAGACAGGAACATCTTACTGGGAGGAAGTGCCTGGGTCACCGAGTCCAGTCCTCTGGCACTGCAGGCTACATCATCATAGAATTCCTTTCATCAAATGAGTAAGCTCCATCTTAAAAGTCATCTGCTACTTTTAGCACTTCTTTAGATTGTTAGAAACCTCCTCCTCATTCCTGAGTAGATGGTGCTCACCAACACCATTTTTTCTTATCCCAGCACTGTCTATGGTTTTTATTTCTTCTTTATTTACCTGCCCTAGTCTCATTTTGTGTTTGTCCTCCAGCAATCATCTCCCTCTCCTTCTGCAAGGCTCAATTGACCAAACCTGTCTAGTCATCTCTTGAGAGATGGGCTCATTTCTCCCCATCAGTAGGTCCTCCTTCCCAATTTGAAAGATTCTTTCTTGGACATCAGTGTTCAAATGTGTGCAACATAAGCTGGATAAGGACTCAGTAGGAACTGAAATCATGGAATTAGCACATCCTCACCTTCACTAGAGAAATCTAATCCACTGAACAGAAAAGAATTCCTTTGCAGCTGGGTAGATTATGTTGATGATTCCCAGCAAGAACACTGACTTCTTTCTCCTTACTCATTTCCAGCTGCTGAGAATGAATTTCCAGCAGAGATTCTTGTTAGTTCTCACAAAGCCTTACACTTGAAATTTTTTAATTGAGCCTCTTTTCCTCCCTGAGGTCATCAAATATTAGTGGAATCCTCCACTATCTTGAGGCTCAGGCATTTGTCTCTTGAAGAACACACCCCAAAAGTCTCCCAAACTTGTCCCAAAACTCAAGGAGTTCGCTGTATGATATAGATTGTACCTCTGTCTTCTTCCAGAGCTGGAAGTTAATGGCTCATTAGGCAAACTCACCTGGATTGAAAGCACACAGTAAAGAAAACTCTTACAGTAATTGAGGACTCATAATGCATTGGGGTCTAAATTTTGGATTAAGATGGACGGAGATGAATGCTGTATTTGTGTGCACAATAATAACAACCACAGTCACTCATACAGATAATTGGGTGCACCAGTTTGCCTTCAATTTGTAGATGCCATTCCAGAAGTACAACTGTCATGAGGATAATTCTTTCACATCTTCTGTCATAAACCAAATTATAAAATATTTCTGGCATAAATTGATGTCCTACTGCCTTTGTCATCTCCGTCCTGAGCCTTTGAGATATTTGCATATTCTGTAACACAGAATGATCCTTCTAGAGTTTGGTTTATTCTTACAATAGTATTTAATAGTTTCGAATCCCAGAAGTAATTTCATTCAGTTTTGTCTTGTGCTTGGGTTTAAAGCATCTTGAAAAGAGAAAAGATCCTGAAAACTTAATGCAAGGCCCCTCAACTTCCTCTAGAAGGCCCGTCATGCAAGGCAAATAGAGAGATGGGGGCCTGTTTTTGAGATATAAATACCCTGAACTGTGTCTGCCTCTTGTTCTTAGATCTCTATCCTGAATCTGTGGTCTTCATTGTTATAAATATTTAAGTATTTATATTCCTATTAATGTTTTATAATATTATTTATTAAATACTAGGGTTTAGAGCAATTTGTCATCTGAATAAAAAGAGTGCATTTCATTTAAAGTCCAGCTTGTGCTGCAAAGTATCAATGTAATACAATGTGTTCAAGATGGTTTTTTAATGCTTATTTCCCCCCTCAAATTGGATGCTGGCTTTCAATTTGAATATTGAGCTACCTGAACTGAATTATTTATCAACTTTAATTGGATTTGCAGACAAGTCATTTTTGCACCTTTTCTAGGAAAAAATGGAATTCTTTCTGGAAACTTTTAAAAAGCATCAGATTGAGGACATACAGTTAATTAACTTCATGTTTCCTGTCAAGTTCATTCATTCTTTCATTCCTTTTTGTTTCTTTTTTTTTTCTGTCTAGAAAACAAAAATGTGGGAAATGATGTTGTAGCTCACTGATAAAAGATGTTACAGCCCACGTCTGGAATCTAAAGCTAGGGAGTTTTTAATAATTATTATTAATTATTTGTATTTCTACATTACTTAAATTCTTCAGCTGATGGGTGAGTCCTGTTGTGTTTAGCATAGCATGAACACAGAGTGAAAATCCATTTCTGAATGAGAAAGCTTTATTTTGGCCACAACAGAGCATCAAACCTGAATCATGCTATTCACTCCTAATTATATCTGTGTGATTTTTATGAACATATTTTCCACATTTTTTCACTCTTCCAGTAAGCACTGCTGCCCAAGTTTGAAAAAACCCACTTCTAAGTGGAATCTGTGGTGTGACACCATGGAAGCTACTGAGAAATTTGAGAGTGGTTGTCTTTGCCTATAGGGTGTCCTTCATTGCTGGTAATGTGAGGATTGAATCTTAAATATTATTTTGAGGCATGGGAGATTCCTAGTAATTTCCAAATATAGTCCACACAATTTGTGATTTAAAAAAAAAAAAAAAAAAGTGTTAATATGTGAATCAAAAAGAACATAAATTTTATGCAGTTACTCATAACTTTATACAATGATTACATGTAACTACACTGTTATTGCAGTCTCAAAATTACAGTATAATTATATTTAGTTAATTCCAAAAGCAATTGCTGCGTGGCCAGAATTCATTTATATAAACCTAGACTAAGCACTGAATTGACTAGGAGAGTGAGGTAAATCTAATTGAGATAGATTGAGCAAACCTAATCAGCAGGGATATTTAATGGCAAAGAGAACAAAGAATTAAATAAAGCAATGCAAAGGCTATTCAGAAGAGTGGATGTATGAGATAATAGGCCTCTCCATCTCTGATGTCATGTCTGATTCAGTGAGTCATTCCCTAGTATTTTGTTAGTTGGCTGCCAGTTTGCATTATGTGTGTATTTATATATATAAATATATATGTGTTTGTGTGTATGTGTGTATTTATATATGGAGGACACGTTTTGCCTTTTTTTATCCAGGATTTTATCCTGGTGTAACACATCCCACTTCCAAATGCTGGTGCTTTGCAAAAGCAGGAGAGTGATTAAAGACTTGTTTGCTGTCCCACCTCATTTATCATTAACTGTTAATGGTTCTGTGATTCTGATGAGCCAGAACTCAAATTGCGGTTGTCTAAGAAAGGGGAGCTTGTAGAGGTGCTCTGGGGTACTCAGGGCCTGAGTGGGGCTGGGAAAGGCAATGTGGAACCTACAGGAATTACACACTCCTCTCATATGAAGAGTCACGTGTGAAGGCCAGATGTGAAATCCAGAGCATCTTCAGACATCATGAGATGGCTGTAGGTGGAATCTGAATCAAACCAGAGGCTGTGATAACCTGAGAGGTGAAAAGGAGACCCAAGA
The DNA here is from genome assembly GCA_013390045.1 of Picathartes gymnocephalus. Classification (NCBI taxonomy): domain Eukaryota; kingdom Metazoa; phylum Chordata; class Aves; order Passeriformes; family Picathartidae; genus Picathartes; species Picathartes gymnocephalus. The sequence continues at coordinate 311,647 of WEKY01050565.1, forward strand.
CCATTTCTGTGTTTCCCACTCTGAGTGCAATCTCCAAGGAGCTGCTGGGGAGCCCGAGGGTTGTATTTCGATGGATGGTATTATATCAGCTGATGATTTCCAGTTTGCAGAACACAGGCTGGTTCTGACCTCATCTCTTGATTGCATCCTTTGATTGCCTCCCTTGAACCAGCTACAGAGAAGATGGGAGGCACAGAACAGCTTTCAATCAAAGAGGCTCTGTGTAGCAGGATATTGAAAGGATATTAAGAAGGTTTTAATGTAGGGGGGGATTTGAAGTAAATAATATATAATGATTTTCTTAAAAGAAGGAAATCTGAAAAATCATCTTGCAGGTTCCTGTAGGTTACTTTCACTTTTAAAAGCTGTAAGTTCATATTGATCTTCCTGTTAGCACACACATGAGGTTTATTGCCTTACAATTCTTTATACTTGTGTGTTTTGGTTGTTTTGGTGTTTTTTGGGGTTTGTTTGTTTGTTTTGTGGTTTTTTTGTTTGTTTGGTTTGGGTTTTTTTGGTATGTTGATCTGTCATTTACTCCTGTAAAATATCTAATTTAACCAATTTTCTAATTTAACTATTATCTAAGATAATAGATAACTGGATTTCAGTTACCTATGTGAACACTGGTTCATATTTCTGAAACTTTAAAGCAAAACTTTCTTGTTTCATACATCAGCATTTTGCAACTGATGGAGTCAAACACCTTATTTTAGAAAGAATATAATGGCATTGTTAAACAGTGCTTCAAAACAGGAGGAGAGAATATGCGTGGAGGAATTTTCATCCACAGATGAGCTGTTGAGAGACAGAGGCAGAAAGAGATGGAAATCGTATTTTTGATGGCAGAAGCTGCAGTACTGAAGTGATGAATCTGAGAAACAAGAGGCAGATGGGTTATGTTCATATCCTGGAAACTTGACCTCCTCTGGATGTATAGAAAGCGCAGTGGCAGCTTAAAAAGTTGTACTGATGTTTGGGGGATTACTTTTTCTATATGAACACTGATCAATGAATCCACATGTTACAGTTCAAAAGGTTGCTTTTTCAGTAAAATAAGAACCAAAATATTGTGTTCGTGGTAAAGTATTCACAGAGATACACACCAAAATAATGTTTAACCTTAGGGAAGTACTTGGTAGAAGATAGAGCAGGGCTTCCTCTGGGGTTTCAGGTTTTCTCTAAAGTACTCATACCATTGTGGATGCTTGTGTTTAAAAATTTGTTTGAGCTTTCCTATGACTTTCTTTCATGGTATTTGTCTTAAGACAAATTAAGAAAGGATGGTGCTGCCACACACGTTTGTGTTGGAATTAACTTGTTAAGAGGTCATAATCCAGAGTTTACTAGAGCTACATCAATAAATTTGTTGACTTTATGTACCCACCTACAGTCTACTCACTGGAGTTTGAGGAGGAGCTGAAAACAAAGGCTTTAGGGGCTTTGCATACCTGTGATGCATTTCTCAAGCGTGGCAATGTAAATTCAAACAGGGTGCTTGAAAAGTGGCATGCTTTGTTGTATCAATGCTTTTAATATCCAGATCGTTGACCTCACACATTTATGGTGTATGTGGTCAAACACACAGAGCAGAGAGCTGATTGGAATGACTGATAATTCCAGAGGAGTCATTACGACATAATGGTGTCAGCATGTCCTGCTAGGAGATTCTTAATGCTTGGAACATCGATATTACACTCCATGTAACCATTGCATGTCAACACAAACCACAAGCCTTGTGTGATGCCCATTCCTGCCACCAAAAGACACAAGGCTGTGACCATTTCCAGGTTATCATCCTAATGTTTTGGTATTAAATCCCATTTAGACAGAGAGAAATGGTAACAGCACATGCACAGTTAGCTGAGAACTTGAGTGTGAAACTCAGCAGCACTGATAAGCATTTACACAAGTCACCCACTGAACACACTGCAATCATTTTTGCAAGCAGTGGTTCAATCCCAAAGAAATTGGGTTAGATAATAGCTGGAAATACCAAATGTTGTGCTGTGCTGCCAACCCCCAATACATTATGAATTTTTACAGTATCTGTGCATTACACAGATGGCACAGAGAATTATGTCAGATCTGACACCACACAGGTCGAGAATGCCTAAATGACTTTTTAAAAGGTCCCCAAAACTCCTGTTTGTCATCCACGTGAGAAACAAAAGACCTTTAAATCCTGACCCAGCCCTACTGGTGGACTATGGGCACGTGCAGTGGTAAATGCTGGAATGCAGATTTATGGCCTCTGTGTGTGGCGCTCCCCCAGTGCTGGAGGCAGCCCCTCAAGAGCCCTGCACTGCCACAGAACTGGGGGAACAGAGATGCACAGCTGCAGCTCTGGCACTGCTGCAGAACTGGGGGAACAGAGATGCACAGCTGCAGCTCTGGCACTGTTGCAGAACTGGGGGAACAGAGATGCACAGCTGCAGCTCTGGCACTGCCACAGAACTGGGGGAACAGAGATGCACAGCTGCAGCTCTGGCACTGCCACAGAACTGGGGGAACAGAGATGCACAGCTGCAGCTCTGGCACTCAGGACTTCCCTGCTGAAGCCCCAACCACCCACGGCTGCTGCTGCTTTGAAGGAGTTTTGGGGTGCTCAACACGGGTATAAATCAGGTGCTTCCTGTGCTTGTTTTCTATGACTTTCTCTTGTGGTCCCACAGGGGCAAACCTGAGGTAATTCCAGCAGATTCGGTGTAGTTGCTTTAGATTTATACTCACATAAACAGGAGCCCTATTTATCCATTGTTTCTAAAATATGAGGTTTCTCTTTCATATCAAACTTCAGCGGCTTATTTTATATTCCCTTACATCACATTTTATCACAGATAATCCAGGAATATTGTTTCTCTGAGTAATAAAATTGTTCTTTAGTGCATGACCAGAGTAAGGGATATTGTGTCTTTTAGACATCACGTATAGACAAGAAGATATAAATGAGAGTTAATAACCATCAAATGTGTCTATTTCCTTTTCCTATAAATTAGAGCATGCTTTCCTACTGAATTTTGCAAGAAGGAAAACAGACTCCCTCCTGCTGATGTGGGGAAGCAATGCTAAATCTCCCTAAAGATTCACTCTGGCTTCTTACAGCTGTATGTTAGTACCTTTTTATATGCAATTTTACTTCATTTAGTCTTTAAGGTTGTGCCTGAGGTTAGTTTAAAAGGTTAGTTAAATGTTAATGGATGTTAATGCTGCAATTAAATTGTTAAATCAATTGAAAACTGTGGCTCCATCTCTATCTGTGTTAGTGCCGGCCTGAGTTGCATTGGCGTATAAATTAAAAGCTGTAAATCTAGTGAAGTCTAATTAGAGACCAAATTTCTCATTTATCTTATTTTCACAGGACTGTAAGCACTGATAGATAATCAACGAAGGGCTAAAACTTTTTAACATTAAAAAACTATTTTATCTATTTCAGGACTCAGGTGACTGATTATAATTCAGATCCAATTACTGTAAAAGGTCATATGTGAAATGAAGTTCTTACAGACACTACAAGTTTTATTTTACAAGTTTGCATACACTGCTGCACCATCTACATCCCAAAAAGGAAAAGTAAATACACTGCACGAGATTATATGAAAAGGCCCTTCAATTAGCCTCCCTCATGTAACCCTTTGAAGTTTGGGATTTTAGTGCATGAGCACATCCAGCCTTCAATCCTACAGCACATCCTTAAGCTTCTACATGTGCATGAGAATTCTGTTTGTTCTTGCCTTCTGTAAGGAAAAGTAATTAGCAATACGCTTAAATACATTTGCCATCGATACAGAGACACAAATTCTTGAATTTGTGAGAATGATTATTTCCATTGTTATGTTTAAATTAGCTGCTGGCAACCTGCCATTGAGGAAAAAGAAAGAAAAAAAAAAAAAAGAGCCCAGGCTATTTTATCTAGCAAGGTCTTGAGGAAAAGGAAATGCTGATCTTAATCCAACTTGCTGTGCCCCAGTTTCGAGGGTGTTTTCATGCATTCAAAACACATGGTACTTAATGTTAGTTCCTCAAAAGTTAAAAGTGAAATTTAATCATGCTGCTTCTGTTGGCTTATTTTTCCAACACCCCCTGTGATTCTCCAAAGTGTAGATCTTAAAGCTGCAAAAAGGCCAACAACAGATTGCAGCATGAGCATAGGGAGCAGCATCAAGACTCATTAGTTTACAAATAAACCACAAGACAAATGTTTAAAATGTTTGTAGGTTCCAAATCACAGTTCTAAAATTGCATCCTTTTGGTCATGTAGGAGTGTTAGAAATGTTACTGTTTTACATGTTAATTTCTTTTTTAGTGACTGTTCTTGGAGCACTTGGGGAAACAAGTTTTGCTTTGGGAAAAAAAAAAAAA